>OU892284.1:43520826-43881598 GCA_917834065.1 Ceutorhynchus assimilis | reverse complement strand
GGATACTTGGGATTTTAAAACCTTTATACTGACCGCACCATGTTGGGGTGTTCAGGTGGTGAGGAGAGAGAGGAGGAGAAAGGATGGTCTTCAAGTAATAGCTGTGAGAAGACTGTCCTTTACCAGAGATGTCGTTTACCTATTCAGGACGTAGAACTATGCGTCATAATGACGTGTATCATAAGAGGGTGCATTCACAATTGCGCACCTTCACACATTCACTAAAATACCATATTTTAATAGGGTGTCCTAGAATACTACCTCAAATTGGTTTGAGATTCAGTAGGGGATGGATGTAAGCAAATATCAAAAGACTCAATAAGAACAAGGTTTTTATACTTTCTCTCGAGATTTTGTGAAGGCTACAACTACTGTTTCTTAGCAGGGACTCATTCTAGAATACTGCCTCAAATTTGTTTTGAAATCGATAGGGGATGTAGGGTTGAACATTTCAACAAACTCAATAAAAAATGAGCTCTTTGTGGTTTTTTCTTCCAGATTTTAGGTGAAATACTACAATCAGGGCTTTAGGAAAGTGTTCCATGTAATAGATATATCGAGGGATATATAGAACAATCCCTGAAGTTGGTTTAGAAATCGGTAGGTGATGCAGAGCTGAAATATCAAAAACGTAATAAAAATAAGGTGTTTATCCGTTTGCTTCAGATTTTGATGCGGCACCACTACCATATTTTAAAAGGGACTGAAAAGGGTGTTCTAGAATACTAGAATACACCCAATATATTATTACATTTTCAGATTCTACGCCAAATTCTAGACACATTTCCCCAATAATTTCCTAAACCTTTACCTTCAACTGTTTTTAACTTCAACATAATAGTTGTATTCCTTTTACGGGGGCGTTACGCGAATTTTAGGTTCGATTAGGGCAAGTTACTTTTTAAAAAACAAACTTTTAAAAGCAGGGACTTTATTACTCGAAATACAAATGAATAAAGACGAATTTTCATCCGTTACAATGGCTTAAATAAAATGGTATAAATGTAAAGTCAGCAGTAATAATCGTGTGGGTCGCTCGAAGTCGGATTGTTGTTACGGTTCTCATCCATAAGAGGCCATGTATAGAGTGTACATAACTCCTCCGCCCTTAGTGTAAAATTCTGGGGTTAGGGCCAGAATTTGGCAATGGTTGGCTGGGGGATTCTTCTTCGGGTTCTTCTTTCTTCTTTCTTGAGTTTCTTGAAAATATCTTATCCTTGTAAAGCTTAAAAAGGACAAAGATAATTATTACAAAAATTATTAGATAAGTTATTATTGTCCAGCCATTAATAGTATTGAAGTTGATTGCTTGTTCTTCGATTTGGTTGATCTTCTTTTCTTCGATTTCTAATGCGTTCTTGACTGAATTGATTTCATTTAAGTTTATATCATCTAATTTGATAGGTTTGATATTAGTGACAATTTTATCTTTTAATAATTCAAAATTTAATTTGGGAAAGTTAATATTTTTGAATTGACGTTTAATACTATTAAGGTTTCTCAAATAAATGTTATTTATTTCGATTTCACAATTAGGAGGGAGTTCAATTAGATATGTTCCTTTTAAGGGTATCTTCTCGTTCTGGTTGTCGCATTTTTGAGCTGCCACAGTATGTTCTGGACTCAGTACTATCCATTGGTTGGCTTCAATCTTCTGAATTTTCAGTTGGTTGACTTTTACAGGAACCAGGTGGCAATTTGACAAGTTTTGGGAGAATTTTAGTAACTGGGTTTCACATGGTGAATCCTCTGTAGTTTTAGTGGGATCCATTTCGTGACAGATAAATTCTTCAGGAATGATTTCGATGCATGGTTTATCAGAGAAATAATGATTTTGCTCATTGATAATCAAATATTTGTTGTTTGGAATTATTAATTTAAAAGAATCATTTTTGTCAATAGGCAGTGCATATAAATGATAGTAATTATAGTTTTCTTTTTCAACTATCGGTATCTTTATTATTTGATTACCTTTTCCGTAGCTTTTGATTTCTAGTATTCTTTCAAACAATAACAAATTCTCGATTTTTGGTTCGAATGGTAACTTATTATCGTCCAGGTGAATAGAAATTGATTTTATTTCATTTATCAATTCGTTGGAGTTAATTATTGAATTATGGAAGGTATTTATTTTGGAGAAGGTAATGGCAGTTTCAATTTTTTCTAAGATATCATAGATAGTTTGAAATTCGGTCGCTATTTGAGAAATTATCATTTCGATATAAAAGAAGTAGAAATTATTCGCATCTTCTTTTTTTCTTGTGTTTAAAACCGTTTCGATTTCTTCAACACGTTTATCCAATATTTTTTGATTTTTAGTTAAATTTTGGATATTATCTTGAAATATTTGGATTGACTTTTGAAATAGTGTGATTTGATCTTTTACTAAGGTTTTAATTTTCATTTGATTCCCTGATAGAGTATCAATAGCTGTTTCATATTTTTTAGCATCGTTTTGGTCTAAGTTACCTGTGATTGATTTTATTATTGATCCTAAACCGTCAATAAGTCCTCGTTTTTGTCTAGGTTTTAGTACGGGGTTTAGTGTCATAATTTGTGTCATTATTTTGGTTTTAAAAGATAGCATTAAATTATGAGAATTTTCGAAAATGTGTCTATATTTCTTAACTAATGTGGTGTCATTATCAAAAGCTCTTTCGATACGTTCATATTGATCACTTAATATGTAGAAATTATCGATTATTCCTGATATGTCGAAAACTTGTATAAAAGTCCAAGAATTAATCTGATTTTGTGCGTTGCCAAGTTTCAGAGGCAATAATCCTGGATTATCAGTCAAGTCATGATATTTTGGTTTGTTTAGTTCGCCTAGGGTGTAGGTAGCAAGTCTGAAACAATACAAGGAGGTTGTTTTAATTCCTTGACATGAATAATTTCTTTTTTATTAAGATTATCTTTTCTTGCTATCTCTACTCGATTTCTTTCTAATATTTGCGTAATTATGTATGGTCCTATAAATTTATTATTTTTCTTGTTTCGATTGAGTGGATTTTGTTTGAACACTATTTGGTCTAATTTAAAAGCTCGATTTTTGTCACCTTTGACGTTGTGTTTAGAGTTTACCTTTTTCTTGTTGTTTATAAGATTTTCTTTAACTTTCTCATAAACATGTTCTAATTTCTTTTTATGATTTTCGGCATAATCGCTATAAAATTCTTTTAGTATGAAAATCTCATTTGGGTCTCTAGAGTTAGTATGTCCGTGTGTTAATTCAAAAGGGGTATGGTTTGTAGCGCTGTGTATGGAACTATTATAAGCTATAATAGCATAATCCATCAGACTACTGGTATCATTTGGAAATGATTCTTTTAATAGACGTAAATGTTCTATTATTGTTGAATGGAATCTTTCAGCAATACTATTAGACTCATGATGTTGTGGTGTGGTAAAATGAATCTTTATTTTATGGACTTTCATGATTTCTTTAACCGTGTCATTATTGAATTCTGTGCCGTTATCAGCTATCAAGGTTTCAGGTATACCACAATAAGAGAAATACTTAATCAATGCATTTGATATATTGATGGCATTTTTACTGAGAATTTCTATCGCTTGAGCAAATTTGGAAAAAGAATCAACTAGAGTTAGATATATTTTATTGTTGTAGAAAAATACATCCATATGAACTATTTGGAAAGGTTTGGAGGGTGTCTCAGTCAATACAAATGGGTGATAGGGTTTTGTCCTAGCGTATTTAGCGCGTTGACATATATCACAAACATTGATATATTGGGAAACAGTATTTTTCATACCTATCCAGTAATAATTTCGTTTAAGGTATTCGATGGTCTCATTGATACCACGATGATTAGTTTTTCCTTCATGATGATTTCTTGTCAATAAAATTTGTTCTTCTTTATTAGTAATGGTATTTAATAATTTGGTACATCTTAATAATTTTGGGCCATGGTCAGAGAAATGTTGTAGATAAATTTGATTGAACTGAAGATATAATTCAGCTGTATGGAAATACATACAATATGTTTTATCCGTGATTGTATAGTCTCGGAGAAATTGGAAAATTAATTTTTCATTATTGATTTTAGGGATTTTCACAGTAATTATTTTATGATGTTCATAATTTTCTTGTTTAACATCCAATTTATTATGGGCATGTGGGAAGACAAGGATTTGATTTACTTTATTGTTAATCAATTCGTCTAAAATTTTTATTCCATTATTAGTTGTTTCGTTTTGTGTAGTGTGTACTGTTTGTAAATCAGAGTTAGTTGGCTTTTTAGGAGGTTTAATTTGGATATCTGACACTATTTTTACATGGTTTTGTTTAGAAGTACTTGGTTCGAAAGTGATATCAGGTAAATCTGGAATGTGGGTTTCAATAGTCTCTGCATTACTGGTTTGATTTGGTTCAGTATTTTTGTCGTTATCAATATCGTATGTTGAAAAACTCTCTGCAAGATTTCGTAAATACTCAAGGGTATTTTGTTGGTCTAGATCTATATCGCCTGGATTATTGATCATTGATTCTGTATCAATTTTATTTTCGAGGGTATTGATTTGAATTCTTGAAAGAGCATCAGCATTTACGTTGAGTTTTCCTTTTTTATACACAATGGTAAAGTCAAATTCTTCTAATCTAAGTTTCCAGCGTATGAGCTTACTACTGGGTTCACGCATTGTGAATAACCAAACTAGAGGTCGATGATCAGTATATATTGTGAATTTTCGGCCGAAAAGGTATGGCCTAAAATACTTGCAAGCCCAAACTATGCCTAATAATTCTTTTTCAATGGTACTATATCGTGTTTCACTGTCATTCAGGGTTCTGGATGCAAAAGCAATTGGCTTATCAGATCCGATTTGTCCTTGGGACAAAACAGCTCCTAAGGCTACATTCGAAGCATCTGTTGTTAAAACAAATGGCTTGGTGAAGTCAGGATATTGAAGTACTGGTGCGTTGATCAATAAATTTTTGCATGTTTCGAAGGCTAGTATGAAATTTGAATCATGAATTACTTTTTCGGTCTTTTTGAGGCACTTAGTTAAAGGTTTTGTGATACGTGCAAAGTCTTTAATGAATTTTCGGTAGTAACCGACAAGGCCTAGAAAGCTCTTAATTTCCTTGGGTGTTTTAGGTATCGGGAATTTTTTTATCGCATCAATTTTGTCTGGATTTGGTTTGACACCATCACGTGTAATAACGTGTCCTAAATAACTTACTTCTTTGCGAAGGAATTCCGATTTGTCAAGTTGGACCTTAAAATTTGCTTGACGTAGTCGAAGAAATATGTTTCTCAATCTACTAATGTGTTCACGAAGGGATGTGCTAAAGACGACAATATCGTCAAGATAAACTAGACATTCCTCGTTTTGGAGACCTCTAAGGATATTGTCCATTACTCGTTGGAATGTGGAGGGGGCATTTTTTAGACCGAAGGGCATACGCTTGTACTCGTAATGACCATTCTCAGTCGAAAAAGCGGTTTTTTGAATATCCTCAGGATGCATTTCAATTTGATGGAATCCGTTGGCCAAATCTAAAGTGGAGAAATATTGGCTTTTGCCTAATTTATCAAGGATGTCATTGATATTCGGAAGTGGATATTTGTCATCTATCTACTAAACGCCACTTACGTTTACCGGAAGCGTCCAATTTTTTTGGAACTATCCATATAGGACTAGAAAATGGTGAAAATGATTCTTGTATGATGTTTTGATCAAGCATTTTCTGAATTTGGGATTTTACTTCTGCCTTATGGACTTCGGGATAACGATACGTCTTAGTAAAGATTGGGGTATCATCAGTTAAATTGATTTTATGTTGAATTTGATTGGTGAATGCTAGAGGGATTTTATCGCAATAAAAGATATCTCTAAATTCTAAACATAAATCTCTTATAGCTTTATTTTCTTCGGAATTGCAATGTTGTAATCTGAGATTCTTAAGATTAGCTTTCAGTAGATTATCTTTGGAAGGGTCAACCTCAATAACGTCGTCAACTTCCATTTTTTCTATAAAATTGATTTCGTTAACATTCAGTAATTCTGAATTAAAAGGTGCAGTTATTTTGATAGTTATTGGTTCTGATCTAGAATTAATAATGGTTGTTGTTGCAAAATAATTTTCGATATTAGTAATAGCTTCTGGTGACTCTATTTGTTCATCGAATTTAATATAATTTAGAATGCAATGACCTTTTTCGTACTTGACTGGCAGTTTTACCACTTGTTGTGTTCTAGCAGGAATAGTTATAGAACAATTAAAGTTACTTATTCTTTTACTTGTATTAATTTTTTCCAATTCAAAAATAATTGGTATTTTTACAATCGGAGTGATTAATAATTTCTTGTTAACATCCAATACAGCTTGTAGTTGTGCTAACAAATCAATGCCAATCAGTCCGTCATATTTTTTGCTAAAATCAAAAACAAAGAATTTATGCTTATTCTTGTCTTTAAAAATATCAAAACTTGGTATTAATACTGCTTGGTCGTGATAAGAAATATTGTGAGGTGTTTGAATCTGAAATTCTTCTTGAAAAGTATAATTTCTGTAAAATTTATTAACTATTTTCGAAGACAGCAAACTTTTAGTGCTCCCTGTATCTATTAAGATATTTGCTTTTATTTCAGGGATGTACAGATAAGGCAAATTTGCTGCGGTCACGTTCAAGTTAATTAAGTTACTTTGTTGTTGGATGTGATTATATGAAAATTTAATTCATCAGCTTCCTCCTGAGAAGTGCTGGCTGTCGAAATTTCAGACTGTTGTAAGTTACTTACATTGTTGCACTCTGCGTATGGGTTATAAGTATTATATGGCATTTCTTCATTAGAAGGATAATAATTATTATCAAAAGAATATTGGTCATTTGGATCGAAATTTTGATCTTGATCGTTTTGGTATAAATATGAATAATCAAAGTTATCGGCATGACTCATCATATTTTGATAATCAAAGTATTGACTTGGATCATAAGGATTATTTTCAATACTTTGTTGGTTTAATTCTGTGAATGTATATTTGGGTTGTTGTCTTTGATTGTTAATCATTGTGTTGCCAGATGAAGTATCCATTGGCTCGGGTTTCTGTTTATTCTGATTGTTTTGATTGGGATTATTGAAAGGTGGTCGAAATTGATTATTTCGAATTATTTGGCTCGGTTTTTGGCCAGAGAAAAATGGTCTTTGGAAATTGGGTCTAAATTGTGAATAATTGGGTTGGAATGTATTTGGTCTGAATTGGAATGTATTATTTGGTCTTGGATAAAATGTATTTGGTCCTGATGATTGGAAACCAAATGGCCTGTGATTGTTATTGAATGGTGGTCTCTGAAATGCGAGATTTGTTTGCTGGTTATTTTGGTAGTTAATATTTTTGTTACGAGGGTGATTATTGCTGCTATTGTTATTAGCAGGAGTAACTCTCTGGTTTAGTCTGAAGTTTTGAAAGTTAAGTAAATTATTACGACTTTGGCTGTATAAGAAGTTTTCTTCCTCAATCACGAGAGACATTGCTTTTTCAAGGCTTATAGGGTCTCGTAAACGGATATTATTTTGTAGCTGACCTGGTAAACCTCTTATAAATGTTTTTAAGGCAAGATCGTTATAGTTTTGAGTTTTGATGTCAAGTTCGTCTTGTGTTAAATTCAATGAGTTTAATTTTGAGAATACCAAAGAACGTGCGTCTTGGCATCGCATGCCAAAATTATAAGGTGTTTCGGTTTTATTAGGTGATAGCGTGATTAAATCTTGAACAAGGCAATCCAAATTTCTTTGATCACCAAAACTTAACTCTAAAGCAAATTTTACATCGTTCCAAGTTTTTAATTCGTTAATTCGAGAACCAATTAAGCTGAGGGCTCGACCTGATAATTTCCCAATTATTGCTCTCACAATAAAGCTGTTGTGAACATCGTCATTGTCACGATGGAAATTACTAATAAGACAACTGCAATTATTGATGAAAATGGTTAATGTGTGCGGATCTCCATCATAAGGAGGAATAGTGTCCACATACAAACGTAACAATTGGTAATTGATTGGTTGATTTTGGTTAGGCATTGTATTATTTGGTAAATTCAAAGTTGGTTGTTGATTATTATGATTTGTTGTTTGAAAATTAATTAAATTAAATCTATTTATGATATTTTCGATTTCGTCTTCAGAATCAGACATAAATCGTTAAAAAGCAAAAAGAAAAATAGTGACTTTATAAAAAATGAGCAAAAATCTATAAAAATAAACTTAAAATTTACTTACATTAATAGAAAAATGATTTGTTTCATTCCTGTAGCATTTATTTCACTTATTTTCTACACTTAACTACTGTTCCAAGAGGAAAGAAGCGATTTTTGTCTTCAACTCCCTAGATTTCTTAAACTAGCTGGTTTTGGCGATGTGGTCCTCCACCAGTTACTGCTTCAGTTTGATTTTCGCCGTTTGTTGCCCGGAACCACGATGATTGCCAAATTAACCGTAAACGGAACTTTTTGCGAAATTACGAGCGATTTTTGTCTCGACGATAACGCGACGTTTTGGCAAATCCTACCGACTGCGCCAATTTTAGGTTCGATTAGGGCAAGTTACTTTTTAAAAAACAAACTTTTAAAAGCAGGGACTTTATTACTCGAAATACAAATGAATAAAGACGAATTTTCATCCGTTACAATGGCTTAAATAAAATGGTATAAATGTAAAGTCAGCAGTAATAATCGTGTGGGTCGCTCGAAGTCGGATTGTTGTTACGGTTCTCATCCATAAGAGGCCATGTATAGAGTGTACATAACTCGCGCTTATTCCTCTCGAAAAGTGTTTATTGCACCTGAGTGCTCAAACCCGATTCAAACCATTCAATTGCACGAAAGCCAGCGCATTTTTTCCTTCCAAATCGAGGTCGACTAACACCGGAGTGAGTAGCTCTAGTGCTTTAAACTCTTAAAAGGAATACAATTATTAACATTTTTGAAGTTTGCTTTGAATTAGCAGATATTTCTCAAAAACAGTCCTTCATCCCCGCACTTTTTTGGTCAAAAATAAATAAAGTTAATTTGTTTATCCTTGTCTTTTTCAGCCAAGCACTGACAACAACACTTACCCTCAATTTAAAGCTCGTGAAGCAACTGTTCTCAAGAAAAAGCCATTTATTCCAAGCCTACCCAATAAACGTGTGGAACGAGAAGAGTTTAACAGAAAAATGAAGTTGCGTGAAGCAGAACTGGAACAGCAAAGGCAACACATCAAGGAGATGCAAGCTGAGAAAGAGCAAAAAGAAAGGGCGAAATGCAGAAAACTGGCGTTGAGTAAGAAAGTGACTGATCCAGTAACTCCGCTTCTGCATCAGAAAAAGTCTGGGAAGGGTGGATAAATAAAATAATTGGAGTTTTCACCTATTTAGATCTTTTAATTTGTTTGTTTTGTATTAATAAAAAATGTATTGTATTTTATAGTGTTAGAATCAAAAATATATTTGAATTTAAAATAATAATTATTATAAAATATTTTTCGAAGGAATTAAATTATTGTAATGATAATTCAACCGGACTATTATTTATCTTGGTGAAACATGAAATGATGCAGGTAAATAAAGTAAAGGGTCGAATGTTGCATATGTGTAAAGTCTCTATTCACACGTAATATAAAGGTCATAATTAGGTTTGTTAGCGCACATGCGCAGATTTGAAAGATTGTAGACTACGGCAGAAAAGGCAACAAAAGCCCTCTCTTCTGCTACGGCCACGCTAGGGAAAAGACCTATCATGGAACGGAACTCTTGTACTTAAATCCGGAAATTAAATAAAGCCTTTGAACACGTTCGGTAATCTTTTATTCAAAAGTTAAGTCATTACATTTGGCGACGAGGAAAAGTTGGAAAAACGCGAGTGATTTTGGCTTTAAAAAAAAAAAAAAAAAAAAATTAAAATTCTATTTCGGGTACGGCACGGTTAAACGAAGATGGCGACGGGCACCATTCCAAAGTTCTACGTATTCAATTCAAACGTGGACGAATGGGAAATTTACATCGAGAGGCTTCAGCAACATTTTATTGTCAACCAGGTAACTAATGAAAAAATCAAAGTTGCCGTTTTGCTAAGTTCCATCAGCCAAGCCACTTACAAATTACTAAAAAACTTAACATACCCCAACGCTCCGGATGCAAAAAATTTTGAGGAATTATGCAGATTGCTCAAAACCCAGTACTCAGTGCAAAAAAGTACCTGGCGAGATCGCATTAGATTTTACCAGATGACCCAAGGAAATTCAAGCATTGCCGACTGGCACGCCGACATTAGAGCCGCTGCCACTACATGTGATTTCGGAAATCAACTTTCAGACATTGTCAAGGACAAATTCATAACGGGATTGTCTCCTGGAAAGATCCTGGACCGTCTATGTGAAGAAGATATCACGAAAGGATTCAAGGACTTGTACTCCTTGGCCCTTAAAGCGGAAAATGCAATCTCCGAAGTCCATTTTGTAGCCAGCAGAAGAGGTTACAATTCAAGATTCCCGCCAAGAAACGAAGGCCAGTCCGAGACGCCCTTCCTCGGCAAGTTCGACAAACGTCAGGGAAGAAATACGCATGTCACGCAGTCACAGCCACTACAATTTTAAAGTATAAATATTGCTAGATTGAGGTCAAGAGTTGTGTTGGAAGCTTTGCGGCTACAGTCTTTTTGTTGCTGTGCATTTCGAGTGTGGCAAAGTAATTAATTTAATTTTGAATACATATCAATTAAATTTCAAAAGTCAACACGCGTAGTGCACCGCAAATAGGGTAGTTTAGATCACTTACAGAAGTGAAGGTACAGTCTTTGTATTTCGTTTTGAATTATTGTAATCTTTTTTGGTCAAAAATAAATAAAGTTAATTTGTTTATCCTTGTCTTTTTCAGCCAAGCACTGACAACAACACTTACCCTCAATTTAAAGCTCGTGAAGCAACTGTTCTCAAGAAAAAGCCATTTATTCCAAGCCTACCCAATAAACGTGTGGAACGAGAAGAGTTTAACAGAAAAATGAAGTTGCGTGAAGCAGAACTGGAACAGCAAAGGCAACACATCAAGGAGATGCAAGCTGAGAAAGAGCAAAAAGAAAGGGCGAAATGCAGAAAACTGGCGTTGAGTAAGAAAGTGACTGATCCAGTAACTCCGCTTCTGCATCAGAAAAAGTCTGGGAAGGGTGGATAAATAAAATAATTGGAGTTTTCACCTATTTAGATCTTTTAATTTGTTTGTTTTGTATTAATAAAAAATGTATTGTATTTTATAGTGTATTTTACAAAAGCGTCTTGGTGTCAATGTTTTTCAAAACCCGCTCACCCCTATAACTTTTTTATTTTTTCAAATAAACAAATGAAATTTGGTGTGTATATACATATATGCATTATTTGACGTATTCAATTTTTTACTATCACTTCCGGTTTGACCGGAAGTGACCGTAATTTCATTATTTTAAATCAGACGCCAGGTAAAGGACCCCGCACACATCTTATGGGTTTTTGGTTTTCTGTCAAACTCAATGAAATTTTGATATGTAGTATATCTTGACTTACTGATAAAAAGTTCTCATGGGCCCAACCCGATATTATGATTAGTTTTCGAAATACAGGTGGTTTAATGTTCAAGAAATGTACACATTTTATATGCATTCACATCTACCTGTCACCTATTATTAGGTCTGTCAGAGTTAATTTCATTGGTTGTAACTAGTTTTGTGACTGTTTCTGACTGTTTTCGACCAATCAAATTCGCTCTGACAAGTTTGTGATTTTTGCAGAAACAGACCTATTATTAGGTGACAGGTAGATGTGAATACATATAAAATGTATACATTTCTTGGACATAAAAGTACCTGTAACTCAAAAACTAATCATAGGATTGGTTCGGGCCCATGAGAATTTTTTTATCAGGAAGTCAAGGTCTAACACATATCAAAATTTCATTGAGTTGGACAGAAAACCAAAAACCCATAAGAGGTGTGCGGGGTCCTTTTTCCTCATTTCAATAGAAAAATACATTACGAGTACAATGACACCTCATTTGTCACTTTTTGACATTTCACCTCCAAATTATTTAAATTTTTACTTTTCAATCTAGGGCGCCATGAATAAGTTAAAATGCTTAATTTTGCTCCTAGAAACATGGGAAAATTTTTTGAGCTTATTTTGAATTTTATATCTTCTAAAGGCTCATTTAAAGTTAGTAGCAGCGCATTTTTGGAATTATATCAATTTTTTCAAATGGAAAGGTTATGGCTCATTAGCATATTTCGAGAGAGCATTTTCTAACAAACAATTCAGTACCACACAATCGCTAGTTTATTTAAATATTGAACTAAAATTTTCCAAAAATATTTAGGATGCAAGAAAAATTCTTAATTTGAGTGATGAACTAGCGATTGTGTGGTACTGAATTGCTCGTTAGAAAACGCTCTTTTGGAACATGCTCATGAGCCATACCCTTTCCATTTGAAAAAACTTAGATAATTCTAAAAATGCGCTTCTAATATCTTCAAATGAGTCTGTAGAGGATATAAAATACAAAATAAGATCAAAACAAATTTTCACATGTTCCTAGGATCAAAATTAAGCATTTTGACTTATTCATGGTGCTTTAAAAGTAAAAATTTAAATAATTTGGTGATGAAATGTCAAAAAGTGACAAATGAGGTGTCATTGTACTCGTAATGTAGTTTCCTATTAAAATGAGGAAAAATATACCTAGCGTCTCATTTAAAATAAGAAAATTAGGGTCACTTCCGGTCAAACCGGAAGTGATAGTAAAAAATTGAATACGTCAAATAATGCATATATGTATATACACACCAAATTTCATTTGTTTATTTGAAAAAATAAAAAAGTTATAGGGGTGAGCGGGTTTTGAAAAACATTGACACCAAGACGCTTTTGTAAAATACACTATTGTTATATTATTTATTGTAAACTGTAAACAAAATAGCCAACGGCAATTATAGCAAGCGTGCTAGCACTCACGGGAAGACTGGCTCCGTTTTTCCAGTACCTGCCTGTCCCTTTTCTCGCACGATTGCCAGCGGTTGACGAAGTATATTCGACCCTTTACTTTATTTACCTGCATCATTTCATGTTTCACCAAGATAAATAATAGTCCGGTTGAATTATCATCACAATAATTTAATTCCTTCGAAAAATATTTTATAATAATTATTATTTTAAATTCAAATATAATTTTGATTCTAACACGGCCAACCCTGATAGTAGTTTCGTTCTCGGAACTGCAACATCCAATAATTATTTTAATTCTCACCAATAGTAAAGACAACCTCATCCTCACAGTCCTCACTGAAATTACAAATAATTCCCAATAAGTAACTAACAGGAAAACGAGGGAAAAGAAACATAAATTTGTATTTTCACAAAACAGGAAATACTTCTAGTATTTCGGCAAAAGATAAATAACTTTTAGCATTATTTGCATCAAAACAGGAAATACTTTTAGTATTTCGGCAAATTTGGAAATACTTTTAGTATTAGCTGCATCAAAACAGGAAATACTTCTGGTATTTCGGCAAAATAGAAAATACTTTTAGAATTAGTCCAAAATATCAGCAAATACTTTTAGTATTTCGGCAGAATTCAAAATACTTTTAGTATTAGTTTCATCAAAACAGGAAATACTTTTAGTATTTCGGCATCATCAAAACAGGAAATACTTTTAGTATTTCGGCAAAATAGGAAATACTTTTAGTATTGGTTCTAAAAACAGGAAATACTTTTAGTATTTCGGCGGAATTGAAAATACTTTTAGTATTAGGTTCATCAAAACAGGAAATACTTTCAGTATTTCGGCAAAATAGAAAATACGTTCAGTTTTAGTTACAATCATAAAGTCAAAACCTTGGTCAAAGTACATACAAAATGTAGCCAACTAATAAAAGGTATAACACATAAATTTACAAGTGTGAAAATTCCCTGATATATTTTTAAAATACTGGCTTCTAGTTATTCTAACATGGCCAGATATCAATAACCAACAAATAAATGAAAAGTCACTCGCCTGAATTCTTGTTCTAAAAGTTCCAATAAGTCTGGCATGTCTAGTGTGAGAGACCAGTCTGTAGGCCAAATTCGTAGCTGCTCTTCAACTGCCTTGGTAATGGTTGATTTTCCAACTCTTCGTAGCTCGTAACGTTGTTGCGGGGTGATGCCAACAACCTCGAAAGGACCATCAAATTCATAAGATAGCTTTCCCTGATGCATCTTTTCGTCTCGGTGCATTAAAACAAAATCACCAACTTGAAAAACTTTCGTATCACGACGTTTTGTATTTGATCTCAGGTCCCTTTTGGTATTGCTATCAAGGGCACTTTTGACTCTTTCTCGATCCAAATTTAAGTTCCTTATTGGCACAGAATCATCCGTGAGGTTCTTCAACAAATTCTGAATAAGAGGCGTTGCACCATCGACTCCAATCAATGCTCTTAGTGGCGCAGTATTGGTTGACTTTTGGACGGTGGTGTTAAGTACTAATTGTATCTTCCATATTTTGCTCGACCATTCTGATTTAATACGGGTTTCTACCCGCAACAAGTTCATGATAGTACGCATATATCGTTCAACTTGCCCATTTGAACGATGTATGTCAGGTGTTGTATAATGATATTCAATTTTCAAGACATCCAAATATTCAGGCAAGCTTAAATTTTTAAAATTCGAACCTGCATCCATGGTTAAAACGTGTCCACAACTACCAAAATATGTTTAAAACCAGGCAATGGTCCCAAACAGTCTGCGTGTAGTATTTCCATGGGCACTGATGGTTTGTCGACATTTTTGATAAATCCTTGAAGAGGACCTGCTCGGGTTTTCTTAACAGCACAAATTAAACAATGTTTAATGTATTTTTGAATAAAATGTCTTATCCTAGGGAACCAGAAATGTTTTTGTATTGACTCAATTGTTTTTTCCATTCCAATGTGACACTGTTCATCGTGGAAGATCCTCAGAAGTCCCAGACGACTTTTTTGTGGTAATACTGGTTTCGGTTTTTTCGCTGGGTCATTAGGGACTGTAACAGAATTAATGTTAATTTTCAAATCTCGGTTCAAGTTTTAAGAAATAGATAAAAATTTATCTTAATGGGTTTTACAAACATATGGCGATTCTGGGAACGATATAACTAATCTGGTCGAGAATTGAGGAAAAACACTTAAAGCCAAATGTATCAAGTTTTATTAGTTTTCAAGTCGAAAATAAGCCAAATTGACAAATTTATTAGGCAAAATTATGTGCTCTCCTAGATTAACGCCAAATGTGATTCTAATCTGCAGCTGCACTAGATTACGACATATGGTTGTAATAAAGTACCCAAGAACGATATAATTCCCGTTTTATGGTCAGATAACTTATATTCGAAGCATGTATGTGTTTGGGCTAAAACAATGATCACGGAGACCCGATTTTCCAAGATATAATAACACGAAATTGTATAGAATAGGAAAATCAAAGGAGATAGTTAACTATCCAATTATTTTAGGCATAAATTAGTATTTAAGTATAGAATAATTTAATTCATTTAACACCTCAACTAGCAATTATATTTTATAATTTTTAACTCTCCGCTGCTATTTTATTCTATAATTAGTTTATTACTGCTCGTCGAATGCCATTTGTTTTATTAAAATTGCAAGCGAGATAATTAAGCTTCCAAGAAAGTATTCTACTCTATAAGGTAGTCGTAAGAACGTTCTTGGAGCAAAAATACAAAACAGTTCGGTAACAAGTTTTAATATTGTTTTATGAACGTTTGCACAATGATTTTATATGACATTTTAGCTCACCGAACAAATCTGTTTTATATTAGATTTATATTGATGTTATCTGATACTAGTTCATTAGTTGACGTACATCTATAAAATTGTTTTATTAGCGCTATGTGAAACATTTATAAAATTAGTTTACTAATATTTTCTTGGGATATTATTGCTGTCTAAAGCATTTTACATTCAGATGGAATCTTGAGAAGAATATTATATAATTATCATGAGCTCTGTCATATTAAAGGCTGTATATAATAATTATAAAACAAAGAAACTGTTTGACTAGGTTAAAAGAAAGCATATAGAATGTAGGATTTTCCAATTAAGGGGAAAACAGTTATTGCAGTTATCGAAATTATATTTCCCATATGACTAGCGAACTCTGTTGGAGGGCTTTCAAACTATATCACTAAGGGTGCAAATAGAATGAACAATATGAGAACCAATGGGAACACGGCAAGAAACCAAAGGGTACTCTCAGCGAATCGCTGAAAGCTAAGAGGGTTGGAGATCCTCGATTCTAGCAAGCCGGGTACGGAGGGGAGCCAATGGGCTTCTAAAGTGGTACCCAGAGGGTAATTCCTTTCGCCTATTTAAGCACATGTAGAGGCCACATAACTTCAGTTATCGCTAATTCGCAACTAGTTTTTACTACGAGTGATCGCTGGAAATTTAAGTCGCAAAGTTTCAACGAGTTCTCGATCCGTTTCTCATCATCTAGTTCTGCCGCCCTGTGTTTTAGTAGAAGTTCTCCAAAGAGGTGATAGTTGTTATTTTTTTTAATTTCAATTCCAATAAAGAATCAGATTTGGGAACTAAACCTTTTAATTGGGAAATTACTCTTTGCTTTCAATTGTCTTTAATTTTTCTTCAGTTAAAAATTAATTATGGTCTTAAATAAGGTAATTTTTTTTTTTGTTCTTTTTTTTATATTTTACTTAACCTTTTTTTTTATTATCACTAAATAATTAACACTGACTTTTCTTTTCGCTTATAAATAAATTAGTTTAATCTTTCAAAATTACTCTTTTCTTTTCTGGTTTTAAAATTCCCTCTAAAACACTGGTGGACGCGTAAAAAGTTCTTTCGTGCCGGTTTGTGCATTTGAGAAGAGAAGCAACATTGGCAATAAAAAGGTAAGTCTTCTTGAATTTATAACCCTTTGCACTAACCAAAACCGAAGAAGAAGAGAAATAAGGTTTTGTTTGGATTGCCTCCGGTTCAGAAAATTTGGTATCCCTTTTCAGAATAAATTTAATTACAGCATAATTATGGTACCCACGCAAACTAAGATGTGACAGAATTATTCACGCTACCAAAATGTTTATTCTTCGTAACATCTCAAATTTTGTCACAGGACCAAACAATGCAAAATTCCATGTTTCAGTAGATAGCGTGTCTTGTCCAATAGGTTCTGTTCAGCATCGTTTATTAGTTTACTAATCTCAGTATCCCCTCGTTGTTCAACATATAACCAATTTTCATTTTTATCAGCAATTCGTCTTACAGTAACAGAATTGGTAACGGGATTGCGACTCAGATAATCTACGTGAGGCAAGGAGCTACCTTTTGGGTAAATAATTTGGAAGGAAAAATCTTGCATGTAGATCCACCAGCGAGCTACTCGGGGTACAAGTTCTTTTTTGTTCGCTGTGGCCTTCAGAGCATTACAATCCGTAACCAATGTGAAGTGTAGGCCAAGCAAGTAGACTCGAAAATGTTTGAGAGCGTTTACGACTGCTAGAGTCTCCAACTCGTATGAATGATATTTAGCTTCTGCAGAACTGGTACGTTTACTGAAGTATCCAATTATTTTATTATTTCCGGCTTGTCTCTGTAGCAGTACTGCTCCATATCCAATGCAGCTCGCATCTGTGTGGAGCTCAGTCGGCAAACTCGGATCAAATATTGATAAAAGAGGTTTAGAAACTAAACAATTGACCACATAGTTTTTTGCATTTTCTTGCTCCGAGGACCAGACAAATCGTTCGTTATTTCGTGTGAGTTTTGTTATGCAGGCTGTTCGGGAGGCAAACTCTGGGACATATTTCCTGAAATAGCCTGCTAACCCCATGAATTGTCTTACTTGTTTCACATTAGTTGGTGATGGAGCTTTAATTAGTGCTTCTACTTTCTGTGATCCAGGACGGATTCCCTGTGATGAAACTTCTTGTCCCAGATAGTCCAATTTTTCTTGAAAGAAATGACATTTTTTGAGGTTCAAGGAAAACCCAGCTTCTTGCAAGGCACCTAGAACTTTTTCAAGTGATTCTAGCCCCTCTTCTATGTACATTGAGGGCACTAAAATAGCATCCTTTAATTTGATTTGTAAAGTAGTGGTATTTACCAATAATGACATCGTACTCCAATATATTTTGAGGTGCAAAAACAAAATCTACATCACAAATTTCTACTGTACCCTTAAACATCTGATGTAACTCTATACTGCCTGGAAGTATTCCAGATAAATTAACATTACATGGCAAAACACTTTGAGAAAAATATGGAAGGTGTTTATCAGACATCAAGGAAATATCTGCTCCAGTGTCAATAATACCCTTAAAAATATTAACATCTATTTTTAGCTCATTCAGAGGAACTGGTTTTCCTGTAGTACAGAATTTGACATCATGAGTGTTCCTCCGCTTTTCTATACCCTTACGTGTAAAGCAATTTTCTATACTGTGTCCAGCTTTAGCACAAAATAAACAAACATTGTCTGTTTTTTTTTTCTTCATCGACTTTAGGTTGAGGTTGATGAGGAGACGATTTTAGCTCACTTTGATTACGACAACGCGCCTGGATATGTCCTAATTGCCCACACTTATAACATTTTATGTTTTCTCGCCTAACACCTCTATTTTGGTGATTGTTATCAACCGAGTTATCAACTTTGTACCGATTATCATTGTCACTAAATCGATAACGTTTATTTCCCGACCAAAGTTAATTTTTTTCAAAAGGTCTTTTCATACCAGAGGACGAAGGCTTTGTTAAGGAACCCAAGAAAGCTATCAACTCTGATATTTTTTTAAAATTCTGATTATTAGCTATAGTTTGAACTTCACGTTCTCTTATCCCATAAATAATAATTTCGACAAGATCTGGCTCCTCCCACTGTGCCCTAACATTTCTCAATTTGTTTACCTTTTCATAAACATATGCCTCATAGCAGTTACACTTATCACTACTAAATTCTGCTGCTTCCGAAAGTAATCGGCCCAAAATCTTTTTTGGGGGAAATGATTCAATAAAATCTTTTTGAAACGTCGCCCAATCGCGAGTCTCCGGGGTCCACATATCAAGCCAAACTTTAGATTCATTTTTCAAAAATTTGCTTACCCGTACTAACAATTGTTGATCAGTCCAATCAAATTCTGTTTTTATTGTACCTACTTCAGCCAACCATTTTTTGGCATCCGTCGTGTCAGGATTAAACAGGGGCAAATCCACTTGATCTGGTGCCGTCTTCGAACACTTGATAGCCTTTACCAATTCACTAAGCAATTGCTACATTTTCACACCTTTATTGTCACTAATAACTAATAACACACAGGTATTTTTACCAATAACAATTCAAACAAGAAAAACTGTCATAAACAAAACAATAGCCTAGGCTTTTTTTTTACGAAACGCACAATGAAAAACTAACTGTCCACATTCCGCACGTAAATTTATTTTAGCATACCACGTGTATTCGATATCCCACTTCTGATGTTATATTATTTATTGTAAACTGTAAACAAAATAGCCAACGGCAATTATAGCAAGCGTGCTAGCACTCACGGGAAGACTGGCTCCGTTTTTCCAGTACCTGCCTGTCCCTTTTCTCGCACGATTGCCAGCGGTTGACGAAGTATATTCGATGTAATAACTTAACTTTTGAATAAAAGATTACCGAACGTGTTCAAAGGCTTTATTTAATTTCCGGATTTAAGTACAAGAGTTCCGTTCCATGGTCCATAGGTCTTTTCCCTAGCGTGGCCGTAGCAGAAGAGAGGGCTTTTGTTGCCTTTTCTGCCGTAGTCTACAATCTTTCAAATCTGCGCATGTGCGCTAACAAACCTAATTATGACCTTTATATTACGTGTGAATAGAGACTTTACACATATGCAACATTCGACCCTTTACTTTATTTACCTGCATCATTTCATGTTTCACCAAGATAAATAATAGTCCGGTTGAATTATCATCACAATAATTTAATTCCTTCGAAAAATATTTTATAATAATTATTATTTTAAATTCAAATATAATTTTGATTCTAACACTATAAAATACAATACATTTTTTATTAATACAAAACAAACAAATTAAAAGATCTAAATAGGTGAAAACTCCAATTATTTTATTTATCCACCCTTCCCAGACTTTTTCTGATGCAGAAGCGGAGTTACTGGATCAGTCACTTTCTTACTCAACGCCAGTTTTCTGCATTTCGCCCTTTCTTTTTGCTCTTTCTCAGCTTGCATCTCCTTGATGTGTTGCCTTTGCTGTTCCAGTTCTGCTTCACGCAACTTCATTTTTCTGTTAAGCTCTTCTCGTTCCACACGTTTATTGGGTAGGCTTGGAATAAATGGCTTTTTCTTGAGAACAGTTGCTTCACGAGCTTTAAATTGAGGGTACGTGTTGTTGTCAGTGCTTGGCTGAAAAAGACAAGGATAAACAAATTAACTTTATTTATTTTTGACCAAAAAAGATTACAATAATTCAAAACGAAATACAAAGACTGTACCTTCACTTCTGTAAGTGATCTAAACTACCCTATTTGCGGTGCACTACGCGTGTTGACTTTTGAAATTTAATTGATATGTATTCAAAATTAAATTAATTACTTTGCCACACTCGAAATGCACAGCAACAAAAAGACTGTAGCCGCAAAGCTTCCAACACAACTCTTGACCTCAATCTAGCAATATTTATACTTTAAAATTGTAGTGGCTGTGACTGCGTGACATGCGTATTTCTTCCCTGACGTTTGTCGAACTTGCCGAGGAAGGGCGTCTCGGACTGGCCTTCGTTTCTTGGCGGGAATCTTGAATTGTAACCTCTTCTGCTGGCTACAAAATGGACTTCGGAGATTGCATTTTCCGCTTTAAGGGCCAAGGAGTACAAGTCCTTGAATCCTTTCGTGATATCTTCTTCACATAGACGGTCCAGGATCTTTCCAGGAGACAATCCCGTTATGAATTTGTCCTTGACAATGTCTGAAAGTTGATTTCCGAAATCACATGTAGTGGCAGCGGCTCTAATGTCGGCGTGCCAGTCGGCAATGCTTGAATTTCCTTGGGTCATCTGGTAAAATCTAATGCGATCTCGCCAGGTACTTTTTTGCACTGAGTACTGGGTTTTGAGCAATCTGCATAATTCCTCAAAATTTTTTGCATCCGGAGCGTTGGGGTATGTTAAGTTTTTTAGTAATTTGTAAGTGGCTTGGCTGATGGAACTTAGCAAAACGGCAACTTTGATTTTTTCATTAGTTACCTGGTTGACAATAAAATGTTGCTGAAGCCTCTCGATGTAAATTTCCCATTCGTCCACGTTTGAATTGAATACGTAGAACTTTGGAATGGTGCCCGTCGCCATCTTCGTTTAACCGTGCCGTACCCGAAATAGAATTTTAATTTTTTTTTTTTTTTTTTTTAAAGCCAAAATCACTCGCGTTTTTCCAACTTTTCCTCGTCGCCAAATGTAATGACTTAACTTTTGAATAAAAGATTACCGAACGTGTTCAAAGGCTTTATTTAATTTCCGGATTTAAGTACAAGAGTTCCGTACCATGATAGGTCTTTTCCCTAGCGTGGCCGTAGCAGAAGAGAGGGCTTTTGTTGCCTTTTCTGCCGTAGTCTACAATCTTTCAAATCTGCGCATGTGCGCTAACAAACCTAATTATGACCTTTATATTACGTGTGAATAGAGACTTTACACGTATGCAACATTCGACCCTTTACTTTATTTACCTGCATCATTTCATGTTTCACCAAGATAAATAATAGTCCGGTTGAATTATCATTACAATAATTTAATTCCTTCGAAAAATATTTTATAATAATTATTATTTTAAATTCAAATATAATTTTGATTCTAACACTATAGTTCAGTTCACTTTATTTGATCTCTTTAAAATATAAAAATACATTTTGTACCCTTTCAGGTGTAGATCACGTCAATATAAAAAAAATAGACAGACAAATTAAAAAAATAATAATAAATAAAATAAAATAATTAGACTGCAAGATTAAAACTAACATATGCACATACAAGCTTGTAACAATAAGCATCTAAAATATTGTGCGACTTTTATGACGAAGACATAGGAAAAAAAAAAAAAAAAATTTAATGATAAAATAACCGAGAAAATAACATAAACACAAATGAAGATATCCAAAAAATTGGTCAGAGCATTCTGTCTAGATCAGTTCAAGAAAATTGATTTATTTTTATCCTCGAAAAATTCGTTAACACTATAGTAGGCACGATTTTCCAGAAGCAACCTAATTTTTCCCGCAATTTTTCTGTTAGGCATTTGTCTCAGTGTGATAGGCAAAGAGTTCCATATTTTTATAATATTAAAAGTTATATTTTTTCGTAAATAACTAAATTGAGGTATATCTGTTCTTAGATTATCCTTTTTTCTTGTGTAATATTTGTGCTCGATTCTTTGGTTTTCAAATAGATCTGGATTTTTTATAACAAATTCAATACTCTCCTGAATATAGATATTGTAGACTGTCTGAATTTTATACTGAATAAAATTTGCTTTGCAGCTTTGTTTGCGATTTAGTTTTAAAATTGTTCTAAGACATCTCTTTTGCAGAACAAGTATTCTCTCGGCGTATGTAGAGTTACCCCAGAAAATGACACCATATCTTACACGTGATTGTACAAAGGCGTGATAGGAAGTCAGAGAAGCAGACAGACACACTGTGTCTCTAATAATTCTAAGTGCATAGCAATATTGACCTAATTTTGACGCAAGCTTGTCTATGTGAGATTCCCAGCACAATTTTTTGTCCAAGACAACACCCAAAAACATGACGCTGTCTTGAGCCCCTAGCTCCGTCCCTCCATAAATTACACATAATTTTTCTGTGTTTTTGGGTCTAAAGTGAATCAGTTGTGTTTTATTTATATTAAGTGTTAAGTTGTTTGATTCGAACCATTCTGTCAATCTATCTAAGTCGTGTATAATGCCTCTTTCTATCGCTTGTATATTTTGTTCATCATATAGAACAGTTTTGTCGTCAGCGAATAGTACTATGTTGTCGTTTTGTATAATATTTGTTATGTCATTGGTGTATAAAATATAGAGCAGAGGAGACAAAACAGCTCCCTGAGGGACGCCCCTGCTGATTAGTTCAAATTCTGATCTTACTTTTTGTCCATCTTTTCCTAGCTCCTCTGTGCATTGCCATCTGCCTTCTTGAAAGGATTCAATGAGACGCAGAGCCATGCCCGTTATGCCACATGCAGCCAGTTTTTTTAACATAGTTTCATGGTGGACACTGTCAAAAGCTTTGGTCAAGTCTAGGCATAGCGCTGCGGCTGTTTGTTTCCTGTTCAATGTGTCAATTATTTTTTTAATTGTTTGATAGATTGCCCTGATCGTTGATTTACCCTTTCGAAATCCGTTTTGCTGATCTGAAAGGATGTGCTCACTTTCCAAGAAATTTGTCATTTGTTGATGCATTATTTTTTCAAATATTTTGCTGATGTTGTTTAAAAGCGAAATTGGGCGATAGTTTTTCAGGTCATTTTTTTCACCTTTATTTTTATACAAAGGCTTGACAATTGCAAACTTTAAGGCGGATGGAAATTTACCCGTTTCAAAGCTGAGGTTTATTATATAGGCAAGAGGTTTTGAAATTATGTTTGAAGTCTGCTTTAGTAGACTCACTGGAATTTCATCAGTGCCAACTGATTTTTTGTTTTTTAGGTCTTTGATGATGTTTTCTACCTGTTCAGGGTTTATTGGCTTAAAGTCAAAGCTTTTTTTATTCAATAATAAGCAGCTACTGTTTTCAGGTTTGGAGTTGTGAGTTAAATTTTGACATGAGCTTAGGAAAAACGAATTAACTTTATTTAAAAATTCGGGGGTCTCTTTTTCTTGAAAGTTGTTGAAAATTGATTGATCTTTGTTTTTTTCGTTTGTGATTTTTTTTATGAGATTCCAGGTAGTTTTAGTTTTATTTTCTGAATTTTCAATTTGCATTTTGTTCGAGAGTTTTTTTGCTTTTTTAATTACATTCTTGAGTATTTTGGAGTATTCTTTATAAAAGCTTTTACTTGCAAGTCCTGATAGGTAGAGTTCATATATTGTTCTCTTGTTTTTAATGGATGTTTTTATGCCTGTAGTAATCCAGTTGTAACTGCTATTTGTTTTATTTTTCCTTGTTTTTTTTGGAAAAATTAGGTTGAGGTAGTAAGTGATTGTTGTGATGAATGAATTGTATGCGCCATCTACCTCTCTTTCCCGAAATACCCCCGCCCATGTACAATCTTGAATTGTCTCTTGATATTGAGTGAGTTTATTAATAGAAAATGTTCTGCCTGTAAAGTAAGACTCTTTAAGTTTACAAATGCTGCTTATATTTATTGATACTGTCTGAGCATGGTGATCACCTATTCCTGTTTTTATTACATAATTATTACAGAAATTTTGTGAATTCACAAAAATATTGTCAATGCACGATTTTTTGTTCTTATTTGGCCTAGTTATGTCAAAAATTGTTTGGTGAAAGTTATATGTTCCAAATAGATCGAGCATTTCGTTTCTGTTTCTTATTTCTTCTCTTGTTAAATAGTTATTCTGTGTTAAGAAATTGATGTTAAAATCGCCCGCCCAGACAATTTTGTAGTTTTTGAACCTTTCAGAAGCCTTTCTGACCAAAATTTCAAAGATCTGATAAAATATATTGTAGTTCCCCAAACACGATCTATGCAAAAAATTACTACTTTCCTAATCTTACTGATAATTGAGCAAATTTCCAAGTTGCCCTCAATGTTATAGTCTTCAAACATTTTCAGCTCTTCAAAATCTTCTAGTTCTTCTTTAACGTAGATACAGGTTCCTCCTCTTATACTGTGTATCCTGGTAAAGTGAGCAATCATGTTGTACCCTCGAATCTTCGTCAAATTAACCTCTTCCGGCTTCATCCAATGTTCAGACATGCATAAAACCTGTTGATAATTTTCCAGAGTTTTTAAATGTGCTTCCAGTTCTAGCGTCGAAGTTTTCAAACACTGTATATTTTGATGGAAAATACCCAGTATCTGGTCGCTCTTCTGCGGTCTACTTTTTGCAATAGCAAGCCTGGGTTGAGCATTCCATTGGTTGCCATCCTGTGTCATTATGTCTTGGGTACCAAAAAAAACAATTCCTCCTTGCAACTGGACTCGTTTTTTGAGTTTGTTGCATTTCAGGCATGCTTTGCTTTATTTTTCGGGGCGATTTTACTCTTATGTTTTGAATAACGTTGATACGTTTGTCTTGTTCCACCGGTGTCTGTTTATAGCTTGTATTTTGTCGTAGTTTCTGTAGGCGTAGCTCAAACTCTTTATTTTCATTCAATGCAGCTTTTCTTGGAGTGTCCTGGATCTTTGTGTTGCCTTCAGTGGTACATAGCTTTTCACAGACATGTTTAATTAGGTTGTTAAAGCATTGGTGTTCCCAACAGATAGTTGTAGTTATTGTTTGTGCTTTGACTATTTTTGGTGTTTCTATATAAGTGATGTTAGAATTTTTTGTTGCCTGTTTCAGTTCTAGGTTGTTTTTTTTAATGAATTTATTCAAAATTGGTCTATTTTTTGAAAATGGACATGCAGCAACAAATACATTTACCAGTTTTACATTTTTCAATAAATTGTGGAGTTCGGTTGACGTAATGCCCTTGTCTTTAATTGCATTTTCTGGTCCCACAAACAGTAGTAGGACATCTTGTGTTTTCATTTTATGTATGTAATTTTGGGAGCGTGCGATCAGGTCATCAAATGTTCCTTTATGGATATATTGTCTATTGATGTCAAAGCCATTGTTTGTATATTCTTTAAATTTTGTGCTTGCCCCTCTCAATTTTGTATTCGTCAGCAGTAGGATTTGGGGCTTTCCTGTATCCACTTTTGGTTCGGATCTCATAGGTGTGTGGTTAACTGATTTTTCTTCTGTACATTGATCAGGCCATATAGGTGTTTGAGTGCTTTTTCCAATATTTATTTTTATGAGGGCGTTTAAAATTCTTGCCTCCTCTATTTGCTCTTCGCTGAGCTCTGTTTGTATAGTTTCACTTTGCATGTGGGAACATTTTTCTGGTTGCTTACTGGAGTTGATGTTTTCAGTTATCTTTTGGCATTCAATGGAATGTGTTTTCGTGTTTGTTTGGGTTAAAAATGTTGTTTGAGTACCTATATCTACAGTAGTTTTTAATATATTTTTGGATATGTTCAGAGATTCTTCCAATGATTGTTGTATTTCGTTTTTAAGTTCGACGATCACCTGACTCTGTTCAAGAATTATTTTTTCGCTTTTGTAATCATATTCCAACATTTCCTGTTCCAAATCCCTATTTAACGTTTTAAGTCTTTGAATATACCTGTCTTTCTCCTGTATTTCCTTTTCTAGCTTTTGAATCGTATCTTCGTATTCTCGCATAGCTTCAGTAGCACTGTCCTCGGATTTAACAGCATCTTCGGCACATTTTTCGGAACACCAAATTAGATTGTTGTTTATCACTGTAATGTTCCGTCTTTCGCTGCAGCTTTTATGCATAAGATTTTTGCAAATCACACATAAATAACTTTTCTGTGGTTTATTTTTACAACATATAAATGTCGATGCCATTTCAAAAAAAATATATAAAATACAATACATTTTTTATTAATACAAAACAAACAAATTAAAAGATCTAAATAGGTGAAAACTCCAATTATTTTATTTATCCACCCTTCCCAGACTTTTTCTGATGCAGAAGCGGAGTTACTGGATCAGTCACTTTCTTACTCAACGCCAGTTTTCTGCATTTCGCCCTTTCTTTTTGCTCTTTCTCAGCTTGCATCTCCTTGATGTGTTGCCTTTGCTGTTTCAGTTCTGCTTCACGCAACTTCATTTTTCTGTCAAACTCTTCTCGTTCCACACGTTTATCGGGTAGGCTTGGAATAAATGGTTTTTTCTTGAGAACAGTTGCTTCACGAGCTTTAAATTGAGGGTACGTGTTGTTGTCAGTGCTTGGCTGAAAAAGACAAGGATAAACAAATTAACTTTATTTATTTTTGACCAAAAAAGATTACAATAATTCAAAACGAAATACAAAGACTGTACCTTCACTTCTGTAAGTGATCTAAACTACCCTATTTGCGGTGCACTACGCGTGTTGACTTTTGAAATTTAATTGATATGTATTCAAAATTAAATTAATTACTTTGCCACACTCGAAATGCACAGCAACAAAAAGACTGTAGCCGCAAAGCTTCCAACACAACTCTTGACCTCAATCTAGCAATATTTATACTTTAAAATTGTAGTGGCTGTGACTGCGTGACATGCGTATTTCTTCCCTGACGTTTGTCGAACTTGCCGAGGAAGGGCGTCTCGGACTGGCCTTCGTTTCTTGGCGGGAATCTTGAATTGTAACCTCTTCTGCTGGCTACAAAATGGACTTCGGAGATTGCATTTTCCGCATTAAGGGCCAAGGAGTACAAGTCCTTGAATCCTTTCGTGATATCTTCTTCACATAGACGGTCCAGGATCTTTCCAGGAGACAATCCCGTTATGAATTTGTCCTTGACAATGTCTGAAAGTTGATTTCCGAAATCACATGTAGTGGCAGCGGCTCTAATATCGGCGTGCCAGTCGGCAATGCTTGAATTTCCTTGGGTCATCTGGTAAAATCTAATGCGTTCTCGCCAGGTACTTTTTTGCACTGAGTACTGGGTTTTGAGCAATCTGCATAATTCCTCAAAATTTTTTGCATCCGGAGCGTTGGGGTATGTTAAGTTTTTTAGTAATTTGTAAGTGGCTTGGCTGATGGAACTTAGCAAAACGGCAACTTTGATTTTTTCATTAGTTACCTGGTTGACAATAAAATGTTGCTGAAGCCTCTCGATGTAAATTTCCCATTCGTCCACGTTTGAATTGAATTCGTAGAACTTTGGAATGGTGCCCGTCGCCATCTTCGTTTAACCGTGCCGTACCCGAAATAGAATTTTAATTTTTTTTTTTTTTTTTTTTAAAGCCAAAATCACTCGCGTTTTTCCAACTTTTCCTCGTCGCCAAATGTAATGACTTAACTTTTGAATAAAAGATTACCGAACGTGTTCAAAGGCTTTATTTAATTTCCGGATTTAAGTACAAGAGTTCCGTTCCATGATAGGTCTTTTCCCTAGCGTGGCCGTAGCAGAAGAGAGGGCTTTTGTTGCCTTTTCTGCCGTAGTCTACAATCTTTCAAATCTGCGCATGTGCGCTAACAAACCTAATTATGACCTTTATATTACGTGTGAATAGAGACTTTACACATATGCAACATTCGACCCTTTACTTTATTTACCTGCATCATTTCATGTTTCACCAAGATAAATAATAGTCCGGTTGAATTATCATTACAATAATTTAATTCCTTCGAAAAATATTTTATAATAATTATTATTTTAAATTCAAATATAATTTTGATTCTAACACTATAAAATACAATACATTTTTTATTAATACAAAACAAACAAATTAAAAGATCTAAATAGGTGAAAACTCCAATTATTTTATTTATCCACCCTTCCCAGACTTTTTCTGATGCAGAAGCGGAGTTACTGGATCAGTCACTTTCTTACTCAACGCCAGTTTTCTGCATTTCGCCCTTTTTTTTTTGCTCTTTCTCAGCTTGCATCTCCTTGATGTGTTGCCTTTGCTGTTTCAGTTCTGCTTCACGCAACTTCATTTTTCTGTCAAACTCTTCTCGTTCCACACGTTTATCGGGTAGGCTTGGAATAAATGGTTTTTTCTTGAGAACAGTTGCTTCACGAGCTTTAAATTGAGGGTACGTGTTGTTGTCAGTGCTTGGCTGAAAAAGACAAGGATAAACAAATTAACTTTATTTATTTTTGACCAAAAAAGATTACAATAATTCAAAACGAAATACAAAGACTGTACCTTCACTTCTGTAAGTGATCTAAACTACCCTATTTGCGGTGCACTACGCGTGTTGACTTTTGAAATTTAATTGATATGTATTCAAAATTAAATTAATTACTTTGCCACACTCGAAATGCACAGCAACAAAAAGACTGTAGCCGCAAAGCTTCCAACACAACTCTTGACCTCAATCTAGCAATATTTATACTTTAAAATTGTAGTGGCTGTGACTGCGTGACATGCGTATTTCTTCCCTGACGTTTGTCGAACTTGCCGAGGAAGGGCGTCTCGGACTGGCCTTCGTTTCTTGGCGGGAATCTTGAATTGTAACCTCTTCTGCTGGCTACAAAATGGACTTCGGAGATTGCATTTTCCGCATTAAGGGCCAAGGAGTACAAGTCCTTGAATCCTTTCGTGATATCTTCTTCACATAGACGGTCCAGGATCTTTCCAGGAGACAATCCCGTTATGAATTTGTCCTTGACAATGTCTGAAAGTTGATTTCCGAAATCACATGTAGTGGCAGCGGCTCTAATGTCGGCGTGCCAGTCGGCAATGCTTGAATTTCCTTGGGTCATCTGGTAAAATCTAATGCGTTCTCGCCAGGTACTTTTTTGCACTGAGTACAAAATTTGTTGCATCCGGAGCGTTGGGGTATGTTAAGTTTTTTAGTAATTTGTAAGTGGCTTGGCTGATGGAACTTAGCAAAACGGCAACTTTGATTTTTTCATTAGTTACCTGGTTGACAATAAAATGTTGCTGAAGCCTCTCGATGTAAATTTCCCATTCGTCCACGTTTGAATTGAATTCGTAGAACTTTGGAATGGTGCCCGTCGCCATCTTCGTTTAACCGTGCCGTACCCGAAATAGAATTTTAATTTTTTTTTTTTTTTTTTTTAAAGCCAAAATCACTCGCGTTTTTCCAACTTTTCCTCGTCGCCAAATGTAATGACTTAACTTTTGAATAAAAGATTACCGAACGTGTTCAAAGGCTTTATTTAATTTCCGGATTTAAGTACAAGAGTTCCGTTCCATGATAGGTCTTTTCCCTAGCGTGGCCGTAGCAGAAGAGAGGGCTTTTGTTGCCTTTTCTGCCGTAGTCTACAATCTTTCAAATCTGCGCATGTGCGCTAACAAACCTAATTATGACCTTTATATTACGTGTGAATAGAGACTTTACACATATGCAACATTCGACCCTTTACTTTATTTACCTGCATCATTTCATGTTTCACCAAGATAAATAATAGTCCGGTTGAATTATCATCACAATAATTTAATTCCTTCGAAAAATATTTTATAATAATTATTATTTTAAATTCAAATATAATTTTGATTCTAACACTATAAAATACTGTAGCGTTGCTTGATATTCAATCAAAATCTTGTAAATTGATTGATTAATTAAAACACACTTTTTATGAGGGTGGCTTTATATTTAGGTATATGTTTATCTTACAAGTGTTGGTATTAAAGAGAGACTTAAACTGGCGTTACATTTCTATTTATGTTCAAACACCAAGAATGCCAATAATAAATAACCAAATGTCCCTAGATTAATAACTATAAAATTTCCTAACAAAAGTATTGCTAGTTGCCTATAAGTAGTAACAAATATTAATTTATTTATAATAATAAATCCTTGACAATAGCTATACTTTACAATACAATACATTTTTTATTAATACAAAACAAACAAATTAAAAGATCTAAATAGGTGAAAACTGTTTTGTATTCACTAATCATCAATAAAACTCATTTTTTGTGTAATTGCTTTTTATTATGATTGTTGTTGTTCTTTCCTCCTGAGGCCCAGTGCCGCCGACTCTGACGTATGTAAGTGAGGTTAGGTTGGGTTGCCCGTTGGCGCCCTTCTGCCAAACGTCACATACAACACATCTTCCCCTTTAAGTTCAAAAATTAACAGAAATTACATTTTTTTTTTTTTTTTTGAAAATTAACTCAAACTATAAACTGAAATACACATTCTAAAAACCAACAGAAACTAGAATGTTTACAAAATATTTACAAAACATAATCTGAAAAATGTTTAGGTGTCCGTATTTGACGACCTGACCTAGAAATAACATTAGAAAAGTGATTCGCACTTGATTCAGTTCCTGTTCCTACATTAGGTTCACAGTATTCAGAATTATTATAAAAATGTTCTGTAACATCAGGTTTTATAGGCTCTCTTAATGGTGCGATCTCAGACCTAAGAAATTCATTTTCTTGAGAGGATTCCAATAATTCATTATTGATACTTGATTTATTCAATGAGGGTCTTATATGATTACTATTTCGAATTATTTTTTTATTTTGAGCATTTAGTAACTGATATGATCTTGGAGACTCTAGAGGCTTGTCAACTTTACCTGGCTCCCATAGTTTTGTAATTTTGTTTCGAATAATCACATTATCACCAGACAAAAATTCTGGTTTCGCTAAAGTTTTCTGATCATAATAAGTCTTTACTTTATTTTGATTTTCCCTTATTTTAGAGATCGCATCATTACAAACTACCTTCGGTTGCAGAACAGCGTCAGACATTGGCAAATTTGACCTTAACAGTCTACTCATTAACATTTCACTAGGAGCAAATTCCAAACTAGCCACAGGAGTTGTTCTATATTGTAATAAAGCATCATATATTTCTGACTCACTATTACATTTTTTAATTATTGATTTCGCAATACCCACTGCTTTCTCTGCCATTCCATTGCTTTTCGGATGGTAGGGACTACTAAACAATATCTGAATGTCATGGTCTTTTGCGAACAATTTAAATACGAAACTATTAAAAGGACTATTATCACACACAATAAATTTTGGATAACCATGTATACAAAATATTGATTTTAATTTTGGAATAATTTCTGAAATAGCTTTTGATTTAATAAATATTATCTCAAACCATTTAGAGAAATAATCTACTACTATCAAATATGATTTTCCCCCATATTCGCAAATATCCATCCCCAATTTTGCAAAAGGCAAATCTGGTATACTATGACAAATCAGTGGTTCAGAAATACATGACCTTTGAAACTTTTCACATTTTTTACATTTTCTGACATATTGCTCAATTTGTTCATTGAAACAGTACCAATATAGTAGTTTTCGTGCTCGTTGCTTACTCTTTACAATTCCAAAATGAGCATTACCATGAATTTTTATCAACATTTCATCCTTTAATGCTTCTGGAATAATAATACGGTCATCTAACAAAACAATATCATTCTTAAAAAACAAGTTGTGTCTCAAATTATAGTAGTGTTTAATTTCCACACTATTACACTTTTTAATATTAAAATCTTTCCATCCATTGTTAATATACTTAATCAATTGAGTGAGAGTTTCATCTCTCTGTGTAAACATAGCAATCTTCTCCAGGAAAGTATGAGGAACTCCAGTAGCCTGTGACAAACTAACAGAATGCACAATTTCATTTAATTCCTCTTCATTTATATTTTTGCCACAACCCACTGAAGCTCTAGACAAATAATCTGCTATATACATATATTTACCTGGCAAATATTTAATTTCTAAAATGTATTTAAATAACTTAAGTTTTAATCTCTGAATACGATTACTATGTTTATGAATGTCTTTGGTCCAAATATTAACAAGTGGTTTGTGATCAGTATTAATTTCCACCTTTCTTGAATAAATGAATTGATGAAAATGTTCACAAGCAAACACAATAGCCAGCAGTTCTTTTTCAATAATAGGATAACGTTTTTCAGCACTACTTAAGCTTCGTGAAGCGAATGCCACTGGCTGACCCTTCTGGAGCAAGCAAGCTCCAATCCCTTCATTACTTGCATCTGTTTGAATGATTACATGCTCACAAGGGTCAAAAATTTTTAGAACGGGAGCCTTACTGACCAGTTTTTTAAGCGTATCAAAAGTGCTTCTTTGGTCTTTTGCAAACTTGAATTTTACATTTTTTCCCAACAATGAACGCAAAGGTGCTGAAATTTGACTAAAATTTGGAATGAACTTATGCAAAAAATTTAACATACCTAAAAAACGTTGTATATCCTTTTTACATTTTGGCTCTGGTAATTTTAAAATGGCATCAATTTGCTTTGTGTCTGCTTGCACACCCTCATCTGAAAAAATAAAGCCCAAATATTTCACATTATTTACCTTATATTGAAGTTTTTCCCCATTAAATTTAACATTATACTTAATAGCCTTATCCATTACCTTGTCTAATATGAAATCATGCTCACTTTCATCCTTTGTTGCTATAATAATATCATCAAAATAAATTTGAACTCCCTCAATATCCCCAAAAATACGCATATTTTCTCTTTGAAACACCTCTGGACTACTACACAGACCAAAAGGTAACCTCAAAAATTTATAACGACCAAAAGGTGTGTTAAAACAACATAAATTAGTACATTCTCTTTCTAACTCGATTTGATGAAACCCATCTTTCATATCTAACACAGTAAATAACTTTTTTCCCCCAAGTTTACAAGATAATTCTTCCACAGTAGGAATGAAATAATGTTCACGTTTAATATATTTATTTAATTCTGCAGGATTAAGGCAAATTCTAATAGATCCATCTTTTTTCTCAACAATTACTAAATCACTCACCCAGTCAGTTGGAGCAGTAACTTTTGAAATCACACCTTTATCTTCTAAATTGTCCAGGGCTGACTTCAACTTGCTTTTTATGACCTCAGGATAACGACGTGATGGCTTGACAACTGGCACTGCATCATCGGAAAGGCGAATCTTGTATTGAAATGGTAATTTACCCAACCCATGAAATACTGATTTGTATCGACGAATAAGCTTGTCTTTTTCATCACTTTGTAGGTTTATTTCACACACATTGTTGAGTAATTCCATATCCAGACATGTTTTAAGTCCAATTAGAGGAGTGCAATCCATATTTACAACATAAAAATCAATCAAAGCATCTTTCCATTCATTATTTTTTCCACCCAAATATTTACAAGCTAATTTTGCTACACCAACAACTTTAATTGTTGAACCTCCAAATGCTTTCACTACATTTTTTGTTTTATTTAAAACAGCATTGTTACCAAGCTTGTAACTAAGTTCTTTGAACATATCAAAAGATATTATGTTGATATCAGCGCCAGTGTCTATTTTGAATGGAATTTTAACTTTACCAATTATCAAATCATACAACCATATCAATTTATTATTTTTTGTGGAAATTTCCTCGACAAAAAGTTCATTGACCTCTTCTTCATCATCTTGTGTGGCCAACTTTTCTTGAGACACTTCATGTACATTTCTGTTTCTCATTCCTTGCCTTCTAAGCCTTTTGTAGCACTTATTAGCAAAATGATTCTGTTCACCACAATAAACACAATTTTTTCCGAATGCTGGGCAGTTGCGAGGCCCATGACGTTTTCCACATTTTTTGCACTCAAATTCCAGTTTAAAATTTTTTTCTCCAATATTTTCATTGTTTTTAAATGTTTGTTGAATTTTTCTCATGCTATTAACCTCAAAATTGTTATTATCATGCAAAATTTTGGACTGTTCTTTACTTGATTCATATGCTCTACAATACTCTACTGTTTTTTTCAATGTCAGCTCTTCCCTTAGCAATCTCTCCTGCAAGGATACATCAGAAATGCCCATGATAATTTTATCCCTTATAAGGCTTTCAGCCTGATCACCAAAACTGCATGGTTTGACCAATTTTTTCAAATCAGCATAAAACTGATCAAAAATTTCTCCTTCTTTTTGATCTCTTTTAAAAAATTTATATCTTGCCAAAACGGTGTTCTTTTTTGGCAAACAAAAATTATCAAATTCTGTTATGACTTTGGTATAATTCTTTTTGTCTATCTCGCTGATATTAAAACTATTAAACAGCTCCATACCTGCATCCCCAATAACATTCAGAAGCATAGCTACTCTGATTTCTTCGGCTTTTTTGTCATACTCAGACGCCTTCATAAATATATCAAACTTCTCCTTGAACTGCGTCCAGTTTTCAGCAATGTTTTCTGATAAATCCAACGTTTGGGGCGGTTTAAACAAGAAATTTTCCATTTTGTTTTTATTTTTCACACTTTCCGTAGCCTTTTTTGTTTAAGCTTTTACACCTGACACCATGTTTTGTATTCACTAATCATCAATAAAACTCATTTTTTGTGTAATTGCTTTTTATTATGATTGTTGTTGTTCTTTCCTCCTGAGGCCCAGTGCCGCCGACTCTGACGTATGTAAGTGAGGTTAGGTTGGGTTGCCCGTTGGCGCCCTTCTGCCAAACGTCACATACAACACAAAAACTCCAATTATTTTATTTATCCACCCTTCCCAGACTTTTTCTGATGCAGAAGCGGAGTTACTGGATCAGTCACTTTCTTACTCAACGCCAGTTTTCTGCATTTCGCCCTTTCTTTTTGCTCTTTCTCAGCTTGCATCTCCTTGATGTGTTGCCTTTGCTGTTTCAGTTCTGCTTCACGCAACTTCATTTTTCTGTTAAACTCTTCTCGTTCCACACGTTTATTGGGTAGGCTTGGAATAAATGGCTTTTTCTTGAGAACAGTTGCTTCACGAGCTTTAAATTGAGGGTAAGTGTTGTTGTCAGTGCTTGGCTGAAAAAGACAAGGATAAACAAATTAACTTTATTTATTTTTGACCAAAAAAGATTACAATAATTCAAAACGAAATACAAAGGCTGTACCTTCACTTCTGTAAGTGATCTAAACTACCCTATTTGCGGTGCACTACGCGTGTTGACTTTTGAAATTTAATTGATATGTATTCAAAATTAAATTAATTACTTTGCCACACTCGAAATGCACAGCAACAAAAAGACTGTAGCCGCAAAGCTTCCAACACAACTCTTGACCTCAATCTAGCAATATTTATACTTTAAAATTGTAGTGGCTGTGACTGCGTGACATGCGTATTTCTTCCCTGACGTTTGTCGAACTTGCCGAGGAAGGGCGTCTCGGACTGGCCTTCGTTTCTTGGCGGGAATCTTGAATTGTAACCTCTTCTGCTGGCTACAAAATGGACTTCGGAGATTGCATTTTCCGCTTTAAGGGCCAAGGAGTACAAGTCCTTGAATCCTTTCGTGATATCTTCTTCACATAGACGGTCCAGGATCTTTCCAGGAGACAATCCCGTTATGAATTTGTCCTTGACAATGTCTGAAAGTTGATTTCCGAAATCACATGTAGTGGCAGCGGCTCTAATGTCGGCGTGCCAGTCGGCAATGCTTGAATTTCCTTGGGTCATCTGGTAAAATCTAATGCGTTCTCGCCAGGTACTTTTTTGCACTGAGTACTGGGTTTTGAGCAATCTGCATAATTCCTCAAAATTTTTTGCATCCGGAGCGTTGGGGTATGTTAAGTTTTTTAGTAATTTGTAAGTGGCTTGGCTGATGGAACTTAGCAAAACGGCAACTTTGATTTTTTCATTAGTTACCTGGTTGACAATAAAATGTTGCTGAAGCCTCTCGATGTAAATTTCCCATTCGTCCACGTTTGAATTGAATTCGTAGAACTTTGGAATGGTGCCCGTCGCCATCTTCGTTTAACCGTGCCGTACCCGAAATAGAATTTTAATTTTTTTTTTTTTTTTTTTTAAAGCCAAAATCACTCGCGTTTTTCCAACTTTTCCTCGTCGCCAAATGTAATGACTTAACTTTTGAATAAAAGATTACCGAACGTGTTCAAAGGCTTTATTTAATTTCCGGATTTAAGTACAAGAGTTCCGTTCCATGATAGGTCTTTTCCCTAGCGTGGCCGTAGCAGAAGAGAGGGCTTTTGTTGCCTTTTCTGCCGTAGTCTACAATCTTTCAAATCTGCGCATGTGCGCTAACAAACCTAATTATGACCTTTATATTACGTGTGAATAGAGACTTTACACATATGCAACATTCGACCCTTTACTTTATTTACCTGCATCATTTCATGTTTCACCAAGATAAATAATAGTCCGGTTGAATTATCATTACAATAATTTAATTCCTTCGAAAAATATTTTATAATAATTATTATTTTAAATTCAAATATAATTTTGATTCTAACACTATAAAATACAATACATTTTTTATTAATACAAAACAAACAAATTAAAAGATCTAAATAGGTGAAAACTCCAATTATTTTATTTATCCACCCTTCCCAGACTTTTTCTGATGCAGAAGCGGAGTTACTGGATCAGTCACTTTCTTACTCAACGCCAGTTTTCTGCATTTCGCCCTTTCTTTTTGCTCTTTCTCAGCTTGCATCTCCTTGATGTGTTGCCTTTGCTGTTCCAGTTCTGCTTCACGCAACTTCATTTTTCTGTTAAACTCTTCTCGTTCCACACGTTTATTGGATAGGCTTGGAATAAATGGCTTTTTCTTGAGAACAGTTGCTTCACGAGCTTTAAATTGAGGGTAAGTGTTGTTGTCAGTGCTTGGCTGAAAAAGACAAGGATAAACAAATTAACTTTATTTATTTTTGACCAAAAAAGTGCGGGGATGAAGGACTGTTTTTGAGAAATATCTGCTAATTCAAAGCAAACTTCAAAAATGTTAATAATTGTATTCCTTTTAAGAGTTTAAAGCACTAGAGCTACTCACTCCGGTGTTAGTCGACCTCGATTTGGAAGGAAAAAATGCGCTGGCTTTCGTGCAATTGAATGGTTTGAATCGGGTTTGAGCACTCAGGTGCAATAAACACTTTTCGAGAGGAATAAGCGCGTAACGCCCCCGTAAAAGGAATACAACTATTATGTTGAAGTTAAAAACAGTTGAAGGTAAAGGTTTAGGAAATTATTGGGGAAATGTGTCTAGAATTTGGCGTAGAATCTGAAAATGTAATAATATATTGGGTGTATTCTAGTATTCTAGAACACCCTTTTCAGTCCCTTTTAAAATATGGTAGTGGTACCGCATCAAAATCTGAAGCAAACGGATAAACACCTTATTTTTATTACGTTTTTGATATTTCAGCTCTGCATCACCTACCGATTTCTAAACCAACTTCAGGGATTGTTCTATATATCCCTGCTCGATATATCTATTACATGGAACACTTTCCTAAAGCCCTGATTGTAGTATTTCACCTAAAATCTGGAAGAAAAAACCACGAAAAGCTCATTTTTTATTGAGTTTGTTGAAATGTTCAACCCTACATCCCCTATCGATTTCAAAACAAATTTGAGGCAGTATTCTAGAATGAGTCCCTGCTAAGAAACAGTAGTTGTAGCCTTCACAAAATCTCGAGAGAAAGTATAAAAACCTTGTTCTTATTGAGTCTTTTGATATTTGCTTACATCCATCCCCTACTGAATCTCAAACCAATTTGAGGTAGTATTCTAGGACACCCTATTCACAAAACATCCCCCCTTAGAAATGTAAGTCTTATGAGAGACGTCAGTCTAGTCGTTTCAGCTTTCCCCTCCAATCACTAGAGGCGCTTCAATCAACCTATTAAAGTTTTCTTTTTCCTGCCGGACCGTGCGCCAAGATTTGAAGTTTATTTTGTCATTTCCAGTCGTTAAAATTTAAATTTTGAACTTCTCCCAACATTTAGAATTATTAATTACCTATCAATTATCAATAATTATTATCTCAAAATGTCTTCTCCCAGTTTGTTAATTGAAAAGCATCAGAAATGCTGTGTTCCGGGGTGCGGCGACAAATACAGCAGCTATTTCCGGTTTCCAAAAGATGCCGAAAAAATGAAACAATGGCTAGAAAAAGTTCGCAATCCTTTACTAAATAGCCTCAGTGTCGAGAAGGCTTATAATAATTATAGAGTGTGAACAAGACATTTTCCTCGAGAATTTATTGTTAGCGATTCAAAAGCCAGACGAGGACTCACATGGAATGCTGCGCTTTTGCTGTATCTCCCTGAAGGTAAGTTAATACTAGATATATGTGAGAAAGACGTACTTACATTTTCACTTACTCCTCCCCATAGTTCTGATTAACGACAACGTGTTAGAATTCGGGTTTAAAGGAGCATAGGTCAGAAACATTAAAATTAATTTTAATTTTAGCCCCAATTATCAAAAACAGTGAGGAGTCGTTAATTGATAAACCACAATCACCAAAATGGCAAAAAGTGGAGATCGACACAGTTGAAACTCGTCGAAGAGTCCTAAGACGCCTTCAGAAATTAGTTTCGCAACTATGATTGACATAGGTAGGTAAACATAATAACTCTGTTCCAACACGTCAAAAAATCGTCCCATGAACTGTTTCGAAACCACTCAGTATAACAATTTTAGTTTCTGCGCAGAATCGTGACGGTACATTGTACGGTTTTCTGCTGTGTTGGAACAAAGCTAATATTATTAATTTCTTTTTTTTTATCCTTTATCAGGAAACACAATAATTAAAATATTCCTGGTTACATACAGGTACACCATATTCTACAATGCATGTATCCAAACTTTTTTGGTAGAATCATTGGTAACGAAATTTCTGTTTTAGATCAACTAGGCCCTTCATGTCGTCAATTTTTATCTACTGAAACTTCTGCAATTCGGGCAGACATTGCTACACCAAGTGGAACCATCACATCTGCAAACATGAAAAAGTCACCAACCAACTTTGTCTCTTAAAACTTTTATTGGTAGGTACCTAAGTGTTATTGCTTAATGAATAACCACCCAGTTGGGAGTAGGTGAATTTTAAAACATCCTAACTCAAGTAGGACTACTACTATAAAAGACTACTAATTACTAAAACTTGCAGTCGAATGCTAGAAAAATTAGAAGCTAAATGTGCGAAAAGCTCGTCTCCAATCTTGATCTATTTTTTTTTGCAGGTCATGAGAGACGATGCCAAATTTTAAAGAACATTAACGTCACTAGGCAAAAAATTCCTATCCCTAAGGGAAAAATATCTTTATTCCAAAGTTATAGAATCCAGCAATAAGTTAAGAAGAATCAGTAGAAGGTTGTCGTCATTTAAATCCGAAGTTTCTGCTGCTGAATAACTTGCATCATAAACCAAATTTCAAAGGCTCGTAGACCACGTCAATCCATTGATATACAGCTTTATTTTAAGCCAAGTCCGTACTCAAAACCAAAAGCCTAAAGCTAGACGATTTACATTGGACGAGAAGTTGTTGCCGTTGTCTTTGCTTAAAGCTAGTGGTAAAGGCTATAGACTATTATCAAAAATATTTATTCTATCATCCAGGCGAAATCATTTTCTTGAATGAGCTTTATATTATGTATAACTACATAAACTTTCTACCTAACATATGCGGAAAGTGTATTTTCTGGACTTAAAGGCTTGTCCGAACTCTGCTTTTTGTAGTCATTCGTGCAACTTCCATCACGTGCAGAAACACTTTCCTCACTTGTTAGGTTAACAACGATTTTGGATTGTGAGAAAAGGACCTCTTTTGTCATTTTATTTACGATTTAAGTTTTTCATCAAGCTATTGTTAAATGTACGTCATTACTTCTTGTAACTGTCCTTATTATCTTTAACTTAACTAGCATTACCTACCTATGTATGTATACTTACATGAAAAAAAACTGTTTCGCAATAATTGTAATTAATTCCATATTCTTTAATATTTTCTGTTTCAAACTTTAATAAATATCTAAATTTGTCATCTTAATTCTTAGTCAATTTTACCTTGAAGGCGCTTCAACGCTACCGATTTTATGAGTTTCTTCTTTTTGGCACAATTATTTTATGCCAAAAAATGGTAGAAACTTTAAAGTGGTGGTGTTGAATCGCTAGAATCAAACAATGGTGCAAACGATCCACCGGAACGAATAAGATACCGAACGAACCCTAATTGCGTTTTGCATTCGCCAATAAATCCAGAATTACAAAAGCTTACCCCCCCAGTCACTAGAGGCGCTGAAAACTTATAGACAGGTTCTCAACACGGCACTTACCTTTCTAAGGGGGGATGTTTTGTGACCCTATTAAAATATGGTATTTTAGTGAATGTGTGAAGGTGCGCAATTGTGAATGCACCCTCTTATGATACACGTCATTATGACGCATAGTTCTACGTCCTGAATAGGTAAACGACATCTCTGGTAAACGACAGTCTTCTCACAGCTATTACTTGAAGACCATCCTTTCTCCTCCTCTCTCTCCTCACCACCTGAACACCCCAACATGGTGCGGTCAGTATAAAGGTTTTAAAATCCCAAGTATCCAAAATCAACTTCCTCATCGTTTTACTTTCGAGGCGTACCCCCGTCCGAAACTGTCTCCGAAAACTGGATGTTCTGGAAGCAGGCCACCGAGATCATCAAAAAAGAGCAGGTGGCACAATGTGCTCAATTATTAACCTTGATTGGCGAGGAAGGCATTAGAATTTTCAACACCTTCACGTTTAAGCCTGATGAAAAAGACAAATTAGACATACTCATCAAAAAGTTTGATTACCATTTTCTACAAAAAAAAAAAATAATTTAACGTATATACTCGAAAGTCTGGTCTATAGGAAATACTATGCTCAACTTTCTTCAGTGAGGCACTATTCCACTAGGCAAGCTTATAATATTCCACTGCCAATTCCGAGAAGCACCTTGGTGAAGAAGTCTTTTGTTTATTTTGCTAAGAAAGCCTTCAATTTTCTACCATTGAGCGTTAGGTCTTTACGTTCGTACAGAAGGTTTAGAAAGGAGGTAAGGGAGTTGCTCTTGACTAGGGCATACTACAAAGTTGAAGAATTCTTTGAGGACACCTTGTGAGCATATTTTTATCGCAGCAAAAATTTTAAATTGTATTTTCATAGATATTTTTAATTATGAATATTTAGGTTATAGTTTTTTTTCTAGTCAATTTCTTGATTTTATTGATTTTTATATCGTTTTGATGCAGTGGTATACTTTCCTAATTCGTAGCTAGAATTCGAGGCTTACTTTACGTCTCTGTATATTTTAAACTGTTTGTTTTTCGAGTGTGCGCATTGTATTTTTATTTTATTTTTTATTGACCTTTCATGTAACTAGTTCTAAGGTTTTTCGTTGATAATAGGTTTAAGTTTAGCTTTGTCATTAAGATTGTATCTTTGATAATACAATTTGTGATTGATTGATTGATATCTAACACACAAATTTTTGAGCCACAGACAAAAAACCGGTCAAAGTATAGATAGCTATGTGACTGACCTGAAAAAATTAGCCTTGCAGTATGAATTGCATACCTTGAAAGACAGATTAATAAAGAATGTCTTCATATGTGGTGTAAGGTCGGCAGAGGCTCGGAAGAGGCTATTGGAAGTCGCAGATGAGAAAACACTAGAACAAGTTGTCCAGTCCACTTTGAATGCTAAAAAATGCAGGAAGCACGCCAAGGAAATCGCCAATGGAAATGGACACGTCACAGTAGATGCTATTCGTCCAAACAACAGGACAACCCAACCTCAGAATAGCAGAAAGTGTGGGTCAAGGCATGGTTATGGTCAGTGTCGAGCCTATGGGAAGCAGTGTAGTGCTGGTGGTGGTCCCAACCATTCTGCATTTCTTTGTTCGGCGGTTTTGATAATCAAGTAGGTTTTGAGACTGATTTTTATCATAAAAACTCAAATTTTGAAGATTATAACTATTATAAGAATCAAAGGTCAGATAATTTTAGAAAATATAATGATTATAAAAATAAAATTTGTCCACAGCAAAATAAATTTGCCTTTAAAAACATAAATATTGTGAAAAAATGAAAATGTCAATGTGAGGCTATGTCAGGCTACAAATCAGAGAGTGATGAAAATATCAAGGTTGGAGAAAATAGTTTGTCACAAATTCATTCAAATAATTTTCAAAAGGATAGCAACGCTGAAGATTTTTTGTTTATAGGTAGCATCAACAGCCAGGTCAGCGAGATACATGGGGGCTCATGGACAACATCAGGAAATATCAATGGACAGAGCTCGTTGAATTCACACTTGACAATGGAGCAATGGCCAACATCTTGTCTGTGAGTCTGTGGAAACTTTAAATAAAATAGGGTATGATATGCAGAGTTTAGAAAAAACAATTAATATTTCAATCTCCTATACTGATAACACTTTGCCAATAATTGGAAGATGTGTCCTAGAATGTCTTGTAAATAATATAAAATCGAATGTTTCTTTTTTTATGTCGGGTCGGGGAGTAAAAGGAATTTTAGTTTTGAAAACTTGTATAGATTTAGATTTGATAGGGAGAGTCGACTCAGTTGAAAGTCATGGTCATCTGACCTCATTAGTGAATAAATATGGGGTGAAGGTTGCTTTGATAAAACATATTGTTACGATATCGTTAACGCCAGGCCAGAAAAACGGCCTCCGCCAGGCTGTCAAGAATCTAGCGAATTATTCTACTATAATCGAGAAAATAAGATTATCTTGTGTGTTCTAGATTTTACAGGAATAGATTTAGGGATATATAAAAGGCCGCTATTGCTTTGTAGTTTTAAGTTTCAATTCGACTGTGATACGATTTAAATAGTGATTGTAAAGAGTTTAATTGTTGAGTTTTTTAATAAAATAATTAGTGTCAGAGTGTATTGTTAAGTACGTGGAATAAATTATTGCTGTGTTAATTGGACTTTGATTTTTGAAATAAACGAAACGAACAACGAACCCAAGATTTCTGTCAGGCAATCCAAAGCCGTGACAATATCATATAGATTCGTATGTTTTGTGTCGAGTTTTGTCTGTCAAATGTTTTATGTGTTAGGAGATTTTTCTCTAAAAAATTCCTTGAAAAAATCAAGCTGCGGTTAGTCTCGACTTCGTGTCTTATTTGAAAACTCTGTCTCAACTTGGCAAGCTCTCAAGCTTCCGTGTGTTTTATTTGAAATTGGGTTTTTTCCTTTAAAAAATTCCAAGTAAAAAATCAAGCTAGAGTTAGTTTCGGCTTCTTGTCTTTTTCAAAAACTCTGTTCTAACTTGGCTAGCCATTTGTGTGTCAAAGAGAATGTTTGCTTTCATAGCTTTAATTCGGAGTGTAGCTTCCAAAGAGAAATCGTCGAGGACGGACACGGGGGGATGGAGGCCTTTGAAAAAGGTGTCCATAAAACAGTGGTGACAATTACGCGGAGGAGGAATCTAGGATTTCCTAGACGGATTGCTGCACGATTGTGCCGAATTAGAAGCGCGGGCTCGGTTACGAACCATCAGAATTTCAAACGAATTTTCTTTTACTTCCTGGCCCTTATCTTGAAAAAGACTTCGCCGGGTATTGTTGGCAATTTTAAGTGGAGGGAGAGGACATCAGCCTCCAGTGCGAGGTCCGATGCAGGTTTCCTGCCTGCGAACTGAGCTTCCGGAAGCTTTAAACACGCCCGAGGGGATTGTCGTTGGCTCTCTTCGTGCCCGTAGGCAGATCGCACCAATAACACAAAGGGGGGTTCGTCTTCCGGCCAAATAAATTGATCCCAAGGAAAGGGGACCCTCGCCGATGTGTTACCAGCCTACTACGCGCTCCTAGACACCGGGTACATGTCACAGTGCCTTTGTCGAGAAAAAGATTGCGAGAGCTCTTCTTGTCTCCGGGGCGGAGAGCGGGGCAAGTAGGGGACTTGATGACTCGCTCACTACCTGAATAAGACTAAGACTGACTCAAACGTCGAAAACGGGCTTCCTTTATAGTTTTGGTCGATACCTTTCACAAGCTCCGCCCACCAAAAATCAGCCAATCAGCGTGCAACGCAACACTACCTTCCAAGAACTGGGTAAAAAAGTAGCACGGAATGTTTATTTTGCTCTTGTCGAGTCACATATTAGATATGCATTACCCTTTTGGGGAGCCTGTGCACAAAATCTTTTTCAGTCTGTCTTTATTCTCCGAAAGCGAGCAGTTCGGAATTTATGCAATGCCCATCCAAGAACACACTGTAGACATCTCTTCATCCAAAATGGCATTCTAACTCTACCCTCCCTTTTCATCCTGGAAACAGCATGCTTAGTTTATAAAAATAAGCAAAGCCTTCCAAGGCATCAGCAACTACATCAAACCCGTCAAAACAATAATATCCCTTTACCAATATTTCACTTGAACCTGGTTAAGAGATCTCTCATCTACAATGGCCTCAAAATATACAATAATGTTGGTTTGCGGATTAGGAATGCTTCAACACCAAAGGCTTTCCGGAACCTACTAAAGGCATACTTATTGAAAAAGGCATTTTATACCATTGACGAGTTCTTTGAGCAATCCTAATTTAGTGTGATATTTAATCTCAATAGTCAACTGGCTATATATTGTTGTTTTTATATTGTGTTGTATTTTCTACTGACCATTTTTTACATTGTTGATTATTATTATTTTTATTATTTTTCATTGTTCTTTTTATTGACTGTACTTGAAATGATTGTCTTATTGTCAGCACAGAACATAATATCATCACCTCTAGAAAAGTATCTGCAATGTTTTATACCGGTTATGAATTACAGCGCCATCACAGCTATAGGTAGATCGCAAAGTAAATACGAATAATAAATACAAATAGGTACAAACGAAACGAAACAAACGAGTAAATACAAAAAAATACGAACAAAAATTAGGGTTTTTTTCAACCAAAACTTTTTGAATTTTCACTTTAACGCGCGTATGGGGACCATGGTTTACAACAACACAATTTCAAAACATAGAAAAGTGATTTATTTTCTTGATATAGAACGCGCACTTCTGTTGTAGTCGCCCAGTGACATTTCCGACGGTGTAGTCATTGAACTAATATTTGGCGGGCCGTTTGAATCTCGGTTTCAAATGACTCGTTTGACATTTCAATTATTTCAAAATAAACAGTGCTCCAAAACTTCATAAACTAAAATTTTATACATTTTATTTTCATATATTTGTGAGAATCACTTAATGAATAAAATAGTCTATAATCTAGATGATTTGGCGTATCTGACTCATAAGCTAACTGGAAAACTTTCCAATTTGCTTTTTGAAAATGTCCATGTTTCCATTTGAATGACTGTCATATTTGATCAAGTAATTTATAATTCCCTCGAGCATGTATTATGGAGCATCATACAGTGGCACTAGGTTGTTTATCTCCAACAAAACCAAAATTTCTGTTTCTGTGTTGTTTTTGATGTAGATTTTCCTGGTCTGTGGCTGCAATTCGCTTTTGACCGATTTATTTTTTGCCGCCTGGTCATACATTGTGGCCAACAACTCTTAAATCGGCTGCTTGTGATGCACTTATTAATTCTTTCAGTCTTGGAATTCAAAACAATCAATGACGATGCATACACTCAACAAATTAATTCAGATGACATATGCATTATATTATGATGTTAAATGGACCTGCGTTTTCATGACTGGTTTTTATATCCACCATTCTATGTCGGTCATTGTCATTTACTATCCAGTAAACAAAGATAGCTAACTCATCGGTGAAGTCCCAGATTAGAATAAAAACGAGGGGTACGTTGAGAAACGGCGATATGGGCGCACAGCGGTGTAGTCATAAACTAAAACAAAAAGTGGAGGGGATGAATCAGTTGTCAGTTGGTTGGTAAGTAAGTGTCACCAACTGACATATTTTGAAAATAAGAAATCCCCAACTAACAGTGTTCACAATTAAAAAAAAAAAAAATTAAAAGTAAAATCCAAAATCAAAAAAATAGTATAAAACACACGTTGCAGAAGGCTATTCTCGCACTCATTCGTTCTTCCACTCGCTCCTTCGTCGCTCGTGGCCAAATTTCGAATTCGTGCGGGAATATGTGGCCTTCTGCAACTTGTATTTTAATGTACTATTATTCTATGTTTCAAAATTCAAATTTTGACTTTTAAAATGACAAAATAAATGACAAAATCAACCAACACAAATCACTGTCCACACCACAGATACCTGTAAATTTCTCTTATCTCCCGACAGTGTCGCCATCGTTGACTAAAAACCTAACTAAAAACCTTCATCGCGATTCTCCCATTTGAGATATTTTTCTATAGGTGATTTGTCAGTTTTTTTTTCCTTTTTATTTGATTAGTGTTTATTGACTGTTTGTTTGTAACCAGGTACGCCATTGTTGTTTTTTTTCAATTTTTATTTTACTTTAATTTAGTTTTTAAGTATGCTTTGTCAATAAGACCTATTACATGTAATATTTCTTGGACAATAAAGTACTTTTCATCATCATCATCATCATTACCATCAAACTTATTAATGGACAGACCATTACGTGATCTTTTGCCTAGACCAAATGTCGAGCCGAGCTCGTATTTAAATGCAAAATATAGTAGACATCTAGACATAGCTGAAAGTAGGCATAAATCGTATTTTGATAGAAAGGGAGTAAAAACATTGTCAGCATTAAATGTAAATGACGAAATTTTATATAAAAAGGACCTCAGTCAGAATTGGTGCAGGGGAGTAATTGACGTGTCTCGCAGAAATAGAAAAATAATAATAATAATAATAAATAATAAATTGGTTTATTTCAAATAAATACAATATAAATACAATTTTCAATAGTTACATTTGCTGAAATAAACATTAAGCGCAGAAGCTTCATTTCTGTTGCTTGTTAGCGCTGTTATTTTGTCACATCCTGGTAATTGTCACTTTTTGGGGTTTTCAGTCACTTTTTGGGTTTTTTAGTCACTTTCAGGTATATTGTCACATTTCTTGAATTTCTCACAATCTGGGGTCACTTATGGTTTACTTATACTTTATTTTTAAATATAATCCTACTTAACTTATAAAAATTTATATTATTTCTTATTCAAACAATTTATGTATTATGATTCTATTATTCTGTAACATCCATTGCTTAGTTTTATTTCTAAATTTTTTCTCATATATGATGTCTTTCAGTTCTTTAGGCAATACATTATAGAATTTCGGAGCTAAAAAATTTATAGACTTATGACCTATTTGTTTACGACTCTTTGGGACCACCACGCAATTTTTCTGAAATCTGGTATTTTTTTCGTGGCTTGCAGATTGAAGAGTAATTTTTTGTTTATTTATAAACATTAACAGATTTAAGAAATAGAGTTGTCGTATGTCGAATATTTTTGTCTCCCGGAACAGTTGTTCACTAGGAAAGTGTCTGTTTTTACTAAACATTATTTTTAATATCCATTTTTGAATGACGTTTAATTTCTTTAAGTGACACTCATCAACACTTCCCCAACCCACGATTCCATAACTTAATTGCGACTGAACTAGTGCAAAATAAATGGTTTTCATATGCTCTACTTCAAGATACTCTTTTAGATGGTAGAACCGTGCAATCAGATATCTCGTTTTAGAAAGGATATTATTTACTTGTTTGTCCCACCGTAGATGTTGATCTATTATTATTCCCAGGTATTTAATATTGTCCACTCTTGATATGCAAATATTTTGGCCCACATTTAAAAAATAATATTCGGGTAAGTTAGAGCTATACGAGGAAAATGGAATAAAATTGGTTTTAACCTGATTAAGAGTGAGTTTGTTGTTCTGAAACCACTTAAAAATATCATTCAAATCCGATTCTGCTTTAGATTTAAGATCCTGCCACGAGTTTCCTTTGTAAAAAATAGCAGTGTCATCAGCAAAACTTACCAGATGACCTTTCCAGTCTGTCCTTAAAAGGTTATTTATATAAAGGGTGAATAAAAGCGGACCCAGAACTGTCCCCTGAGGAACACCACAAGTCACAGCTCTACGTCCACTCTTAAAACCATCAATGTTGACATACTGGGTTCTTCCGGTTAAATAGCTTTGGAGAAGATTTATTACGCTGCCTCTAATGCCAATCTGATAAAGTTTTTGAATAAGTTTTTCGTGACAGACTGTGTCAAAAGCCTTGCTAAGATCTATAAATACACAAAGGGATGGCTTTCGTTGGTCCAGTGCCTCATTTATTTCATTTGTAAGACTAGCTATTGCATCTTCGGTGGACTTTCCCGATCTGAAACCAAATTGTTTTGGTGATATTAACTTTTGTTTTTCTAAAAATAAATTTACTCTTTGTTTTATTGCCTTTTCAAAAATTTTTGAGATATTAGAAATAAGTAATATTGGTCTATAATTGCCCAGCTCAGTTTTTGATCCACTTTTAAACAAGGGCTTAATTTCCCCAATTTTCAAAACATCAGGAAAGTTACCGATACGAAAACCAAGATTAATTAAAAACGATAAAATTGGCGATATTTCATTTGAAATTTCTTTAAGAGTCTCGGAGCGTATTCCATCTGGACCTGGAGCTTTTTTAAGTTTCAATTGCTTGATAATCGTCATAATTTCTCGATCCGATGTTTCTTTTAAGAAATATAAACTTTTATTGGACCAACTTATTTGTTCTCTGTAATTTTGACAAGGGCTGATATTTTTAGCTAAATTCTCTCCCACTTCACAAAAAAAATTATTAAATTGGTTTGCAATCTCAGTTTTGTTTGTAATAATATGTGATCCTGACGTCTTAATGTTTTCAATTTGTGTTTTTTGACATGATTTGTTGCATATTTGGTTGACACACTTCCATAGAGCATCAGATTTATTTCTATTTTTATTGATTTGGTCCTGAGCAGTTTGTGTCTTACATTTTTTTATTCCTTTTGTAAGTTGATTTTTGTAAATTTTATAACGATCTTTAAGATAAGATTGTCTTACAGGCAAGGAGTATATCCATCATCATGGAAGTCTGCCGCAGTACAACCCATTCCAAAGAAAGGAAAAAAGACAGATCCGTTAAACTATAGACCAATTGCTCTACTTCCGGTGATATCAAAAGTAATGGAAAGAGTTGTGAACCATCACCTAACCAAGTACTTGGAAAAGTACAAAATTATCAACGATAAGCAATACGGATTTCGAAAATATAGGTCAACTGGCGATTTACTTACATACGTCACTCACTTATGGCAAAAAGCGATTGAGTTGCGGGGTGAAACAAGAACAATTGCCTTAGATATATCTAAAGCATTCGACAAAGTTTGGCATGAAAATCTGCTCAATAAGCTCAAAGCAATGGGATTATCGCCGAAACTTTGCACTTGGTTTGAAAGTTACCTAAAGGACAGATCCATTTATGTTGCACTGGATGGCCAGAACTCCAACTCTTACCAAATAAATGCTGGTGTGCCACAGGGAGCAATCCTTTCGCCAACTCTTTTTCTGATTTACATAAATGACCTCATAGATGAAACAGTAAATCCACTTTATTGCTTTGCAGACGATGGCAATGTAGTCTCCTCACTCATACCACCCATAGGTCTTTCCGCACGTGAATTCCATCATCTTAGACTAACTCAAATATCGCAGATAAATAACGACCTGGAGATAATAGAGGACTGGGGTAACAAAAACCTTGTACAGTTCAACGCGCAGAAAACCCAAGCAGCTCTGTTTTCAAAAAAGACCAGCACCGGTGAGCCAAACATCATGCTATCTGGAAGTGCTGTCACATTACAGAGTCAGTTGAACATCTTGGGGGTTACTGCAGAGACCAATATGTCTTGGCACAGTCACGTGGCAGATATTGCTAAAAGGGCGTCCCAAAAGCTGGGGGTGCTATTTCGTACAAGACATCTGTACACACCAAGCCAATTGCTGACACTCTACAAAGCCCAGATTCGACCAACTATGGAGTACTGCTCACATATATGGAGTGCAGCACCCAAACATACCTTAATGCTTTTGAACACCGTGCAAAAACGAGCTATCAAGCTGATCAATGACCCCGCACTTACTCGTAACTTGGATGGTCTTGAACATCGCAGATCTGTGGGCGATTTATCTCTCTTCTACAGGTACTATCACGGAAAATGCTCTGAAGAGTTGGCACGTATGATTCCACCGAGAGTAGCGCCTACCAGGCGAACCCGTCAAACAGACGGTAACCATGAATTTACTGTCAAACTAGAGGCACCAAGAACCTCATTATATCAGAATTCATATCTCTGGAGAAAAGCATCGCTGTGGAATAAACTCCCTGCGACGGTTTTTCCTGCAGGTTACAACCTGAACCGTTTCAAGACCAACATACACCGACATTTCCGCGCACTTGCCGCTTCTCGAGCGTGATAGGACATTTCCTTGCGAGTGCGCATATCCGTAAAAAAAAAAAAAAAGCATTTTGAGGTTCCTTCAGAATTTTGTTATACAGTAAATGTTTTTCTTTTATCTTGTTTAATAGAGCTTTTGTTATCCACTTATTTTTACCATTTTTTGTGTTTGTTTGTTTAATAGTTTTTGTGTTTTCTGAGATTTTATTTTGAAGTATATGTAAAAAGTTTGAGACTGCAAGATTTAAATCCTGAGCATTAAAAACCGTTTCCCACCCCTCGTTTCGCAAAGCCCTTCTTAGTTTTTTATAGTCTGTGTATGATTTTGTTCGTTCGTTTATTTTCTGTGTATTCGTAATTGACGTTTCAAATGTGAATGCTATTGGATGGTGGTCCGTGATTTTATAATCTATAATATATGAATTAGAGTTCTTGAAACAATTTTCATTTTCGCCCTTAACATATATGTGATCAAGACAAGTTTTCGTCAAGGGTCTTGTGTAGTATTTATTAATATATGAGGTGTAGCCGTAAGCTGCTAAGACACTTTTGTAGTTTTCTGTAGGATTTTTGTTTTCTTTTAATAAATTTATATTGATATCTCCGATTATAATGTGTTTTTTTCTATTTTTGCTCAAATCGAGGTAATCAGAGAAATCTTCTACAAAGACGTTTTCATTGACTGATGGTGATCTGTATATGCATGTCAAGAGAAATTTATGTTGATTTTCACCAATTTGAAGTTCAATGCATTTTACGTCACCAATAAATTTGAAGGTAGACTCTATTTTAATTGATTCCTTGACAAAAACTACAATTCCATCACACCTATTTAATGTTCCTTCACTATATATACAAGAATATCCAGGTACGTTATAGATTTGTAAGTCGCTTATTATATGTGTTTCTGTTAAAACGATTATTTCAAATTTTTGTTTAAATTGTTCTAAAAAACACAAAAATTCCGTGTAATTTGTCTTGATACCATATATATTCAAATGAATTATTTTGAAATGTGTACCTGCAATAATTTGTTGATTAAAATATTGTAAATTTTTTATCAACTGTGGAACTACAATATTTTCGTTCAAATCTCTGAGGAATTGATCCATTTTATTTCAAGATAGCTAGCCCAAAACTACTTACTAAATATTAATTAACTAATCCAAAACCACTCTAATAAATTCAATTATTTAACTTATAAATAAATTAACCTAATCTATAATGAAAGAACAACCAATATTTAAAGAAATATCAATTCAATTATTATTTCTGTTCTTAGTTTTTTTGGATCTCAACCCGATTCCGCTTCCTCGAGTTGGAGTGTGCTTCGGAGCTTAATTGTAATAAATACAAGTTAGAAAGTAATAAAAAATGACATGCGCGCGCAACTTGTGGCTGCAGTGTAGCCAGATTGTATTGTTGCAGAACAAATGTAGACAATACAAATCGAACATTATAACATCAAAGAAGTGATATATTGTCAAGTGTTTTACAAACGCCTTAAATCAGACAAAAGAAGAGCTTTAAAGTGTATGTTAACATCGATGGCACTTTTATTTTGATAAATGTTTCATCCGGCAACATCGCACAATGAAATTGCAAAGGAATATGTCAAGTATAATCTAACATAACCTTAAACGACACTGCGATACGTTCAAGTAATACGTAAAGTATTAGTTTGTTCTTTGTCGAATTACACGTTACAAAGAAAGAAGGAACGATTAATTCTGAACTCGTCCCTGAATACGAATATGACGCAAGCCTGTAACAAACTCGATTTTCATTGGACGCTCACCTGCAACCCACGAGTTGCGCGCGCACACCAGGTATTACGAGACACGTCAATTGTAGAAAAAGTAGGTATTCGTTCTTGTATGATTCGCACTGAGAAGGGTTCAACATTAATAGACCTATCTATTTTTACCTGGTATGCGCGCGCAACACGAGGCAATGCCTTTCTATTGGCTAACTAATACAGGTGAGAGGTCTTCGTTTTGCACGCTGGGCACATCCTTGTCCTTGTTCATTGCCCGTGGTCTGACAAGAATAAAAGTACGATTGATATTCAACTTGACATAGCTTGGCAAGTGACATTCAAAAGTTGTTTGAAATTTTCATTGACAAATACGTTGCACAACACGCGGTCTTTCTCCTTCCTTTTTATCTCGTGCAAATAAGAAGAATGGATTGCTATACGTAAGTCTAACATAATTTGGTACGTTTTGCCTCGTCTTGCGCAATGGGCGTTCTGTGTCTTTTTTCATTTAATGAAGTTTTCGTATTATTGCCTCTTTGTCTGGTAAAATAGATAGGTCTATTAGAAACCGTAAATTTCTGAAAAAAATTAAAAATCAACCTTTTGTAACAAAAATGTTGAGCCCTCTGCAAGTGATTTTGAGTTTGTAAAAAGTGACGATCTCTTATGTGGATATTTAGGTTTAGGCAATGACAACCTAGTCCAGGACAATGAACAAACATTAACTGATTTTGATGGTTTAGAGTCTGAAGATTCAGAGCTCGAAAAGTCATCTAGTTCGACATCTAGTGCTTGTAGTTACGTCCACAGACTCTGTGATTAATTGGAATATAGAGAATGAAGCTGGGCTTTCCACAGGTGAGAGCACTAGCGTGCCGAGTGCAATGTCTAGCAATCATTTTTTTTGCATTTTTTGGTGAACTTTGATTTGTTATTTCTTTTATTGCCTCCCATATCTTTTTTGGATCTTTAGAGTTTTTATCGATTGAATTTCTATAATATAAGATTTTAGCTTTATCAATAGTTTTATCTAACTGAATTTCTATATCTATTAAACTCGTTGAGTAGCTCAATATTGTGCGGATCACAAGATGCTTTTTTTTTTTTAGTTTGTCTCTGTGTCTGATTGAAGTAACAAGTTTTGATTTAATTTTAATCTGAGTAGAAGATTGTTTTATGTGTTTTTGAAGCTTGCTAACAATATTTTCTGCAATAAACTCAGGGTCGCCACTATAGTAGACTTCTTGCCAGTTTTCATTCTTAATTAGTTCAGCTAACCGGTTTTTATTAATTTTTTCTTTAAATTTAAGCGTTTGTGGGTTTTGTTTTTTTTCGTGCAGTTGTAACTCAATGTTCAATAAAACCGTATAGTGGTCAGAAACGCTATGTTTTAAAATAACAGCATTGCTGTTTTTGATATTTTTTGTGTTTCCTACTTGGATAGCAATGTGGTCAATACAACTTTTAGAATAACCTTCAACCCTAGTGTAGTTATCTATTAAATGTTTGTAACCAAAAGAACCCATAGTGCTAATGTATTTGCTTATAAGTTTGGAATTTTTTTCCATAATATTTAAATTTATATCTCCAAGAAATATTTCAGCATTACATCTTTTAAATTTATTTTGCAATAACTCAGTTAGATCACCAATGTATTGTTCTTCTGGCAATGAAGGCAATCTATAGTGTGCAATGACTCCAACTGATACAAAATTTTTCAAGAGTGTAACTCTCAAAAACTTAGATTCATTGGTTCTAATTATCTGTGACTCAGTGACAAGGCTACTTTTTGCGAAAATAATAGTGCCGTCACAATGATTGATTTTGCTGTCATTGTAAAAAATATCATATCCATCAATTCGAAACTGATCAAGGTTGTTAAAAATTTGGGTTTCACACAATGCAATCAAATCAAAGTCCACCTCTAAGGACTGCAGGTACACCAAGAAATTATCAAAGTTAGTAGTAATACCACGTATGTTGACATGTATTATATTAAAGTCTCTCACAGCCTCCGTGAAGTACTTGATTTCGTTCAAATTATCACATGTTTTACTGTACTTTTCAGTTAAAAATTCCGTTGGGTCGTGAAGCATTGTTAAGAAAAAGTATATATTTACTCCCTAGTCTTTCCTATTTACATAATATTTTGTTTAAGTTTCACATAGTCTCTGGATATCTTCGTCGGTTCTCACTCTTACTACGTCTTCTGATCCACTTCTTCTCACAAACACCCTTCCACCTTTCACCCAAACATACTGGTAATCTTTTTCGCGTAGGGTCCGGGCACTTCGGAATAATCTGCGTTGTTCACTAGTTAGATCTTCATTAACAAATATTGGGCTCGGGCCTTCTAAGCCACAATCGTTGCTGATTATTTTTCCTTTTTCTCTTCTTTTGGATAATACAGATAACTTTTGTTGCTGTGTTTGGAATGTTACCAGAATGGGTGAGTTTTCTTTATTCATATTTATAATCCTCACCTTGTAGTCGGAAGGCCGAATGCTAAAGTCGATGTAGTTTAACACTTTATCTGTCTTATTTTTCAGCTCCGGTAGGCATGTTTTTTGCTCATCGATGGTATTTTTCATACCAACAGGAACGACGTTGTTGGTCTTGGCTTCCTGTTCTCGTATCATGTTTTGGTTTTTAATGCTTCTGATTTCCTTCTGCATCTCAATATTTTCTGCTTTAAGTGTTTTGATTTCTTCAGATAGTGCTTGATTTATGTTTTTTTGTGCAACCATCCGCGAGATGAGCTTTCGCGGACGCCACACAGTCCGCGAAGTTCAATTTCGCGGCCGTTGCCCTTGGTGACGGCCGCGGAAATAAAAATCAAAATTTGACACTTTGACAACAGCTTGACAACAAATAAATTTTATTTCCAAATTCTTCACAACGACATACATTATTTAGGATAAATATTAACAGTTATATGAAAATAAAATGTATAAAATTTTAGTTTATGAAGTTTTGGAGCACTGTTTATTTTGAAATAATTGAAATGTCAAACGAGTCATTTGAAACCGAGATTCAAACGGCCCGCTAAATATTAGTTCAATGACTACACCGTCGGAAATGTCACTGGGCGACTACAACAGAAGTGCGCGTTCTATATCAAGAAAATAAATCACTTTTCTATGTTTTGAAATTGTGTTGTTGTAAACCATGGTCCCCATACGCGCGTTAAAGTGAAAATTCAAAAAGTTTTGGTTGAAAAAAACCCTAATTTTTGTTCGTATTTTTTTGTATTTACTCGTTTGTTTCGTTTCGTTTGTACCTATTTGTATTTATTATTCGTATTTACTTTGCGATCTACCTATAGCTGTGTGTCTCTTGCTAACTTAATAACTCTTTTTGCACTATGTTCAACATCGGAAACTTCCTGCCAGTCATAGTTTAAAAAAAAAATGAGGCGAAAAGAGCTTAAAGGAGTCAGCAAACCAAATGCAGTTGAACATTAAAAATTATTTTAAAATAATAAAAATATATGAAAAAAATCAATTCGCCTTTTTGTCAAGAATGCTCGATTAGTTGGGTTTTCATTCAACGATGGCGCTGTAATTCATAACCGGTATAAAACATTGCAGATACTTTTCTAGAGGTGATGATATTATGTTCTGTGCTGACAATAAGACAATCATTTCAAGTACAGTCAATAAAAAGAACAATGAAAAATAATAAAAATAATAATAATCAACAATGTAAAAAATGGTCAGTAGAAAATACAACACAATATAAAAACAACAATATATAGCCGCAGTTGACTATTGAGATTAAATTAAATATCACACTAAATTAGGATTACTCAAAGAACTCGTCAATGGTATAAAATGCCTTTTTCAATAAGTATGCCTTTAGTAGGTTCCGGAAAGCCTTTGGTGTTGAAGCATTCCTAATCCGCAAACCAACATTATTGTATATTTTGAGGCCATTGTAGATGAGAGATCTCTTAACCAGGTTCAAGTGAAATATTGGTAAAGGGATATTATTGTTTTGACGGGTTTGATGTAGTTGCTGATGCCTTGGAAGGCTTTGCTTATTTTTATAAACTAAGCATGCTGTTTCCAGGATGAAAAGGGAGGGTAGAGTTAGAATGCCATTTTGGATGAAGAGATGTCTACAGTGTGTTCTTGGATGGGCATTGCATAAATTCCGAACTGCTCGCTTTCGGAGAATAAAGACAGACTGAAAAAGATTTTGTGCACAGGCTCCCCAAAAGGGTAATGCATATCTAATATGTGACTCGACAAGAGCAAAATAAACATTCCGTGCTACTTTTTTACCCAGTTCTTGGAAGGTAGTGTTGCGTTGCACGCTGATTGGCTGATTTTTGGTGGGCGGAGCTTGTGAAAGGTATCGACCAAAACTATAAAGGAAGCCCGTTTTCGACGTTTGAGTCAGTCTTAGTCTTATTCAGGTAGTGAGCGAGTCATCAAGTCCCCTACTTGCCCCGCTCTCCGCCCCGGAGACAAGAAGAGCTCTCGCAATCTTTTTCTCGACAAAGGCACTGTGACATGTACCCGGTGTCTAGGAGCGCGTAGTAGGCTGGCAACACATCGGCGAGGGTCCCCTTTCCTTGGGTTCAATTTATTTGGCCGGAAGACGAACCCCCCTTTGTGTTATTGGTGCGATCTGCCTACGGGCACGAAGAGAGCCAACGACAATCCCCTCGGGCGTGTTTAAAGCTTCCGGAAGCTCAGTTCGCAGGCAGGAAACCTGCATCGGACCTCGCACTGGAGGCTGATGTCCTCTCCCTCCACTTAAAATTGCCAACAATACCCGGCGAAGTCTTTTTCAAGATAAGGGCCAGGAAGTAAAAGAAAATTCGTTTGAAATTCTGATGGTTCGTAACCGAGCCCGCGCTTCTAATTCGGCACAATCGTGCAGCAATCCGTCTAGGAAATCCTAGATTCCTCCTCCGCGTAATTGTCACCACTGTTTTATGGACACCTTTTTCAAAGGCCTCCATCCCCCCGTGTCCGTCCTCGACGATTTCTCTTTGGAAGCTACACTCCGAATTAAAGCTATGAAAGCAAACATTCTCTTTGACACACAAATGGCTAGCCAAGTTAGAACCGAGTTTTTGAAAAAGACAAGAAGCCGAAACTAACTCTAGCTTGATTTTTTACTTGGAATTTTTTAAAGGAAAAAACCCAATTTCAAATAAAACACACGGAAGCTTGAGAGCTTGCCAAGTTGAGACAGAGTTTTCAAATAAGACACGAAGTCGAGACTAACCGCAGCTTGATTTTTTCAAGGAATTTTTTAGAGAAAAATCTCCTAACACATAAAACATTTGACAGACAAAACTCGACACAAAACATACGAATCTATATGATATTGTCACGGCTTTGGATTGCCTGACAGAAATCTTGGGTTCGTTGTTCGTTTCGTTTATTTCAAAAATCAAAGTCCAATTAACACAGCAATAATTTATTCCACTTAACAATACACTCTGACACTAATTATTTTATTAAAAAACTCAACAATTAAACTCTTTACAATCACTATTTAAATCGTATCACAGTCGAACTGAAACTTAAAACTACAAAGCAATAGCGGCCTTTTATATATCCCTAAATCTATTCCTGTAAAATCTAGAACACACAAGATAATCTTATTTTCTCGATTATAGTAGAATAATTCGCTAGATTCTTGACAGCCTGGCGGAGGCCGTTTTTCTGGCCTGGCGTTAACGATATCGTAACAATATGTTTTATCAAAGCAACCTTCACCCCATATTTATTCACTAATGAGGTCAGATGACCATGACTTTCAACTGAGTCGACTCTCCCTATCAAATCTAAATCTATACAAGTTTTCAAAACTAAAATTCCTTTTACTCCCCGACCCGACATAAAAAAAGAAACATTCGATTTTATATTATTTACAAGACATTCTAGGACACATCTTCCAATTATTGGCAAAGTGTTATCAGTATAGGAGATTGAAATATTAATTGTTTTTTCTAAACTCTGCATATCATACCCTATTTTATTTAAAGTTTCCACAGACTCACAGACAAGATGTTGGCCATTGCTCCATTGTCAAGTGTGAATTCAACGAGCTCTGTCCATTGATATTTCCTGATGTTGTCCATGAGCCCCCATGTATCTCGCTGACCTGGCTGTTGATGCTACCTATAAACAAAAAATCTTCAGCGTTGCTATCCTTTTGAAAATTATTTGAATGAATTTGTGACAAACTATTTTCTCCAACCTTGATATTTTCATCACTCTCTGATTTGTAGCCTGACATAGCCTCACATTGACATTTTCATTTTTTCACAATATTTATGTTTTTAAAGGCAAATTTATTTTGCTGTGGACAAATTTTATTTTTATAATCATTATATTTTCTAAAATTATCTGACCTTTGATTCTTATAATAGTTATAATCTTCAAAATTTGAGTTTTTATGATAAAAATCAGTCTCAAAACCTACTTGATTATCAAAACCGCCGAACAAAGAAATGCAGAATGGTTGGGACCACCACCAGCACTACACTGCTTCCCATAGGCTCGACACTGACCATAACCATGCCTTGACCCACACTTTCTGCTATTCTGAGGTTGGGTTGTCCTGTTGTTTGGACGAATAGCATCTACTGTGACGTGTCCATTTCCATTGGCGATTTCCTTGGCGTGCTTCCTGCATTTTTTAGCATTCAAAGTGGACTGGACAACTTGTTCTAGTGTTTTCTCATCTGCGACTTCCAATAGCCTCTTCCGAGCCTCTGCCGACCTTACACCACATATGAAGACATTCTTTATTAATCTGTCTTTCAAGGTATGCAATTCATACTGCAAGGCTAATTTTTTCAGGTCAGTCACATAGCTATCTATACTTTGACCGGTTTTTTGTCTGTGGCTCAAAAATTTGTGTGTTAGATATCAATCAATCAATCACAAATTGTATTATCAAAGATACAATCTTAATGACAAAGCTAAACTTAAACCTATTATCAACGAAAAACCTTAGAACTAGTTACATGAAAGGTCAATAAAAAATAAAATAAAAATACAATGCGCACACTCGAAAAACAAACAGTTTAAAATATACAGAGACGTAAAGTAAGCCTCGAATTCTAGCTACGAATTAGGAAAGTATACCACTGCATCAAAACGATATAAAAATCAATAAAATCAAGAAATTGACTAGAAAAAAAACTTTTTATTCACAAAGCATATAACCTAAATATTCATAATTAAAAATATCTATGAAAATACAATTTAAAATTTTTGCTGCGATAAAAATATGCTCACAAGGTGTCCTCAAAGAATTCTTCAACTTTGTAGTATGCCCTAGTCAAGAGCAACTCCCTTACCTCCTTTCTAAACCTTCTGTACGAACGTAAAGACCTAACGCTCAATGGTAGAAAATTGAAGGCTTTCTTAGCAAAATAAACAAAAGACTTCTTCACCAAGGTGCTTCTCGGAATTGGCAGTGGAATATTATAAGCTTGCCTAGTGGAATAGTGCCTCACTGAAGAAAGTTGAGCATAGTATTTCCTATAGACCAGACTTTCGAGTATATACGTTAAATTATTTTTTTTTTTTGTAGAAAATGGTAATCAAACTTTTTGATGAGTATGTCTAATTTGTCTTTTTCATCAGGCTTAAACGTGAAGGTGTTGAAAATTCTAATGCCTTCCTCGCCAATCAAGGTTAATAATTGAGCACATTGTGCCACCTGCTCTTTTTTGATGATCTCGGTGGCCTGCTTCCAGAACATCCAGTTTTCGGAGACAGTTTCGGACGGGGGTACGCCTCGAAAGTAAAACGATGAGGAAGTTGATTTTGGATACTTGGGATTTTAAAACCTTTATACTGACCGCACCATGTTGGGGTGTTCAGGTGGTGAGGAGAGAGAGGAGGAGAAAGGATGGTCTTCAAGTAATAGCTGTGAGAAGACTGTCGTTTACCAGAGATGTCGTTTACCTATTCAGGACGTAGAACTATGCGTCATAATGACGTGTATCATAAGAGGGTGCATTCACAATTGCGCACCTTCACACATTCACTAAAATACCATATTTTAATAGGGTGTCCTAGAATACTACCTCAAATTGGTTTGAGATTCAGTAGGGGATGGATGTAAGCAAATATCAAAAGACTCAATAAGAACAAGGTTTTTATACTTTCTCTCGAGATTTTGTGAAGGCTACAACTACTGTTTCTTAGCAGGGACTCATTCTAGAATACTGCCTCAAATTTGTTTTGAAATCGATAGGGGATGTAGGGTTGAACATTTCAACAAAGTCAATAAAAAATGAGCTTTTCGTGGTTTTTTCTTCCAGATTTTAGGTGAAATACTACAATCAGGGCTTTAGGAAAGTGTTCCATGTAATAGATATATCGAGGGATATATAGAACAATCCCTGAAGTTGGTTTAGAAATCGGTAGGTGATGCAGAGCTGAAATATCAAAAACGTAATAAAAATAAGGTGTTTATCCGTTTGCTTCAGATTTTGATGCGGTACCACTACCATATTTTAAAAGGGACTGAAAAGGGTGTTCTAGAATACTAGAATACACCCAATATATTATTACATTTTCAGATTCTACGCCAAATTCTAGACACATTTCCCCAATAATTTCCTAAACCTTTACCTTCAACTGTTTTTAACTTCAACATAATAGTTGTATTCCTTTTACGGGGGCGTTACGCGCTTATTCCTCTCGAAAAGTGTTCATTGCACCTGAGTGCTCAAACCCGATTCAAACCATTCAATTGCACGAAAGCCAGCGCATTTTTTCCTTCCAAATCGAGGTCGACTAACACCGGAGTGAGTAGCTCTAGTGCTTTAAACTCTTAAAAGGAATACAATTATTAACATTTTTGAAGTTTGCTTTGAATTAGCAGATATTTCTCAAAAACAGTCCTTCATCCCCGCACTTTTTTGGTCAAAAATAAATAAAGTTAATTTGTTTATCCTTGTCTTTTTCAGCCAAGCACTGACAACAACACTTACCCTCAATTTAAAGCTCGTGAAGCAACTGTTCTCAAGAAAAAGCCATTTATTCCAAGCCTACCCAATAAACGTGTGGAACGAGAAGAGTTTAACAGAAAAATGAAGTTGCGTGAAGCAGAACTGGAACAGCAAAGGCAACACATCAAGGAGATGCAAGCTGAGAAAGAGCAAAAAGAAAGGGCGAAATGCAGAAAACTGGCGTTGAGTAAGAAAGTGACTGATCCAGTAACTCCGCTTCTGCATCAGAAAAAGTCTGGGAAGGGTGGATAAATAAAATAATTGGAGTTTTCACCTATTTAGATCTTTTAATTTGTTTGTTTTGTATTAATAAAAAATGTATTGTATTTTATAGTGTTAGAATCAAAAATATATTTGAATTTAAAATAATAATTATTATAAAATATTTTTCGAAGGAATTAAATTATTGTAATGATAATTCAACCGGACTATTATTTATCTTGGTGAAACATGAAATGATGCAGGTAAATAAAGTAAAGGGTCGAATGTTGCATATGTGTAAAGTCTCTATTCACACGTAATATAAAGGTCATAATTAGGTTTGTTAGCGCACATGCGCAGATTTGAAAGATTGTAGACTACGGCAGAAAAGGCAACAAAAGCCCTCTCTTCTGCTACGGCCACGCTAGGGAAAAGACCTATCATGGAACGGAACTCTTGTACTTAAATCCGGAAATTAAATAAAGCCTTTGAACACGTTCGGTAATCTTTTATTCAAAAGTTAAGTCATTACATTTGGCGACGAGGAAAAGTTGGAAAAACGCGAGTGATTTTGGCTTTAAAAAAAAAAAAAAAAAAAAATTAAAATTCTATTTCGGGTACGGCACGGTTAAACGAAGATGGCGACGGGCACCATTCCAAAGTTCTACGAATTCAATTCAAACGTGGACGAATGGGAAATTTACATCGAGAGGCTTCAGCAACATTTTATTGTCAACCAGGTAACTAATGAAAAAATCAAAGTTGCCGTTTTGCTAAGTTCCATCAGCCAAGCCACTTACAAATTACTAAAAAACTTAACATACCCCAACGCTCCGGATGCAAAAAATTTTGAGGAATTATGCAGATTGCTCAAAACCCAGTACTCAGTGCAAAAAAGTACCTGGCGAGAACGCATTAGATTTTACCAGATGACCCAAGGAAATTCAAGCATTGCCGACTGGCACGCCGACATTAGAGCCGCTGCCACTACATGTGATTTCGGAAATCAACTTTCAGACATTGTCAAGGACAAATTCATAACGGGATTGTCTCCTGGAAAGATCCTGGACCGTCTATGTGAAGAAGATATCACGAAAGGATTCAAGGACTTGTACTCCTTGGCCCTTAAAGCGGAAAATGCAATCTCCGAAGTCCATTTTGTAGCCAGCAGAAGAGGTTACAATTCAAGATTCCCGCCAAGAAACGAAGGCCAGTCCGAGACGCCCTTCCTCGGCAAGTTCGACAAACGTCAGGGAAGAAATACGCATGTCACGCAGTCACAGCCACTACAATTTTAAAGTATAAATATTGCTAGATTGAGGTCAAGAGTTGTGTTGGAAGCTTTGCGGCTACAGTCTTTTTGTTGCTGTGCATTTCGAGTGTGGCAAAGTAATTAATTTAATTTTGAATACATATCAATTAAATTTCAAAAGTCAACACGCGTAGTGCACCGCAAATAGGGTAGTTTAGATCACTTACAGAAGTGAAGGTACAGTCTTTGTATTTCGTTTTGAATTATTGTAATCTTTTTTGGTCAAAAATAAATAAAGTTAATTTGTTTATCCTTGTCTTTTTCAGCCAAGCACTGACAACAACACTTACCCTCAATTTAAAGCTCGTGAAGCAACTGTTCTCAAGAAAAAGCCATTTATTCCAAGCCTACCCAATAAACGTGTGGAACGAGAAGAGTTTAACAGAAAAATGAAGTTGCGTGAAGCAGAACTGGAACAGCAAAGGCAACACATCAAGGAGATGCAAGCTGAGAAAGAGCAAAAAGAAAGGGCGAAATGCAGAAAACTGGCGTTGAGTTAGAAAGTGACTGATCCAGTAACTCCGCTTCTGCATCAGAAAAAGTCTGGGAAGGGTGGATAAATAAAATAATTGGAGTTTTCACCTATTTAGATCTTTTAATTTGTTTGTTTTGTATTAATAAAAAATGTATTGTATTTTATAGTGTATTTTACAAAAGCGTCTTGGTGTCAATGTTTTTCAAAACCCGCTCACCCCTATAACTTTTTTATTTTTTCAAATAAACAAATGAAATTTGGTGTGTATATACATATATGCATTATTTGACGTATTCAATTTTTTACTATCACTTCCGGTTTGACCGGAAGTGACCGTAATTTCATTATTTTAAATCAGACGCCAGGTAAAGGACCCCGCACACATCTTATGGGTTTTTGGTTTTCTGTCAAACTCAATGAAATTTTGATATGTAGTATATCTTGACTTACTGATAAAAAGTTCTCATGGGCCCAACCCGATATTATGATTAGTTTTCGAAATACAGGTGGTTTAATGTTCAAGAAATGTACATATTTTATATGCATTCACATCTACCTGTCACCTATTATTAGGTCTGTCAGAGTTAATTTCATTGGTTGTAACTAGTTTTGTGACTGTTTCTGACTGTTTTCGACCAATCAAATTCGCTCTGACAAGTTTGTGATTTTTGCAGAAACAGACCTATTATTAGGTGACAGGTAGATGTGAATACATATAAAATGTATACATTTCTTGGACATAAAAGTACCTGTAACTCAAAAACTAATCATAGGATTGGTTCGGGCCCATGAGAATTTTTTTATCAGGAAGTCAAGGTCTAACACATATCAAAATTTCATTGAGTTGGACAGAAAACCAAAAACCCATAAGAGGTGTGCGGGGTCCTTTTTCCTCATTTCAATAGAAAAATACATTACGAGTACAATGACACCTCATTTGTCACTTTTTGACATTTCACCTCCAAATTATTTAAATTTTTACTTTTCAATCTAGGGCGCCATGAATAAGTTAAAATGCTTAATTTTGCTCCTAGAAACATGGGAAAATTTTTTGAGCTTATTTTGAATTTTATATCTTCTAAAGGCTCATTTAAAGTTAGTAGCAGCGCATTTTTGGAATTATATCAATTTTTTCAAATGGAAAGGTTATGGCTCATTAGCATATTTCGAGAGAGCATTTTCTAACAAACAATTCAGTACCACACAATCGCTAGTTTATTTAAATATTGAACTAAAATTTTCCAAAAATATTTAGGATGCAAGAAAAATTCTTAATTTGAGTGATGAACTAGCGATTGTGTGGTACTGAATTGCTCGTTAGAAAACGCTCTTTTGGAACATGCTCATGAGCCATACCCTTTCCATTTGAAAAAACTGATATAATTCTAAAAATGCGCTTCTAATATCTTCAAATGAGTCTGTAGAGGATATAAAATACAAAATAAGATCAAAACAAATTTTCACATGTTCCTAGGATCAAAATTAAGCATTTTGACTTATTCATGGTGCTTTAAAAGTAAAAATTTAAATAATTTGGTGATGAAATGTCAAAAAGTGACAAATGAGGTGTCATTGTACTCGTAATGTAGTTTCCTATTAAAATGAGGAAAAATATACCTAGCGTCTCATTTAAAATAAGAAAATTAGGGTCACTTCCGGTCAAACCGGAAGTGATAGTAAAAAATTGAATACGTCAAATAATGCATATATGTATATACACACCAAATTTCATTTGTTTATTTGAAAAAATAAAAAAGTTATAGGGGTGAGCGGGTTTTGAAAAACATTGACACCAAGACGCTTTTGTAAAATACACTATTGTTATATTATTTATTGTAAACTGTAAACAAAATAGCCAACGGCAATTATAGCAAGCGTGCTAGCACTCACGGGAAGACTGGCTCCGTTTTTCCAGTACCTGCCTGTCCCTTTTCTCGCACGATTGCCAGCGGTTGACGAAGTATATTCGACCCTTTACTTTATTTACCTGCATCATTTCATGTTTCACCAAGATAAATAATAGTCCGGTTGAATTATCATCACAATAATTTAATTCCTTCGAAAAATATTTTATAATAATTATTATTTTAAATTCAAATATAATTTTGATTCTAACACGGCCAACCCTGATAGTAGTTTCGTTCTCGGAACTGCAACATCCAATAATTATTTTAATTCTCACCAATAGTAAAGACAACCTCATCCTCACAGTCCTCACTGAAATTACAAATAATTCCCAATAAGTAACTAACAGGAAAACGAGGGAAAAGAAACATAAATTTGTATTTTCACAAAACAGGAAATACTTCTAGTATTTCGGCAAAAGATAAATAACTTTTAGCATTATTTGCATCAAAACAGGAAATACTTTTAGTATTTCGGCAAATTTGGAAATACTTTTAGTATTAGCTGCATCAAAACAGGAAATACTTCTGGTATTTCGGCAAAATAGAAAATACTTTTAGAATTAGTCCAAAATATCAGCAAATACTTTTAGTATTTCGGCAGAATTCAAAATACTTTTAGTATTAGTTTCATCAAAACAGGAAATACTTTTAGTATTTCGGCATCATCAAAACAGGAAATACTTTTAGTATTTCGGCAAAATAGGAAATACTTTTAGTATTGGTTCTAAAAACAGGAAATACTTTTAGTATTTCGGCGGAATTGAAAATACTTTTAGTATTAGGTTCATCAAAACAGGAAATACTTTCAGTATTTCGGCAAAATAGAAAATACGTTCAGTTTTAGTTACAATCATAAAGTCAAAACCTTGGTCAAAGTACATACAAAATGTAGCCAACTAATAAAAGGTATAACACATAAATTTACAAGTGTGAAAATTCCCTGATATATTTTTAAAATACTGGCTTCTAGTTATTCTAACATGGCCAGATATCAATAACCAACAAATAAATGAAAAGTCACTCGCCTGAATTCTTGTTCTAAAAGTTCCAATAAGTCTGGCATGTCTAGTGTGAGAGACCAGTCTGTAGGCCAAATTCGTAGCTGCTCTTCAACTGCCTTGGTAATGGTTGATTTTCCAACTCTTCGTAGCTCGTAACGTTGTTGCGGGGTGATGCCAACAACCTCGAAAGGACCATCAAATTCATAAGATAGCTTTCCCTGATGCATCTTTTCGTCTCGGTGCATTAAAACAAAATCACCAACTTGAAAAACTTTCGTATCACGACGTTTTGTATTTGATCTCAGGTCCCTTTTGGTATTGCTATCAAGGGCACTTTTGACTCTTTCTCGATCCAAATTTAAGTTCCTTATTGGCACAGAATCATCCGTGAGGTTCTTCAACAAATTCTGAATAAGAGGCGTTGCACCATCGACTCCAATCAATGCTCTTAGTGGCGCAGTATTGGTTGACTTTTGGACGGTGGTGTTAAGTACTAATTGTATCTTCCATATTTTGCTCGACCATTCTGATTTAATACGGGTTTCTACCCGCAACAAGTTCATGATAGTACGCATATATCGTTCAACTTGCCCATTTGAACGATGTATGTCAGGTGTTGTATAATGATATTCAATTTTCAAGACATCCAAATATTCAGGCAAGCTTAAATTTTTAAAATTCGAACCTGCATCCATGGTTAAAACGTGTCCACAACTACCAAAATATGTTTAAAACCAGGCAATGGTCCCAAACAGTCTGCGTGTAGTATTTCCATGGGCACTGATGGTTTGTCGACATTTTTGATAAATCCTTGAAGAGGACCTGCTCGGGTTTTCTTAACAGCACAAATTAAACAATGTTTAATGTATTTTTGAATAAAATGTCTTATCCTAGGGAACCAGAAATGTTTTTGTATTGACTCAATTGTTTTTTCCATTCCAATGTGACACTGTTCATCGTGGAAGATCCTCAGAAGTCCCAGACGACTTTTTTGTGGTAATACTGGTTTCGGTTTTTTCGCTGGGTCATTAGGGACTGTAACAGAATTAATGTTAATTTTCAAATCTCGGTTCAAGTTTTAAGAAATAGATAAAAATTTATCTTAATGGGTTTTACAAACATATGGCGATTCTGGGAACGATATAACTAATCTGGTCGAGAATTGAGGAAAAACACTTAAAGCCAAATGTATCAAGTTTTATTAGTTTTCAAGTCGAAAATAAGCCAAATTGACAAATTTATTAGGCAAAATTATGTGCTCTCCTAGATTAACGCCAAATGTGATTCTAATCTGCAGCTGCACTAGATTACGACATATGGTTGTAATAAAGTACCCAAGAACGATATAATTCCCGTTTTATGGTCAGATAACTTATATTCGAAGCATGTATGTGTTTGGGCTAAAACAATGATCACGGAGACCCGATTTTCCAAGATATAATAACACGAAATTGTATAGAATAGGAAAATCAAAGGAGATAGTTAACTATCCAATTATTTTAGGCATAAATTAGTATTTAAGTATAGAATAATTTAATTCATTTAACACCTCAACTAGCAATTATATTTTATAATTTTTAACTCTCCGCTGCTATTTTATTCTATAATTAGTTTATTACTGCTCGTCGAATGCCATTTGTTTTATTAAAATTGCAAGCGAGATAATTAAGCTTCCAAGAAAGTATTCTACTCTATAAGGTAGTCGTAAGAACGTTCTTGGAGCAAAAATACAAAACAGTTCGGTAACAAGTTTTAATATTGTTTTATGAACGTTTGCACAATGATTTTATATGACATTTTAGCTCACCGAACAAATCTGTTTTATATTAGATTTATATTGATGTTATCTGATACTAGTTCATTAGTTGACGTACATCTATAAAATTGTTTTATTAGCGCTATGTGAAACATTTATAAAATTAGTTTACTAATATTTTCTTGGGATATTATTGCTGTCTAAAGCATTTTACATTCAGATGGAATCTTGAGAAGAATATTATATAATTATCATGAGCTCTGTCATATTAAAGGCTGTATATAATAATTATAAAACAAAGAAACTGTTTGACTAGGTTAAAAGAAAGCATATAGAATGTAGGATTTTCCAATTAAGGGGAAAACAGTTATTGCAGTTATCGAAATTATATTTCCCATATGACTAGCGAACTCTGTTGGAGGGCTTTCAAACTATATCACTAAGGGTGCAAATAGAATGAACAATATGAGAACCAATGGGAACACGGCAAGAAACCAAAGGGTACTCTCAGCGAATCGCTGAAAGCTAAGAGGGTTGGAGATCCTCGATTCTAGCAAGCCGGGTACGGAGGGGAGCCAATGGGCTTCTAAAGTGGTACCCAGAGGGTAATTCCTTTCGCCTATTTAAGCACATGTAGAGGCCACATAACTTCAGTTATCGCTAATTCGCAACTAGTTTTTACTACGAGTGATCGCTGGAAATTTAAGTCGCAAAGTTTCAACGAGTTCTCGATCCGTTTCTCATCATCTAGTTCTGCCGCCCTGTGTTTTAGTAGAAGTTCTCCAAAGAGGTGATAGTTGTTATTTTTTTTAATTTCAATTCCAATAAAGAATCAGATTTGGGAACTAAACCTTTTAATTGGGAAATTACTCTTTGCTTTCAATTGTCTTTAATTTTTCTTCAGTTAAAAATTAATTATGGTCTTAAATAAGGTAATTTTTTTTTTTGTTCTTTTTTTTATATTTTACTTAACCTTTTTTTTTATTATCACTAAATAATTAACACTGACTTTTCTTTTCGCTTATAAATAAATTAGTTTAATCTTTCAAAATTACTCTTTTCTTTTCTGGTTTTAAAATTCCCTCTAAAACACTGGTGGACGCGTAAAAAGTTCTTTCGTGCCGGTTTGTGCATTTGAGAAGAGAAGCAACATTGGCAATAAAAAGGTAAGTCTTCTTGAATTTATAACCCTTTGCACTAACCAAAACCGAAGAAGAAGAGAAATAAGGTTTTGTTTGGATTGCCTCCGGTTCAGAAAATTTGGTATCCCTTTTCAGAATAAATTTAATTACAGCATAATTATGGTACCCACGCAAACTAAGATGTGACAGAATTATTCACGCTACCAAAATGTTTATTCTTCGTAACATCTCAAATTTTGTCACAGGACCAAACAATGCAAAATTCCATGTTTCAGTAGATAGCGTGTCTTGTCCAATAGGTTCTGTTCAGCATCGTTTATTAGTTTACTAATCTCAGTATCCCCTCGTTGTTCAACATATAACCAATTTTCATTTTTATCAGCAATTCGTCTTACAGTAACAGAATTGGTAACGGGATTGCGACTCAGATAATCTACGTGAGGCAAGGAGCTACCTTTTGGGTAAATAATTTGGAAGGAAAAATCTTGCATGTAGATCCACCAGCGAGCTACTCGGGGTACAAGTTCTTTTTTGTTCGCTGTGGCCTTCAGAGCATTACAATCCGTAACCAATGTGAAGTGTAGGCCAAGCAAGTAGACTCGAAAATGTTTGAGAGCGTTTACGACTGCTAGAGTCTCCAACTCGTATGAATGATATTTAGCTTCTGCAGAACTGGTACGTTTACTGAAGTATCCAATTATTTTATTATTTCCGGCTTGTCTCTGTAGCAGTACTGCTCCATATCCAATGCAGCTCGCATCTGTGTGGAGCTCAGTCGGCAAACTCGGATCAAATATTGATAAAAGAGGTTTAGAAACTAAACAATTGACCACATAGTTTTTTGCATTTTCTTGCTCCGAGGACCAGACAAATCGTTCGTTATTTCGTGTGAGTTTTGTTATGCAGGCTGTTCGGGAGGCAAACTCTGGGACATATTTCCTGAAATAGCCTGCTAACCCCATGAATTGTCTTACTTGTTTCACATTAGTTGGTGATGGAGCTTTAATTAGTGCTTCTACTTTCTGTGATCCAGGACGGATTCCCTGTGATGAAACTTCTTGTCCCAGATAGTCCAATTTTTCTTGAAAGAAATGACATTTTTTGAGGTTCAAGGAAAACCCAGCTTCTTGCAAGGCACCTAGAACTTTTTCAAGTGATTCTAGCCCCTCTTCTATGTACATTGAGGGCACTAAAATAGCATCCTTTAATTTGATTTGTAAAGTAGTGGTATTTACCAATAATGACATCGTACTCCAATATATTTTGAGGTGCAAAAACAAAATCTACATCACAAATTTCTACTGTACCCTTAAACATCTGATGTAACTCTATACTGCCTGGAAGTATTCCAGATAAATTAACATTACATGGCAAAACACTTTGAGAAAAATATGGAAGGTGTTTATCAGACATCAAGGAAATATCTGCTCCAGTGTCAATAATACCCTTAAAAATATTAACATCTATTTTTAGCTCATTCAGAGGAACTGGTTTTCCTGTAGTACAGAATTTGACATCATGAGTGTTCCTCCGCTTTTCTATACCCTTACGTGTAAAGCAATTTTCTATACTGTGTCCAGCTTTAGCACAAAATAAACAAACATTGTCTGTTTTTTTTTTCTTCATCGACTTTAGGTTGAGGTTGATGAGGAGACGATTTTAGCTCACTTTGATTACGACAACGCGCCTGGATATGTCCTAATTGCCCACACTTATAACATTTTATGTTTTCTCGCCTAACACCTCTATTTTGGTGATTGTTATCAACCGAGTTATCAACTTTGTACCGATTATCATTGTCACTAAATCGATAACGTTTATTTCCCGACCAAAGTTAATTTTTTTCAAAAGGTCTTTTCATACCAGAGGACGAAGGCTTTGTTAAGGAACCCAAGAAAGCTATCAACTCTGATATTTTTTTAAAATTCTGATTATTAGCTATAGTTTGAACTTCACGTTCTCTTATCCCATAAATAATAATTTCGACAAGATCTGGCTCCTCCCACTGTGCCCTAACATTTCTCAATTTGTTTACCTTTTCATAAACATATGCCTCATAGCAGTTACACTTATCACTACTAAATTCTGCTGCTTCCGAAAGTAATCGGCCCAAAATCTTTTTTGGGGGAAATGATTCAATAAAATCTTTTTGAAACGTCGCCCAATCGCGAGTCTCCGGGGTCCACATATCAAGCCAAACTTTAGATTCATTTTTCAAAAATTTGCTTACCCGTACTAACAATTGTTGATCAGTCCAATCAAATTCTGTTTTTATTGTACCTACTTCAGCCAACCATTTTTTGGCATCCGTCGTGTCAGGATTAAACAGGGGCAAATCCACTTGATCTGGTGCCGTCTTCGAACACTTGATAGCCTTTACCAATTCACTAAGCAATTGCTACATTTTCACACCTTTATTGTCACTAATAACTAATAACACACAGGTATTTTTACCAATAACAATTCAAACAAGAAAAACTGTCATAAACAAAACAATAGCCTAGGCTTTTTTTTTACGAAACGCACAATGAAAAACTAACTGTCCACATTCCGCACGTAAATTTATTTTAGCATACCACGTGTATTCGATATCCCACTTCTGATGTTATATTATTTATTGTAAACTGTAAACAAAATAGCCAACGGCAATTATAGCAAGCGTGCTAGCACTCACGGGAAGACTGGCTCCGTTTTTCCAGTACCTGCCTGTCCCTTTTCTCGCACGATTGCCAGCGGTTGACGAAGTATATTCGATGTAATAACTTAACTTTTGAATAAAAGATTACCGAACGTGTTCAAAGGCTTTATTTAATTTCCGGATTTAAGTACAAGAGTTCCGTTCCATGGTCCATAGGTCTTTTCCCTAGCGTGGCCGTAGCAGAAGAGAGGGCTTTTGTTGCCTTTTCTGCCGTAGTCTACAATCTTTCAAATCTGCGCATGTGCGCTAACAAACCTAATTATGACCTTTATATTACGTGTGAATAGAGACTTTACACATATGCAACATTCGACCCTTTACTTTATTTACCTGCATCATTTCATGTTTCACCAAGATAAATAATAGTCCGGTTGAATTATCATCACAATAATTTAATTCCTTCGAAAAATATTTTATAATAATTATTATTTTAAATTCAAATATAATTTTGATTCTAACACTATAAAATACAATACATTTTTTATTAATACAAAACAAACAAATTAAAAGATCTAAATAGGTGAAAACTCCAATTATTTTATTTATCCACCCTTCCCAGACTTTTTCTGATGCAGAAGCGGAGTTACTGGATCAGTCACTTTCTTACTCAACGCCAGTTTTCTGCATTTCGCCCTTTCTTTTTGCTCTTTCTCAGCTTGCATCTCCTTGATGTGTTGCCTTTGCTGTTCCAGTTCTGCTTCACGCAACTTCATTTTTCTGTTAAGCTCTTCTCGTTCCACACGTTTATTGGGTAGGCTTGGAATAAATGGCTTTTTCTTGAGAACAGTTGCTTCACGAGCTTTAAATTGAGGGTACGTGTTGTTGTCAGTGCTTGGCTGAAAAAGACAAGGATAAACAAATTAACTTTATTTATTTTTGACCAAAAAAGATTACAATAATTCAAAACGAAATACAAAGACTGTACCTTCACTTCTGTAAGTGATCTAAACTACCCTATTTGCGGTGCACTACGCGTGTTGACTTTTGAAATTTAATTGATATGTATTCAAAATTAAATTAATTACTTTGCCACACTCGAAATGCACAGCAACAAAAAGACTGTAGCCGCAAAGCTTCCAACACAACTCTTGACCTCAATCTAGCAATATTTATACTTTAAAATTGTAGTGGCTGTGACTGCGTGACATGCGTATTTCTTCCCTGACGTTTGTCGAACTTGCCGAGGAAGGGCGTCTCGGACTGGCCTTCGTTTCTTGGCGGGAATCTTGAATTGTAACCTCTTCTGCTGGCTACAAAATGGACTTCGGAGATTGCATTTTCCGCTTTAAGGGCCAAGGAGTACAAGTCCTTGAATCCTTTCGTGATATCTTCTTCACATAGACGGTCCAGGATCTTTCCAGGAGACAATCCCGTTATGAATTTGTCCTTGACAATGTCTGAAAGTTGATTTCCGAAATCACATGTAGTGGCAGCGGCTCTAATGTCGGCGTGCCAGTCGGCAATGCTTGAATTTCCTTGGGTCATCTGGTAAAATCTAATGCGATCTCGCCAGGTACTTTTTTGCACTGAGTACTGGGTTTTGAGCAATCTGCATAATTCCTCAAAATTTTTTGCATCCGGAGCGTTGGGGTATGTTAAGTTTTTTAGTAATTTGTAAGTGGCTTGGCTGATGGAACTTAGCAAAACGGCAACTTTGATTTTTTCATTAGTTACCTGGTTGACAATAAAATGTTGCTGAAGCCTCTCGATGTAAATTTCCCATTCGTCCACGTTTGAATTGAATACGTAGAACTTTGGAATGGTGCCCGTCGCCATCTTCGTTTAACCGTGCCGTACCCGAAATAGAATTTTAATTTTTTTTTTTTTTTTTTTTAAAGCCAAAATCACTCGCGTTTTTCCAACTTTTCCTCGTCGCCAAATGTAATGACTTAACTTTTGAATAAAAGATTACCGAACGTGTTCAAAGGCTTTATTTAATTTCCGGATTTAAGTACAAGAGTTCCGTACCATGATAGGTCTTTTCCCTAGCGTGGCCGTAGCAGAAGAGAGGGCTTTTGTTGCCTTTTCTGCCGTAGTCTACAATCTTTCAAATCTGCGCATGTGCGCTAACAAACCTAATTATGACCTTTATATTACGTGTGAATAGAGACTTTACACGTATGCAACATTCGACCCTTTACTTTATTTACCTGCATCATTTCATGTTTCACCAAGATAAATAATAGTCCGGTTGAATTATCATTACAATAATTTAATTCCTTCGAAAAATATTTTATAATAATTATTATTTTAAATTCAAATATAATTTTGATTCTAACACTATAGTTCAGTTCACTTTATTTGATCTCTTTAAAATATAAAAATACATTTTGTACCCTTTCAGGTGTAGATCACGTCAATATAAAAAAAATAGACAGACAAATTAAAAAAATAATAATAAATAAAATAAAATAATTAGACTGCAAGATTAAAACTAACATATGCACATACAAGCTTGTAACAATAAGCATCTAAAATATTGTGCGACTTTTATGACGAAGACATAGGAAAAAAAAAAAAAAAAATTTAATGATAAAATAACCGAGAAAATAACATAAACACAAATGAAGATATCCAAAAAATTGGTCAGAGCATTCTGTCTAGATCAGTTCAAGAAAATTGATTTATTTTTATCCTCGAAAAATTCGTTAACACTATAGTAGGCACGATTTTCCAGAAGCAACCTAATTTTTCCCGCAATTTTTCTGTTAGGCATTTGTCTCAGTGTGATAGGCAAAGAGTTCCATATTTTTATAATATTAAAAGTTATATTTTTTCGTAAATAACTAAATTGAGGTATATCTGTTCTTAGATTATCCTTTTTTCTTGTGTAATATTTGTGCTCGATTCTTTGGTTTTCAAATAGATCTGGATTTTTTATAACAAATTCAATACTCTCCTGAATATAGATATTGTAGACTGTCTGAATTTTATACTGAATAAAATTTGCTTTGCAGCTTTGTTTGCGATTTAGTTTTAAAATTGTTCTAAGACATCTCTTTTGCAGAACAAGTATTCTCTCGGCGTATGTAGAGTTACCCCAGAAAATGACACCATATCTTACACGTGATTGTACAAAGGCGTGATAGGAAGTCAGAGAAGCAGACAGACACACTGTGTCTCTAATAATTCTAAGTGCATAGCAATATTGACCTAATTTTGACGCAAGCTTGTCTATGTGAGATTCCCAGCACAATTTTTTGTCCAAGACAACACCCAAAAACATGACGCTGTCTTGAGCCCCTAGCTCCGTCCCTCCATAAATTACACATAATTTTTCTGTGTTTTTGGGTCTAAAGTGAATCAGTTGTGTTTTATTTATATTAAGTGTTAAGTTGTTTGATTCGAACCATTCTGTCAATCTATCTAAGTCGTGTATAATGCCTCTTTCTATCGCTTGTATATTTTGTTCATCATATAGAACAGTTTTGTCGTCAGCGAATAGTACTATGTTGTCGTTTTGTATAATATTTGTTATGTCATTGGTGTATAAAATATAGAGCAGAGGAGACAAAACAGCTCCCTGAGGGACGCCCCTGCTGATTAGTTCAAATTCTGATCTTACTTTTTGTCCATCTTTTCCTAGCTCCTCTGTGCATTGCCATCTGCCTTCTTGAAAGGATTCAATGAGACGCAGAGCCATGCCCGTTATGCCACATGCAGCCAGTTTTTTTAACATAGTTTCATGGTGGACACTGTCAAAAGCTTTGGTCAAGTCTAGGCATAGCGCTGCGGCTGTTTGTTTCCTGTTCAATGTGTCAATTATTTTTTTAATTGTTTGATAGATTGCCCTGATCGTTGATTTACCCTTTCGAAATCCGTTTTGCTGATCTGAAAGGATGTGCTCACTTTCCAAGAAATTTGTCATTTGTTGATGCATTATTTTTTCAAATATTTTGCTGATGTTGTTTAAAAGCGAAATTGGGCGATAGTTTTTCAGGTCATTTTTTTCACCTTTATTTTTATACAAAGGCTTGACAATTGCAAACTTTAAGGCGGATGGAAATTTACCCGTTTCAAAGCTGAGGTTTATTATATAGGCAAGAGGTTTTGAAATTATGTTTGAAGTCTGCTTTAGTAGACTCACTGGAATTTCATCAGTGCCAACTGATTTTTTGTTTTTTAGGTCTTTGATGATGTTTTCTACCTGTTCAGGGTTTATTGGCTTAAAGTCAAAGCTTTTTTTATTCAATAATAAGCAGCTACTGTTTTCAGGTTTGGAGTTGTGAGTTAAATTTTGACATGAGCTTAGGAAAAACGAATTAACTTTATTTAAAAATTCGGGGGTCTCTTTTTCTTGAAAGTTGTTGAAAATTGATTGATCTTTGTTTTTTTCGTTTGTGATTTTTTTTATGAGATTCCAGGTAGTTTTAGTTTTATTTTCTGAATTTTCAATTTGCATTTTGTTCGAGAGTTTTTTTGCTTTTTTAATTACATTCTTGAGTATTTTGGAGTATTCTTTATAAAAGCTTTTACTTGCAAGTCCTGATAGGTAGAGTTCATATATTGTTCTCTTGTTTTTAATGGATGTTTTTATGCCTGTAGTAATCCAGTTGTAACTGCTATTTGTTTTATTTTTCCTTGTTTTTTTTGGAAAAATTAGGTTGAGGTAGTAAGTGATTGTTGTGATGAATGAATTGTATGCGCCATCTACCTCTCTTTCCCGAAATACCCCCGCCCATGTACAATCTTGAATTGTCTCTTGATATTGAGTGAGTTTATTAATAGAAAATGTTCTGCCTGTAAAGTAAGACTCTTTAAGTTTACAAATGCTGCTTATATTTATTGATACTGTCTGAGCATGGTGATCACCTATTCCTGTTTTTATTACATAATTATTACAGAAATTTTGTGAATTCACAAAAATATTGTCAATGCACGATTTTTTGTTCTTATTTGGCCTAGTTATGTCAAAAATTGTTTGGTGAAAGTTATATGTTCCAAATAGATCGAGCATTTCGTTTCTGTTTCTTATTTCTTCTCTTGTTAAATAGTTATTCTGTGTTAAGAAATTGATGTTAAAATCGCCCGCCCAGACAATTTTGTAGTTTTTGAACCTTTCAGAAGCCTTTCTGACCAAAATTTCAAAGATCTGATAAAATATATTGTAGTTCCCCAAACACGATCTATGCAAAAAATTACTACTTTCCTAATCTTACTGATAATTGAGCAAATTTCCAAGTTGCCCTCAATGTTATAGTCTTCAAACATTTTCAGCTCTTCAAAATCTTCTAGTTCTTCTTTAACGTAGATACAGGTTCCTCCTCTTATACTGTGTATCCTGGTAAAGTGAGCAATCATGTTGTACCCTCGAATCTTCGTCAAATTAACCTCTTCCGGCTTCATCCAATGTTCAGACATGCATAAAACCTGTTGATAATTTTCCAGAGTTTTTAAATGTGCTTCCAGTTCTAGCGTCGAAGTTTTCAAACACTGTATATTTTGATGGAAAATACCCAGTATCTGGTCGCTCTTCTGCGGTCTACTTTTTGCAATAGCAAGCCTGGGTTGAGCATTCCATTGGTTGCCATCCTGTGTCATTATGTCTTGGGTACCAAAAAAAACAATTCCTCCTTGCAACTGGACTCGTTTTTTGAGTTTGTTGCATTTCAGGCATGCTTTGCTTTATTTTTCGGGGCGATTTTACTCTTATGTTTTGAATAACGTTGATACGTTTGTCTTGTTCCACCGGTGTCTGTTTATAGCTTGTATTTTGTCGTAGTTTCTGTAGGCGTAGCTCAAACTCTTTATTTTCATTCAATGCAGCTTTTCTTGGAGTGTCCTGGATCTTTGTGTTGCCTTCAGTGGTACATAGCTTTTCACAGACATGTTTAATTAGGTTGTTAAAGCATTGGTGTTCCCAACAGATAGTTGTAGTTATTGTTTGTGCTTTGACTATTTTTGGTGTTTCTATATAAGTGATGTTAGAATTTTTTGTTGCCTGTTTCAGTTCTAGGTTGTTTTTTTTAATGAATTTATTCAAAATTGGTCTATTTTTTGAAAATGGACATGCAGCAACAAATACATTTGCCAGTTTTACATTTTTCAATAAATTGTGGAGTTCGGTTGACGTAATGCCCTTGTCTTTAATTGCATTTTCTGGTCCCACAAACAGTAGTAGGACATCTTGTGTTTTCATTTTATGTATGTAATTTTGGGAGCGTGCGATCAGGTCATCAAATGTTCCTTTATGGATATATTGTCTATTGATGTCAAAGCCATTGTTTGTATATTCTTTAAATTTTGTGCTTGCCCCTCTCAATTTTGTATTCGTCAGCAGTAGGATTTGGGGCTTTCCTGTATCCACTTTTGGTTCGGATCTCATAGGTGTGTGGTTAACTGATTTTTCTTCTGTACATTGATCAGGCCATATAGGTGTTTGAGTGCTTTTTCCAATATTTATTTTTATGAGGGCGTTTAAAATTCTTGCCTCCTCTATTTGCTCTTCGCTGAGCTCTGTTTGTATAGTTTCACTTTGCATGTGGGAACATTTTTCTGGTTGCTTACTGGAGTTGATGTTTTCAGTTATCTTTTGGCATTCAATGGAATGTGTTTTCGTGTTTGTTTGGGTTAAAAATGTTGTTTGAGTACCTATATCTACAGTAGTTTTTAATATATTTTTGGATATGTTCAGAGATTCTTCCAATGATTGTTGTATTTCGTTTTTAAGTTCGACGATCACCTGACTCTGTTCAAGAATTATTTTTTCGCTTTTGTAATCATATTCCAACATTTCCTGTTCCAAATCCCTATTTAACGTTTTAAGTCTTTGAATATACCTGTCTTTCTCCTGTATTTCCTTTTCTAGCTTTTGAATCGTATCTTCGTATTCTCGCATAGCTTCAGTAGCACTGTCCTCGGATTTAACAGCATCTTCGGCACATTTTTCGGAACACCAAATTAGATTGTTGTTTATCACTGTAATGTTCCGTCTTTCGCTGCAGCTTTTATGCATAAGATTTTTGCAAATCACACATAAATAACTTTTCTGTGGTTTATTTTTACAACATATAAATGTCGATGCCATTTCAAAAAAAATATATAAAATACAATACATTTTTTATTAATACAAAACAAACAAATTAAAAGATCTAAATAGGTGAAAACTCCAATTATTTTATTTATCCACCCTTCCCAGACTTTTTCTGATGCAGAAGCGGAGTTACTGGATCAGTCACTTTCTTACTCAACGCCAGTTTTCTGCATTTCGCCCTTTCTTTTTGCTCTTTCTCAGCTTGCATCTCCTTGATGTGTTGCCTTTGCTGTTTCAGTTCTGCTTCACGCAACTTCATTTTTCTGTCAAACTCTTCTCGTTCCACACGTTTATCGGGTAGGCTTGGAATAAATGGTTTTTTCTTGAGAACAGTTGCTTCACGAGCTTTAAATTGAGGGTACGTGTTGTTGTCAGTGCTTGGCTGAAAAAGACAAGGATAAACAAATTAACTTTATTTATTTTTGACCAAAAAAGATTACAATAATTCAAAACGAAATACAAAGGCTGTACCTTCACTTCTGTAAGTGATCTAAACTACCCTATTTGCGGTGCACTACGCGTGTTGACTTTTGAAATTTAATTGATATGTATTCAAAATTAAATTAATTACTTTGCCACACTCGAAATGCACAGCAACAAAAAGACTGTAGCCGCAAAGCTTCCAACACAACTCTTGACCTCAATCTAGCAATATTTATACTTTAAAATTGTAGTGGCTGTGACTGCGTGACATGCGTATTTCCTCCCTGACGTTTGTCGAACTTGCCGAGGAAGGGCGTCTCGGACTGGCCTTCGTTTCTTGGCGGGAATCTTGAATTGTAACCTCTTCTGCTGGCTACAAAATGGACTTCGGAGATTGCATTTTCCGCTTTAAGGGCCAAGGAGTACAAGTCCTTGAATCCTTTCGTGATATCTTCTTCACATAGACGGTCCAGGATCTTTCCAGGAGACAATCCCGTTATGAATTTGTCCTTGACAATGTCTGAAAGTTGATTTCCGAAATCACATGTAGTGGCAGCGGCTCTAATGTCGGCGTGCCAGTCGGCAATGCTTGAATTTCCTTGGGTCATCTGGTAAAATCTAATGCGTTCTCGCCAGGTACTTTTTTGCACTGAGTACTGGGTTTTGAGCAATCTGCATAATTCCTCAAAATTTTTTGCATCCGGAGCGTTGGGGTATGTTAAGTTTTTTAGTAATTTGTAAGTGGCTTGGCTGATGGAACTTAGCAAAACGGCAACTTTGATTTTTTCATTAGTTACCTGGTTGACAATAAAATGTTGCTGAAGCCTCTCGATGTAAATTTCCCATTCGTCCACGTTTGAATTGAATTCGTAGAACTTTGGAATGGTGCCCGTCGCCATCTTCGTTTAACCGTGCCGTACCCGAAATAGAATTTTAATTTTTTTTTTTTTTTTTTTAAAGCCAAAATCACTCGCGTTTTTCCAACTTTTCCTCGTCGCCAAATGTAATGACTTAACTTTTGAATAAAAGATTACCGAACGTGTTCAAAGGCTTTATTTAATTTCCGGATTTAAGTACAAGAGTTCCGTTCCATGATAGGTCTTTTCCCTAGCGTGGCCGTAGCAGAAGAGAGGGCTTTTGTTGCCTTTTCTGCCGTAGTCTACAATCTTTCAAATCTGCGCATGTGCGCTAACAAACCTAATTATGACCTTTATATTACGTGTGAATAGAGACTTTACACATATGCAACATTCGACCCTTTACTTTATTTACCTGCATCATTTCATGTTTCACCAAGATAAATAATAGTCCGGTTGAATTATCATCACAATAATTTAATTCCTTCGAAAAATATTTTATAATAATTATTATTTTAAATTCAAATATAATTTTGATTCTAACACTATAAAATACAATACATTTTTTATTAATACAAAACAAACAAATTAAAAGATCTAAATAGGTGAAAACTCGAATTATTTTATTTATCCACCCTTCCCAGACTTTTTCTGATGCAGAAGCGGAGTTACTGGATCAGTCACTTTCTTACTCAACGCCAGTTTTCTGCATTTCGCCCTTTCTTTTTGCTCTTTCTCAGCTTGCATCTCCTTGATGTGTTGCCTTTGCTGTTCCAGTTCTGCTTCACGCAACTTCATTTTTCTGTCAAACTCTTCTCGTTCCACACGTTTATCGGGTAGGCTTGGAATAAATGGCTTTTTCTTGAGAACAGTTGCTTCACGAGCTTTAAATTGAGGGTACGTGTTGTTGTCAGTGCTTGGCTGAAAAAGACAAGGATAAACAAATTAACTTTATTTATTTTTGACCAAAAAAGTGCGGGGATGAAGGACTGTTTTTGAGAAATATCTGCTAATTCAAAGCAAACTTCAAAAATGTTAATAATTGTATTCCTTTTAAGAGTTTAAAGCACTAGAGCTACTCACTCCGGTGTTAGTCGACCTCGATTTGGAAGGAAAAAATGCGCTGGCTTTCGTGCAATTGAATGGTTTGAATCGGGTTTGAGCACTCAGGTGCAATAAACACTTTTCGAGAGGAATAAGCGCATAACGCCCCCGTAAAAGGAATACAACTATTATGTTGAAGTTAAAAACAGTTGAAGGTAAAGGTTTAGGAAATTATTGGGGAAATGTGTCTAGAATTTGGCGTAGAATCTGAAAATGTAATAATATATTGGGTGTATTCTAGTATTCTAGAACACCCTTTTCAGTCCCTTTTAAAATATGGTAGTGGTACCGCATCAAAATCTGAAGCAAACGGATAAACACCTTATTTTTATTACGTTTTTGATATTTCAGCTCTGCATCACCTACCGATTTCTAAACCAACTTCAGGGATTGTTCTATATATCCCTCGATATATCTATTATATGGAACACTTTCCTAAAGCCCTGATTGTAGTATTTCACCTAAAATCTGGAAGAAAAAACCACGAAAAGCTCATTTTTTATTGAGTTTGTTGAAATGTTCAACCCTACATCCCCTATCGATTTCAAAACAAATTTGAGGCAGTATTCTAGAATGAGTCCCTGCTAAGAAACAGTAGTTGTAGCCTTCACAAAATCTCGAGAGAAAGTATAAAAACCTTGTTCTTATTGAGTCTTTTGATATTTGCTTACATCCATCCCCTACTGAATCTCAAACCAATTTGAGGTAGTATTCTAGGACACCCTATTAAAATATGGTATTTTAGTGAATGTGTGAAGGTGCGCAATTGTGAATGCACCCTATTATGATACACGTCATTATGACGCATAGTTCTACGTCCTGAATAGGTAAACGACATCTCTGGTAAACGACAGTCTTCTCACAGCTATTACTTGAAGACCATCCTTTCTCCTCCTCTCTCTCCTCACCACCTGAACACCCCATCATGGTGCGGTCAGTATAAAGGTTTTAAAATCCCAAGTATCCAAAATCAACTTCCTCATCGTTTTACTTTCGAGGCGTACCCCCGTCCGAAACTGTCTCCGAAAACTGGATGTTCTGGAAGCAGGCCACCGAGATCATCAAAAAAGAGCAGGTGGCACAATGTGCTCAATTATTAACCTTGATTGGCGAGGAAGGCATTAGAATTTTCAACACCTTCACGTTTAAGCCTGATGAAAAAGACAAATTAGACATACTCATCAAAAAGTTTGATTACCATTTTCTACAAAAAAAAAAAATAATTTAACGTATATACTCGAAAGTCTGGTCTATAGGAAATACTATGCTCAACTTTCTTCAGTGAGGCACTATTCCACTAGGCAAGCTTATAATATTCCACTGCCAATTCCGAGAAGCACCTTGGTGAAGAAGTCTTTTGTTTATTTTGCTAAGAAAGCCTTCAATTTTCTACCATTGAGCGTTAGGTCTTTACGTTCGTACAGAAGGTTTAGAAAGGAGGTAAGGGAGTTGCTCTTGACTAGGGCATACTACAAAGTTGAAGAATTCTTTGAGGACAGCTTGTGAGCATATTTTTATCGCAGCAAAAATTTTAAATTGTATTTTCATAGATATTTTTAATTATGAATATTTAGGTTATATGCTTTGTGAATAAAAAGTTTTTTTTCTAGTCAATTTCTTGATTTTATTGATTTTTATATCGTTTTGATGCAGTGGTATACTTTCCTAATTCGTAGCTAGAATTCGAGGCTTACTTTACGTCTCTGTATATTTTAAACTGTTTGTTTTTCGAGTGTGCGCATTGTATTTTTATTTTATTTTTTATTGACCTTTCATGTAACTAGTTCTAAGGTTTTTCGTTGATAATAGGTTTAAGTTTAGCTTTGTCATTAAGATTGTATCTTTGATAATACAATTTGTGATTGATTGATTGATATCTAACACACAAATTTTTGAGCCACAGACAAAAAACCGGTCAAAGTATAGATAGCTATGTGACTGACCTGAAAAAATTAGCCTTGCAGTATGAATTGCATACCTTGAAAGACAGATTAATAAAGAATGTCTTCATATGTGGTGTAAGGTCGGCAGAGGCTCGGAAGAGGCTATTGGAAGTCGCAGATGAGAAAACACTAGAACAAGTTGTCCAGTCCACTTTGAATGCTAAAAAATGCAGGAAGCACGCCAAGGAAATCGCCAATGGAAATGGACACGTCACAGTAGATGCTATTCGTCCAAACAACAGGACAACCCAACCTCAGAATAGCAGAAAGTGTGGGTCAAGGCATGGTTATGGTCAGTGTCGAGCCTATGGGAAGCAGTGTAGTGCTGGTGGTGGTCCCAACCATTCTGCATTTCTTTGTTCGGCGGTTTTGATAATCAAGTAGGTTTTGAGACTGATTTTTATCATAAAAACTCAAATTTTGAAGATTATAACTATTATAAGAATCAAAGGTCAGATAATTTTAGAAAATATAATGATTATAAAAATAAAATTTGTCCACAGCAAAATAAATTTGCCTTTAAAAACATAAATATTGTGAAAAAATGAAAATGTCAATGTGAGGCTATGTCAGGCTACAAATCAGAGAGTGATGAAAATATCAAGGTTGGAGAAAATAGTTTGTCACAAATTCATTCAAATAATTTTCAAAAGGATAGCAACGCTGAAGATTTTTTGTTTATAGGTAGCATCAACAGCCAGGTCAGCGAGATACATGGGGGCTCATGGACAACATCAGGAAATATCAATGGACAGAGCTCGTTGAATTCACACTTGACAATGGAGCAATGGCCAACATCTTGTCTGTGAGTCTGTGGAAACTTTAAATAAAATAGGGTATGATATGCAGAGTTTAGAAAAAACAATTAATATTTCAATCTCCTATACTGATAACACTTTGCCAATAATTGGAAGATGTGTCCTAGAATGTCTTGTAAATAATATAAAATCGAATGTTTCTTTTTTTATGTCGGGTCGGGGAGTAAAAGGAATTTTAGTTTTGAAAACTTGTATAGATTTAGATTTGATAGGGAGAGTCGACTCAGTTGAAAGTCATGGTCATCTGACCTCATTAGTGAATAAATATGGGGTGAAGGTTGCTTTGATAAAACATATTGTTACGATATCGTTAACGCCAGGCCAGAAAAACGGCCTCCGCCAGGCTGTCAAGAATCTAGCGAATTATTCTACTATAATCGAGAAAATAAGATTATCTTGTGTGTTCTAGATTTTACAGGAATAGATTTAGGGATATATAAAAGGCCGCTATTGCTTTGTAGTTTAAAGTTTCAGTTCGACTGTGATACGATTTAAATAGTGATTGTAAAGAGTTTAATTGTTGAGTTTTTTAATAAAATAATTAGTGTCAGAGTGTATTGTTAAGTGGAATAAATTATTGCTGTGTTAATTGGACTTTGATTTTTGAAATAAACGAAACGAACAACGAACCCAAGATTTCTGTCAGGCAATCCAAAGCCGTGACAATATCATATAGATTCGTATGTTTTGTGTCGAGTTTTGTCTGTCAAATGTTTTATGTGTTAGGAGATTTTTCTCTAAAAAATTCCTTGAAAAAATCAAGCTGCGGTTAGTCTCGACTTCGTGTCTTATTTGAAAACTCTGTCTCAACTTGGCAAGCTCTCAAGCTTCCGTGTGTTTTATTTGAAATTGGGTTTTTTCCTTTAAAAAATTCCAAGTAAAAAATCAAGCTAGAGTTAGTTTCGGCTTCTTGTCTTTTTCAAAAACTCTGTTCTAACTTGGCTAGCCATTTGTGTGTCAAAGAGAATGTTTGCTTTCATAGCTTTAATTCGGAGTGTAGCTTCCAAAGAGAAATCGTCGAGGACGGACACGGGGGGATGGAGGCCTTTGAAAAAGGTGTCCATAAAACAGTGGTGACAATTACGCGGAGGAGGAATCTAGGATTTCCTAGACGGATTGCTGCACGATTGTGCCGAATTAGAAGCGCGGGCTCGGTTACGAACCATCAGAATTTCAAACGAATTTTCTTTTACTTCCTGGCCCTTATCTTGAAAAAGACTTCGCCGGGTATTGTTGGCAATTTTAAGTGGAGGGAGAGGACATCAGCCTCCAGTGCGAGGTCCGATGCAGGTTTCCTGCCTGCGAACTGAGCTTCCGGAAGCTTTAAACACGCCCGAGGGGATTGTCGTTGGCTCTCTTCGTGCCCGTAGGCAGATCGCACCAATAACACAAAGGGGGGTTCGTCTTCCGGCCAAATAAATTGATCCCAAGGAAAGGGGACCCTCGCCGATGTGTTACCAGCCTACTACGCGCTCCTAGACACCGGGTACATGTCACAGTGCCTTTGTCGAGAAAAAGATTGCGAGAGCTCTTCTTGTCTCCGGGGCGGAGAGCGGGGCAAGTAGGGGACTTGATGACTCGCTCACTACCTGAATAAGACTAAGACTGACTCAAACGTCGAAAACGGGCTTCCTTTATAGTTTTGGTCGATACCTTTCACAAGCTCCGCCCACCAAAAATCAGCCAATCAGCGTGCAACGCAACACTACCTTCCAAGAACTGGGTAAAAAAGTAGCACGGAATGTTTATTTTGCTCTTGTCGAGTCACATATTAGATATGCATTACCCTTTTGGGGAGCCTGTGCACAAAATCTTTTTCAGTCTGTCTTTATTCTCCGAAAGCGAGCAGTTCGGAATTTATGCAATGCCCATCCAAGAACACACTGTAGACATCTCTTCATCCAAAATGGCATTCTAACTCTACCCTCCCTTTTCATCCTGGAAACAGCATGCTTAGTTTATAAAAATAAGCAAAGCCTTCCAAGGCATCAGCAACTACATCAAACCCGTCAAAACAATAATATCCCTTTACCAATATTTCACTTGAACCTGGTTAAGAGATCTCTCATCTACAATGGCCTCAAAATATACAATAATGTTGGTTTGCGGATTAGGAATGCTTCAACACCAAAGGCTTTCCGGAACCTACTAAAGGCATACTTATTGAAAAAGGCATTTTATACCATTGACGAGTTCTTTGAGCAATCCTAATTTAGTGTGATATTTAATCTCAATAGTCAACTGGCTATATATTGTTGTTTTTATATTGTGTTGTATTTTCTACTGACCATTTTTTACATTGTTGATTATTATTATTTTTATTATTTCTCATTGTTCTTTTTATTGACTGTACTTGAAATGATTGTCTTATTGTCAGCACAGAACATAATATCACCTCTAGAAAAGTATCTGCAATGTTTTATACCGGTTATGAATTACAGCGCCATCGTTGAATGAAAACCCAACTAATCGAGCATTCTTGACAAAAAGGCGAATTGATTTTTTTCATATATTTTTATTATTTTTAAATAATTTTTAATGTTCAACTGCATTTGGCTTGCTGACTCCTTTAAGCTCTTTTCGCCTCATTTTTTTTTTAAACTATGACTGGCAGGAAGTTTCCGATGTTGAACATAGTGCAAAAAGAGTTATTAAGTTAGCAAGAGACACACAGCTATAGGTAGATCGCAAAGTAAATACGAATAATAAATACAAATAGGTACAAACGAAACGAAACAAACGAGTAAATACAAAAAAATACGAACAAAAATTAGGGTTTTTTTCAACCAAAACTTTTTGAATTTTCACTTTAACGCGCGTATGGGGACCATGGTTTACAACAACACAATTTCAAAACATAGAAAAGTGATTTATATTCTTGATATAGAACGCGCACTTCTGTTGTAGTCGCCCAGTGACATTTCCGACGGTGTAGTCATTGAACTAATATTTAGCGGGCCGTTTGAATCTCGGTTTCAAATGACTCGTTTGACATTTCAATTATTTCAAAATAAACAGTGCTCCAAAACTTCATAAACTAAAATTTTATACATTTTATTTTCATATAACTGTTAATATTTATCCTAAATAATGTATGTCGTTGTGAAGAATTTGGAAATAAAATTTATTTGTTGTCAAGCTGTTGTCAAAGTGTCAAATTTTGATTTTTAGTTCCGCGGCCGTCACCAAGGGCAACGGCCGCGAAATTGAACTTCGCGGACTGTGTGGCGTCCGCGAAAGCTCATCTCGCGGATGGTTGCACAAAATAGTTATTTGTATACCAAGGCCGCGATGTGCCTTTTAGCGTACGTAGAGAAAATTTATCGCCGAGGCCGCTTGCGGCCGAGGCAAGATAATCTCGAGGACGCTAAAAAGTTTCGCGGTCATGGTAGACACACTATTTTTTGTGCAACCATGAAAATTATGTGAAATTACAGACAAAATGTACTCCTTTCAACAAACATGTGGAACTAACTACCAGTTTGATGTATAACCTGGTGGCTATGGTAGCACAGCGTTTCTATGGATGTCATGGATGACATATTTTGCAAGTAAACAAATACACAAAAAATGTTGACGGTTCTCAAAAAATCGTGAAGATGTCCGAAAGCGATACAGATATTTTACTTTCTTGCACTCCTCCAGAGCTAAAAAGTATGGTTCAATCAGCTATTTCTGAGTTAATACCTGCAAAACTGAGCGGCAAATGTGAAAATTGTTACTGCGAATTCAAAAATTGGTATGACAAACAAAATGTCAAAATGATGTCTGAGAACATATTTGCTAATTTAATGCAGAAATAGAAAGTTTAGAGAGTTCAATTCAAAAACACTGGATTATTAGTTGCTTCAGCTTCAGGAGTAAATATTAGTAATAATGCAAAGTGTCACAAAAGTGTTAATATTTATCCCAAATAATTTATGTTGTTCTGAAGAATTTGGAAATAAAATATACTCATTGTTGTTGTCAAAGTGTCAAATTTTGATTTATAGTTTCGCGGCCGTCACCAAGGGCAACGGCCGCGAAATTGAATTTCGCGGACTGTGTAGCGGCCGCGAAAGCTCATTTCGCGGATTGTTGCACAAAAAAACATAAATCAAGCACTATCTGAAGAAATCAAAACACTTAAAGCAGAAAATATTGAGATGCAGAAGGAAATCAGAAGCATTAAAAACCAAAACATGATACGAGAACAGGAAGCCAAGACCAACAACGTCGTTCCTGTTGGTATGAAAAATACCATCGATGAGCAAAAAACATGCCTACCGGAGCTGAAAAATAAGACAGATAAAGTGTTAAACTACATCGACTTTAGCATTCGGCCTTCCGACTACAAGGTGAGGATTATAAATATGAATAAAGAAAACTCACCCATTCTGGTAACATTCCAAACACAGCAACAAAAGTTATCTGTATTATCCAAAAGAAGAGAAAAAGGAAAAATAATCAGCAACGATTGTGGCTTAGAAGGCCCGAGCCCAATATTTGTTAATGAAGATCTAACTAGTGAACAACGCAGATTATTCCGAAGTGCCCGGACCCTACGCGAAAAAGATTACCAGTATGTTTGGGTGAAAGGTGGAAGGGTGTTTGTGAGAAGAAGTGGATCAGAAGACGTAGTAAGAGTGAGAACCGACGAAGATATCCAGAGACTATGTGAAACTTAAACAAAATATTATGTAAATAGGAAAGACTAGGGAGTAAATATATACTTTTTCTTAACAATGCTTCACGACCCAACGGAATTTTTAACTGAAAAGTACAGTAAAACATGTGATAATTTGAACGAAATCAAGTACTTCACGGAGGCTGTGAGAGACTTTAATATAATACATGTCAACATACGTGGTATTACTACTAACTTTGATAATTTCTTGGTGTACCTGCAGTCCTTAGAGGTGGACTTTGATTTGATTGCATTGTGTGAAACCCAAATTTTTAACAACCTTGATCAGTTTCGAATTGATGGATATGATATTTTTTACAATGACAGCAAAATCAATCATTGTGACGGCACTATTATTTTCGCAAAAAGTAGCCTTGTCACTGAGTCACAGATAATTAGAACCAATGAATCTAAGTTTTTGAGAGTTACACTCTTGAAAAATTTTGTATCAGTTGGAGTCATTGCACACTATAGATTGCCTTCATTACCAGAAGAACAATACATTGGTGATCTAACTGAGTTATTGCAAAATAAATTTAAAAGATGTAATGCTGAAATATTTCTTGGAGATATAAATTTAAATATTATGGAAAAAAATTCCAAACTTATAAGCAAATACATTAGCACTATGGGTTCTTTTGGTTACAAACATTTAATAGATAACTACACTAGGGTTGAAGGTTATTCTAAAAGTTGTATTGACCACATTGCTATCCAAGTAGGAAACACAAAAAATATCAAAAACAGCAATGCTGTTATTTTAAAACATAGCGTTTCTGACCACTATACGGTTTTATTGAACATTGAGTTACAACTGCACGAAAAAAAACAAAACCCACAAACGCTTAAATTTAAAGAAAAAATTAATAAAAACCGGTTAGCTGAACTAATTAAGAATGAAAACTGGCAAGAAGTCTACTATAGTGGCGACCCTGAGTTTATTGCAGAAAATATTGTTAGCAAGCTTCAAAAACACATAAAACAATCTTCTACTCAGATTAAAATTAAATCAAAACTTGTTACTTCAATCAGACACAGAGACAAACTAAAAAAAAAAAGCATCTTGTGATCCGCACAATATTGAGCTACTCAACGAGTTTAAAAGATATAGAAATTCAGTTAATAAAACTATTGATAAAGCTAAAATCTTATATTATAGAAATTCAATCGATAAAAACTCTAAAGATCCAAAAAAGATATGGGAGGCAATAAAAGAAATAACAAATCAAAGTTCACCAAAAAATGCAATAAAAACTATAAACGACGACGATGGTAGAGAGATTTGTAATAAAGTGTCAATAGCTGAAGACTTTAATAGGTTTTTTAGTAGCGTGGGAAAAAAATTGTCGAGTAAAATTAAGGTACCGAGCCAAAATATTGTAGAAATACCCCAGAGCAATAAAAGCCTGTTTCTCCACCCAATTACAGATAATGAATTAATACAGCAAATCTCTAAATTAAAAAACGGCGCGGCGGGAGGGGAAGATGGAATCACTGTAGATATTGTAAAATGTGGTAAAATCAAATCATCTTTACTTAATTAATCCAATCAAGCATTTAATTAATAGCATTTTTTCCGAAGCTGTATTCCCCACTATATTCAAAAACTCAGTCATAATACCTATACATAAGTCCGGAAGCAAGAACGAAGAAACTAACTATAGGCCTGTAGCACTTACAAGTACGCTCAGTAAGCTGGTCGAGAAATGCATCAAATTAAAACTTTGTAACTTCTTGACAGCTGAAAATCTGTTATCAGAATATCAGTTTGGATTCCGAAAAGGATGCAATACAGAAGATGCCATTAACGAGGTCACTGAATTTGTAGTAACTAGTTTTAATGAGGGATATAAGCCACTTGCAGTTTTTCTAGATCTGTCGAAGGCATTCGACACTGTGGATCACCGCACTCTACTCAGCAAATTGGAACAACATGGTATAAGAGGAAAAGTTCTACAACTTTTTGAATCGTATCTCACACACCGTACTCAGGTGGTGAAGGTTCAAGAAAGCTTGAGCAGCAAATTGCCAGTGGAGTGTGGTGTTCCACAGGGTACTGTGCTAGGTCCGATACTTTTTTTAATCTACGTCAATTCCTTAACAAAATCCACTGAGGAGAATAGGGTCATCTGCTTTGCTGATGATACTGCCCTATTGATTAGAGACAGAACTTGGCAGGGTGCCTACGACAGATGTGAATTGGCCATGAAATGTATTAAACACTGGCTTGACTCTAACTTGCTGACGCTAAATGCTGATAAAACATTTTTCCTAACTTTTGCTATGACTCTAAGAGGCCTACCTCAAAATGAAACCATAAAACTCCATGACTTTGATTGCACCAGAAATTCGGAATGTAATTGCGTACAGGTGAAAAGAAAAGATCATATAAAATATCTGGGGGTTATTTTTGATCAATGCATGACTTGGAAACATCACACTGAATATATAGACAAAAAATTGAGAAAATTACTTTATAAATTCTATGAATTAAGACAGATTTTACCTTTAAACATGATTAAAATGTTCTATCAAGCTTTTGTAGAATCCATCTTAACATACGGCATAACAGCTTGGAGTTCTTCTTGCAATAGTGTGCTCAAATCTTTATTTGTGACACAGAAATACATAATTAAGATTATATTATTCAAAAGCAAACTTTGCTCCACAAAGATTATATTTGAGGAAGCAAAGTTATTGAATTTAAGGCAACTGTATATAAAAAGTATTATAAAATTTAGCTTTAGAAATAAAAAATACGTTAATTATATAAATCACCATGAAATAGGGACAAGGGCAAAAATTAATAATAATATAAATTTACCTAATACTTTGTTTTCATCTGTACAAAGACATATCTCCTACATCTTGCCAAAGATCTATAATATTCTCCCATCTCAACTAAGACAAAGGACTAATAATTATACCAAAACGAAAAATACTTTGGATTCATGGATTGTAATCAACTATGATAACATCTATAAACAAATCCCTTATTTTTAAATTTTTAAACAGTGAGATTGTGAATGTTAATGCAACATACCGACGTCAAAACACTGTCGGTAAATAATCAAAATAGTCAAGTCGTGTACAAAAATTTAGTTTATGGAGTTCAGGGTATCACGAGGGACCATTAGGACACAAAATCTCGACAAAAAAAAATTTGAAATTTCATCGTTTTAGTAGGAAGGTACCCCCCTTATGATTTTTTTGGAAAATTTTGAAAAGTCATAACTTTTTTTCTTTTATAGATAGAAAGCTGAATCTTTCACTGAAAATTATCCTTTTCAAAGGACTACAATCCCTGAAAATTTCAGCTCATTGACACTTATAGTTCCTGAGATAAAGTCGTGCTAAGCAATTGTGGTGATTTATCAATTTTTCAATTTTTCTGAGTGCCTTTTTTCATGGATTTTGGCTTCAAATCTGAGAATATAGTATATTAAGTATCAAGAACGGTAAGTAAGATTTACTCCAATATTGTCTGAGACCAGTAAATCTTTACCGTTTGTGATGCTTATACTATTTTTTGTACGACTTGTGGAAGAGAAAGTATACTGCGTTTATAATAATGGTTATCTATACTTATTCGGATCATACCCTAAATATCAGTGAAAATTTTCAAGATTGCTTTGTTATAAAATTGCCATGGTTCATGGTTGTCATGTATGCGTTTATTTGTTCAAGTGTTTTTGACCAATTTTTTTTACAAACTGATACATTGTTATCAAAAGCGTCGTATTTCCCGTATATTTGTGAATTTTTGGCAAAAGAAATCAACTAACCAACAACTAATGAGTGACGAGAGTGAAAATTCGGACCTAGAAGAAGCTTGGCGAATAGGATGCTCAGCTATAATACCAGAAAAATCGAAGGAACGATATGAAAATACGTATGGACTTCTCCGGAAGTGGTTTGAGGAGAAAGGTGGAAAAAATATCGATGAAAAAATCCTGATGGCCTATTTCGTACAAAGAAATCAACAGCTAAAAGCGCCGGGCAGTTTATGGGCTGAATACTCGATGTTGAAAGCCACAATTTTTCTACATCATTCCATTGATATTTCTAAGTTTTTGACGTTAATTACATTCTTAAAAAGGAAAAATGTTGGACACAAACCAAAAAAGGCTAGCGTTTTCACAAAGGAAGAAATGTCCAGATTTTTATTAGAGGCACCAGATGATATTTTTTTAATTCAAAAGGTAAATTGGCAATAATAATTTCCATTTTATGTATTAATATTTCATATTTTATTTTCAGGTAGGAATGATATTAGGTGTGTCAGGTGCCTGCAGGAGGGAGGAACTATATAATATAACTCTAAATGATATCGAGGATCGAGATTCCTTCATTATCATTATAGTGAAAATTCCCAACACCAAAACACACATTCAGCGGTCATTTACAATTACCAATGTGGAAAATGAAACCATTCATTATTTGGAGATTATTCGAAAATACATTAGGCTTAGACCAAGCGACGTAAAATCTGCACGAATGTTTTTAAATTTTCAGAAAGGAAAATGCACTAAGCAAGTGATAGGGAAAGGCACAATTGGTAAATGGCCCATGATAATAGCAAAATATTTAAAATTAGGAAATCCAACCGATTATACTGGTCATTCATTCAGACGTACTTCAGCTACGCTTTTGGCCAATAAAGGGGTGGATATTTTAGGATTAAAAAGACATGGTGGCTGGAAATCTTCAGCCGTAGCTGAAAGCTACGTTGAGGACTCACTGCAAAACAAAATTGAGTTTGCAGGAAAAATTTTACATGGCAATACTGATTCTTCTTCAGCAAATTCCACGTCTGTATCATGTGCAACATTTTCAGTTAATGCGAACGATCCTGACAAAGCCACATTCCCTATTACTATTAAAAATTGTGATAACTGTACGTTTAATTTTAATGTTAATAAATAAAATATTTGTGTATTCTTTTTTTTGTATAGTTTTTCATTTTTATTTCTGGATGATCTAGGATAAATTTCCGAACATGACTAATATTACTTACCGTTCTAGAACGGTAAGTAATTCACTTACCATTCTGTCAGCCTTGCCAACCAGTAAAATATTAAAAATGTCAACTTCAATTCTGTATTGAGTAAAATTTTAATTGTATAAGATTTAAAACTTGAATAATTACCACTGCATAATGTAAACCAATAATAGTTGTATTCCTTTCAAGAGCTTGAAACACTCGAGCTACTCGCTTTGGTGCTTAGTCACCCCCGATTTGCAGGGAACATATCCGTGAAGCAACAAACACTTTTCGAAAGGAATAAGCGCGTGAAGCCCCGGAGCTGTTCCGGAGCTCCTCCTTGGTGTGAAAGGAATACAACTATTAATGATGTACTTATATAATCACTATGGTGCACCCACAGACGATGAGTCTACTGTGCCCCTGAACTGTTATTATTATTGTATCATATTGTGATGATTATCTTATCTTTTCTTTGGAAATATACCTTCCCTGCGTTTTTATTCTCATCAAATTTTACCGATGGATCCACCATTCTAAGTCGGTCATTGTCATTTTGCATTCACTGAACAAAGATAGCTAATTCATCGGTGAAGCCACCGATGAGAATAAAAACGTACACCTTTTTTGATTGATTTTGATTGATTTGATTGTGTCAAAAAAAAATTGACAGCTGTCAACGTCAAAAAAGTTTTTTTTTTAGTTTTATTAATTTCGAGAAAAAAAGTGGTAGAAAACGATCCCCGGACCCCAAAAACCTTAAATAAAAATTCCAAAAAAAAAACCAACGAACAGTGAGTTCGTCTTGAAACACTGAGCACTCGGAGCATTTTCCGTTTTTTTTTCTTATGATGAGAAGAACAGGGATAAAAGAACAAAACAGCAACTCCGAGCGTTTACTCGAACTCTACAGAAAATGACATTCCAAAACCTACTTGATAAAACTAAAGTTTTGCTCACTTACCCCGTTAAAACACCGGAAATTTTTGGTGAAAAATGAAAAAAACTCAAAGCCTCGTACTTTAAATCAGTTTTCCCGACTGAAAAAGCCCCGGAAAAGTGGAAATTCGAAGAAAAACTGAATAAAAATGTAAACACGTCAATTGAAAATGGCCGACTGTCAAAAATGCTTCTTTGATTGAATTCAACAAGCGATGTTGCCACATCAAAAGCATTTTAAATGGAATTTTGCTAATTATGGTATTTAAAACTAGAAATTTTTACTAAAAAATGAAGAAACCTCAAAGCCTCGTATGTTAAATCGCTTTTTTCCATTAAAAAACTCCGGAAAAATCGAAAATTCGGGAAAAAACTGGGAAAAAATCACAAGGCGTCACTTCAAAATGGCCAACTAAAAGCAACGTTGCCACATCTCATCTCGGAAATCAAAAATAACATTTTAAAATAGTTTTTTGTTTAAAATTCAATTTTATAATTAATTATTAATGAAATTAATAAATCAATGAAAATAACATTATAAGGTTCACTTATTGATTAGCGTGAGTAAGACAAAGACAATGATAAAGTAGTATATGTTTGCAAAAACCACCGTGAAAAAAATAAAAATCTTGAGAAAACCAACATTCCAAAATCAATTTGATAAAACTAAGTTTTTGAATATTCCCGGCTCTTTGATCGGACGCTAAAAATCGCATTTTAAATACTCCCGGTTTTTAATTGGCTCTAAATTATCCACTGACCAATAGAATTATAGACTGAGTCCGGTGATTAAAATAACTCTAGCCCTTCGGGCTCGCATATAACTCCGGCCCTTCGGGCCGGTATTACTGAATGTCCCAGAATCAAATTCTTTAAAGGAAGTTAAGTTATTAAAATTCAAAAATCTTAAAATTGGAGTACAAAGTAAACTCTTATAAAAAGAGTAAACACATAAATCCAAACTAAAACCATAGTCTAGGAAAATAGTCGAAAAATACATGTATTGCAAAAAAAAAATCCTACCTAAATGAACTTTTCAGGGATGATAGGGGGAGGGTGGGTGATCATAAAACCGAAAATATCAAACATTCACTCCTCTGGCGTTTTGCGCTATAGGGGTTGAAAGTGCGCCATTGGCGATTACTTGGTACCTATTGATTTTACAAAAAAATGTTTCAAATAAAAAATGTGCAACATTATTTGATCTACAATGTTTATCTAAAGCCTTTTTTGATAAGGGCCGTCTGTGGTCATTAGGGCCGTTTGAAATTTTATAATGATAATGAAAAATTTTAACCAACGTGAAAAATTTTTCTACAACACATACAACATTTTTGCTTTATGAAGTTTTTACTCACCCCCTGCCGTTTTTCAATAGGGGTAGTTTAAAGTTTATTTATTTTTTACAAAAAAAAATCCTTATAAAAGTTTTATAAGATTACATTTCCTACAATTTTTCCCAATTAACGTTTTTTGTAACTCACCCCCATTCAGCGGGGGGACACTTCCCTTAGGGAAATTTTAGTTTTTAGGGGTATATATTATTTTTTTTTTCTTTTCTTGCCTTTAGTGCATATAAAAAAGTTCAATTAACATTGTATTAAAAGGATTTTTTTCCACCACCTTTTTGTTTTTAGGGGTAGTTCGCCTATTTTCAACTTTACAAAAAAGAGTTATAGGGAAAAGTTGTTCAAAATAATAAAATGAACAAGTTTTCATAATAAATTTTTTTTGTAAAGTTGAAAATAGGCGAACTACCCCTAAAAACAAAAAGGTGGTGAAAAAAAAAATCCTATTAATACAATGTTAATTGAACTTTTTATATGCACTAAAGGCGAGAAAAGAAATAAAAAGTTGATATACCCCTAAAAACTAAAATTTCCCTAAGGGAAGTGTCCCCCCGCTGAATGGGGGTGAGTTACAAAACACGTTAATTGAGAAAAATTGTAGGAAATGTAATCTTATAAAACTTTTATAAATAATTTTTTTTTGTAAAAAAATAAATAAACTTTAAACTACCCCTATTGAAAAACGGCAGGGGGTGAGTAAAAACTTCATAAAGCAAAAATGTTGTATGAGTTGTAGAAAATTTTTTCACGTTGGTTAAAATTTTTCATTTTCATTATAAAATTTCAAATGACCCTTATGACTACAGACGGTCTTTAATCAAAAAAGTCTTTAGATAAAGATTGTAGATCAAATAATGTTGCACATTTTTTATTTGAAACATTTTTTTGTAAAATCAATAGGTACCAAGTAATCGCCAATGGCGCACTTTCAACCCCTATAGCGCAAAACGCCAGAGGGGTGAATGTTTGATATTTTCGGTTTTATGATCACCCACCCTCCCCCTATCATCCCTGAAAAGTTCTTTTCGGTAGGATTTTTTTTTTTTGAAAATCGACAATTTTCCTAGACTACCAGGTTTGAATTGCAACAGCGAAACACAAAGGCACAGAACACTACAAAAAAAAAACAACAAAAAACCGATTGTGATATCTCGGTTGGATCCTCTAAACTGATTATTTTTATATTAAAATAATTTTGCATACTCATTTAAATATATTTAAATGCCTAGTTTTTTACTTAAATAGCATTTAAATAGGTACCTTTAAATACCCTAATAATTAATTTTGGTGTACACTTTTTCAACATATGCGCACCCCTCGTTTAGACTCCATTCTTCTTTTTTTTGCAAATAGAATTCTATTTTTTTTTTTGAATAAAAAAATCGGTTATTTTTTTTTCAAAATTTTGACACGCGGATTGTTATTTTCGCTCAGATCTTTTTCAATTTTCAACCAATTTTGATGAAATTAGGCTTGAAATGAAGCCAATTGAATTCTCCACAAACACATGGCATTTGTTCGGCCCCAAATCCGACGTGAAATGGCAAAAAAACTCAATTTTTTTTAAAGATTTTACAAATTTTGTAATTTACCAGGTTTAAATCAAAGCAGCACAGTTCAATAAACACTTTGAAAAACTTTTTTTTCAATTAAATTGTTCAGAAAATGAGAAAATTATGCGAAAAACTTACCGTTCTCACTCATAATTTGAGACGGACTAAACGAGTCGAGGATTTATTCACGCACGTTTGTCACATGTGGAGAGGAGCAACTACGATTGTAACCGAAAGCCGAGCCGAGTGCTTGGAATTTGAAGGAAGGTGATTCAATTGCAGCAAAAACAACAAAAATAAACTTAAAATCGATATTAATTATGATTAAAAGAAAACTGACACATTATCAAAAAATATTTGTAATTTGAACATGCCTTAAAATTAAGTATTCTATAGGTATAACGTATCCGTGTTCGAGTCCGTGGAATTATCATTAGAGTCTAATATTGTCTGCAAAATTAATGCGTTTTTATCTTCCCTTTCAGGATGTTGAAGATTAGATGCGGATTATTGCATTTTTTTTTGTTGAAATACATTTCCTCTGTGGAGTAATTGGTAACTTTTTTCGCTCATTCGTAGTAAGGAGAGTAGTTAATTTTGTTTTCGCTTTAAAGGGGTCAATACTGGGTTTATAGGCAATAATGCCTGTTCCACCACCCTATAACTTTCCACATTATTAATGTTCATAGATTGAATCGTATTTCTTTTACAGAGTTTTTCTGAATCATCCGAATAATATATTACCTACTATCCTAAATCCAAACTACAAAAAATGTAATATTTTTACAAATAACTATTATCTTTTAGAATGGACTTTTGGAATTTTGTTTTGATAAAAATAAGAATAGTTAAAGAAACGATAGAAATAACAATGAAATTCTTGTTCTCGATTTCCTTTGCACTAGAGTTCGTTGTTTGGCTATTATCAGGTTTGCTCCGGCTGTGACGGCTAGACTCCAGTCAAAAAAACAACGAACATAATAATTGTCAAAGTCAAAAACTACAATTACTGTATTCCTGCTGTATTCCTTTTATACATCGAGTTACACCAAACGAGCTCCTCGGAGTTACTCCAAAACGGACAACAGTAAATGAAGTTTTTGATTAGGTTTTAGAACAGATTCGTAAAATAGAATTCTCTTTCAACAGTGAGAAGTGACGTAACTAAAATGGAATTCTATTTATCGTTGCAGGTGTTTGCATTATGGGATTTTGTAGGTTCTGTTTGTGGATTTTCCAGAAGAGATTTCGTTCCAATCGTCCAGTTGTGCTTACTCCGAAGACAAAACTGTCTTCAGTTTTACGTGGATTCGCACGTTAAGAATGTACTCTTTCTACCCGAACGGTAAAAATTTTCCTACTCCGAATATCAATTTCGAGCCTGTGGAGTAAAACAAAATGTAATTCCGGATTACCACATTTTTTTCTGTTTCGCTTCAAAAATACTTTTTCGACTTTACTCTAAAATTTCATAGTCGACTCCAGTGCAATCTAGTTATGGACATTTTTATTGCTCTGAGTCGCATTTTTCACTCTAAAGACATTGTTTTGACTCTACTTTTAAGTGAAATGAAACGTTTGGAGTACACTCCTATTGCCTCTGAAACCCTAACTCTGGATCCAGGGTAGGTTCTTTTATGTTTAAATTAAATCGAATAACGTTGAACAGTTACTCCATTGAGTCTGTTATCGTTTTAGTGCATTAAATTTAGCTCGTACTACTATTTTTAGAGTAAAAAGAAATAGGGTAGGTTTATTTATTGAAAAGTTGTATTTATTTCACTCCCTATACTTAAACCTGAGCTGTTTTCTCGCGGTGGAACTGGTTCGACCCGGTTCAATTACGTTCGAACCTGTACATTCTTGCGTTGAACCAGTGACGTCACATTGAACCTGGTTCAAAAAAGTTCGAACCGCCCCATGGCTTGTTCTCCGTTGACATAAAACTGTGGTTCAAACCTTTCATTTTCTCGCGGTCACAAGTGATATGACGTCATCGTGAAATTGGTTTAAACCGTAGTTCGAACCATTCGCCCCGCGAGAAAACGCCTCTGTATATAATAAACATAAGTTGGGTTCGGCTATTCAGCGCGGAGTTGGAGTGGAGTGAACAGAGCTAATGGAGTCACCCGTAATACAGTAAAAAGCAATACCCGAACGGCTGGAGTGCGAATGGTCAGATTTTTCTAAATTACATTGAAATATCGAAAATTGGAATTCTGTTATGTTATTTGTGAATTATATTATTTCAATTAGAAATCAGGAATAAAAAATTGAGATTGAATTTTCAATTTTTTGGGGAGGTTTAGCCTCCTCTGACGAGCCGCCACTGGCTGCAGCACACCTCAAATTTTGAGCCAGTTGCGCTTATGATACTCACAACTGTTAAAAATCGGAGCTTGAGCCATAGGCGTTGGAACAACGCGCACCAGTGCAATATAAATGGAAAGCAAAAATGCAGGCTCAGCTCGGATTCCCCCTCAGACTTTTTTGGGGTTATGTAAAATCATATGTTGGTTTGTTGTTTTTGTTTAGCACTTGCCGGTTTCTGCTTCCTGGAGTGCGATTTTCGAAACTATTCGAGTACATTTCGTACACGAAAGTGGACTGCTCCCCATTCAATTTACATTGCTGTCAGTCAAATTTCGTGTACGAAATGTACTCGAATGGTTTTCAAAATCGCACCCCTGCTCTGCATGTTTTATATAGGCTGTTCATTTGTACTTGCTACCTGCTCGAAAAATCAGGATGATCTGCTATTTATGAGCTTATTATATGGGAGTTATGGGACAAGTGAACGCCGGTCAGCTGCTGAGATCTGCTTGAAGCAAGAAAAGCAGTACTTTCAGAAATAATGAAGAAATCATACATAATAAATATTTAGTTCGATGGTCCAGATCATTTTATTTAAAATTACAGCTTCTAGTTCTTCTCCGCGGTTTCAACCGCTGTTGAATTTGGAAGAAATTGGACTACCTATCTATAAATAATTTAGAGTACTTCGCATCAGACAATATTTTTAAACAACAATAAACAATAATGATATACCTATAAACAACGTGGATAAGCTGCGAAATTCGCTCAAATAATATAATTTCGTCATCGAATTCAACTTCGCTGCAGCCACCTATTAAATACAAAATTGCAACAACTTTTTCTTTGGAAATTAGCAGACATTTTTATGTAGGGTACCACGGCCCACTACTAAACAAATGGCCCTGGCACTGGATGTACCACGTGACCATAGAAGGCCGATATTTTCAAACGGGTGATTGTAAGAGCCAGCTGATTTACACACATAAGGGTGCCGTTTTGTTGTTCGTTATCCGTTTTTGTCCAAATATTTGCTTGTTTTTAACTATATATAACTATATTTTAAATTTTATTCGTGTCGAAAAGGTGTGTGTTTGAACGTGTTTAAAGTTAACAAACCCAAAATAACTTGGGAAATACAAAATTCTGATCTGTTGAATCCTAGGTTGAATCTATTCCTAACCTGAAAACTGATAATATATTGCTGAAATTTTATGCCTTCTAAGTGACGTACGTTACGCTAGCTCCTAAAATGCCAGCTCCAAAAAATTAGTACATGGATTCGAGAACGCAGTCGCTTCTGTGAAGCTGGCTCCTTGGCTGGCTGTTGATTATTTTATTGCATATTTTTCCGATTATTTGATTATTATAAGAAAAATCCAACTAAATATAATAGAAAAATCACAATAAATAGTTATTTATGTATCAAGGGAATTATGAGGGTGTTAATACCCCAGGGCAAAGTTTGTGTCCCGAGGGCCTTTGGCCCGAGGGACACCAATTGCCCATGGGCCCATTGTTAGTTGTATTAATATAATAAATTAAAAATCATACCTTCCTACTAAAACGATGAAATTTCAAATTTTTTTTTGGTCTAATGGTCTTTCGTGATACCCTGAACTCCATTAACTAAATTACTCTCAGATTTGGAGCCAAAATCTATGAAAAAAAGCACTCAGAAAAATTGAAAAATTGATAAATCACCACAATTGCTTAGCACGATTTTATCTCAGGAACTATAAGTGTCAATGAGGGGATTGTAGTCCTTCGAAAAGGATAATTTTCAGTGAAAAATTCAGCTTTCTATCTATAATAGAAAAAAAGTTATAAGTGTCAATGAGCTGAAATTTTCAGGGATTGTAGTCCTTTGAAAAGGATAATTTTCAGTGAAAGATTCAGCTTTCTATCTATAATAGAAAAAAAGTTACGACCTATCAAATTTTTCCAAAAAAATCAAAAGGGGGGGTCCATTAACAAATACCTTTTGGCAGAAAAAAAAATCACCTCCGCTATGTCTAGCTTATAGAGATTATAATTCTCTCTTTAATAGTGTTAACACTCACTCAATTTTGGGTATAGAATATTTTAGTCTGGCCCAGAATGTAACTGTAAAGTTTCCTCAATATACAGAAATACCTACTATAAACATAAACATTTTGCGTGCTGAGCTTTCACAGTATGAAAATGCTTTGCACATTTATACCGATGGATCTAAAAATAAGGATGGTGTTGGAGCCGCCTTTTATGCGTACAATAGGGAATATAGCGTAACAAAAAAATACAAAATAGACAGCGACATATTATCCATTTTTACTGCTGAAGCCATTGCTATACTAAAAGCAATTGAGCTCATATCTAATACTAAATATAACACAAACATAATCATATCGGATTCCAAATCAGTACTAACAGCTCTCTTATATTTACGTACATGGTCCTATAAAATCAATACAGTCCTACATGATATCAAAAAGCTCTGGTATCGATTACAGAAAAAAGGCAAACGAATTATCTTTATCTGGGCGAAAGCTCACATGGGCCTTTATGGTAACGAATTAGCCGATCACCTCGCCAAAGAAGCAGTTCACAATGGGGACATCGTCCATATCCAGCCCTGCGTATCGGAGGGTAGCAGAATGATCAAAAATAGTATAATCAACAAAAGAAAACGTAATTGGGAAACATTTGTTAGTAACAGTCAAACCAATTATGCTCTAATCCAACCAACTCTACTACCAAAACCTTGGTATGATGAGATGAATGTAGCTAGAAAATATATTACAACCATCAATAGACTTCGTTTTGGGCATGCGTGCTTTCCTGCACACCTTTTTAAAATTAAAATAAGCAATTCGGACCTATGTGACTTCTGTTGTGTTCGTTCCGACTTAAATCATTTGTTTTTTCAATGCTTAAAATACACACAACAAAGAGAAAACTTTTTTCAAAACCTTTTCCAAGTTAAGAACATACAAAGCCCTTTTAACATTCTCAACTTGTTAGCTCAACCTGATACGCGTATTAATAATATCATTATGACCTTTGTACACGAGTCTAATCTACAGCTGTAAAATTTAAAATTATAAATCGATAGATAGATTTTTAATAGTTAGTTTAGCTTCCCTTATGTGTCCTTTCCGTGGCCTATTTGTTTGTCAATACAAGTCGCCTTGACAGGTCCCTGGGCGTGAAGTGAGTGTCCCTGTTCTTATGTGTGGTTAGATTAGTTTAGTATTTATTTTTAATAATATATATCTCTTTAGTAACTGGCTGAATGACTGCTTAGTCAAAGTCAAAGTCAAAAAAAAAAAAAATAATAACTAATAAGTGACTCATCTTAACCATAAAAAATAGTTTATCAGTCTTTCAGACGTAGACAACTTCGACTTTTTAAATGGAACACCCTGTATATTTTGCGATAAAATGATAGACCTTTTCTTCCTGATTACAAATATATACAGGGTGTCCCAAAAAGATACCGACAAACTTTAAGGGGTAGTAGGGGACATCAAAACAAGCATTTTTGCTTATATAAACATATGTCCGCAAATGAGCCATTTGGGCTGTAGAGCAAAAAAACTGTTTGATACATTTATTCTTCGCAATAATTAAATAACTGTTTACTTATTAATTTTGCTTTATTATCAAATAAATTATGGTTTACAATATTTGTTCAAAATGTTGACCATTCACTCCAATGCAAAGATTACACCGTCGGGTCATTGACTGAAAAGTTCTACGAAACACCTGTTCGTAATGAGGAAGATCTGATAGCAAGGATACTGGCGAGTTGTACCCATGTAGAAGCTATTCCCGGAACATTCCAAAGAGTTCGGGAGTTGAACAATTGTTGTAAACCATAATTTATTTGCTATTAAAGCAAAATTAATAAGTAAACAGTGATTTAATTATTGCGAAGAATAAAACTAGATACCAAACAGTTTTTTTGCTCTACAGCCCAAATGGCTCATTTGCAGACATATGTTTATATAAACAAAAATGCTTGTTTTGATGTCCCCTACTACCCCTTAAAGTTTGTCGGTATCTTTTTGGGACACCCTGTATATGTTGATCACATTTGCTTGAGCCATTTTTGACATATCTCAGCTTAAACTATAACTAAATTGCAAAGAAATTTTATAAAGATAGAGATCCTTATGGAACTTCTCTGCAAATTCTTCATAATTTAACCTGAGATATGTCAAAAATTGTTCACGCAAATGTTATCAATATTTTTAGAATCAGAAAGAATAGATCTTTCATTTTATCGCATAATATACAGGGTGTTCCATTAAAAAAAGTCGAAGTTGATTGCTTACGTTTCTCCATTTTTCGATGCGAGTTTGTTTTTTCTGATAACGTTATCAGAACATATAGAAAAAAACGGTCAAGTTTTGTATTTAAAATTTTTTTCTATCTTAAATAGTAAAGGCTGTAGGTATGGTGCAAAATATAATCAAATACCCTGTACGTCGGGTCTAAAACCAGCTGAGAGAAAGTGAGGTTGTGTGTTGTGTTATGATTGTTGGTGAATTGTTTATTTATTTATTTATCACTAGTTCAGTCATTTATTTTTCAATTTTTTTGGATTATTGAAGTACCTACATTTACTAACCAAGTATGTAGGTAAACTTTTATTAACACGCTTATATTAGCTTCACCTGTATGTATGTATGTTTGTATGTATGTATGTTTGTAAGTAACATTGAAAATGTTTATCGCACGGGCACATAGGGATGCGTGCGAACTTTTGGACCTTTGGGAAGTGTATGTAAAAGAACCTGGAACAAGCCAAGTGAGCTGGAACAAGTCTGGATAAATCTGGATAAAGCCTGGAAAAGTCTGGAAAATGTCTGGAAATCTCTGGAAACGTCTGGAAAGAGCCTGGAAATTTCTGGAAAGGGTCGGAAAAATTCTGCCAAAGGTCCCAAAAGATCTGGGGATCTTTTTCCAGAATCCGGATCAGGAGCTCAATGTACGAGAAATGTGGAACAAAGCACCCCACGCTTTTTTCACAATAATTCTAATATTTTTTGTTCATTAATATTTTCTGTTTATATTAAAAATTATTTTTCACTTTTTAGTTCAATTTACTATAAAAGCGTGTTTTTTAGTTTTTTTAAACTATATTTATTTTATTATAATTAGGTACTCATATATACTTATGGATCAAGCAACGACATACGTATTTTATACAAACATCGGCTTCTTAAATTGGTAATATTTTTATTTTAACATGGCCACGTTCACCAGAACCAAAACGGATTGTAAACAGTTTATAAATACCAACAGAATATGTTGGGTAAACTCTTGGTTCTGCTGAACGATTCAACTTTTCAATGATAGAACGTCACCCTCTGAATGACATGTCACCACACAAAACACAGTGTTGACAATTATAAACACTCTCAAATTATGCTTGCAAAAATGGCGGCCGTTTGCAAAACATGTTTGGTTTCAACATAAATTCAACGTAGCGTTCAGCAGAACAATCGCAAACCGTTTACCAACGTTTGTATCTGGTGAACGCGGCCTTTATTCAACTTTGAAACACTCTCTCAGTTAATTAACATAATAAAATAGTTATTTATGTATCAAGGGAATTATGAGGGTGTTAATACCCCAGGGCAAAGTTTGTGTCCCGAGGGCCTTCGGCCCGAGGGACACCAATTGCCCGTGGGTATTAACACCTGATAATTCCCGTGGTACATAGATAATTTTATTTCCTACTGAATTTACTGTATTTTGTCCATTTTTATAAAGAAATAAACCATAAACCAAAATTTCTATTTTTTGTCAAAGTTTCACCTCACCTATTCAAGGTAAAAGCGGGAGTCATGGAAATCCTTAACTCCCTTGGGAGTTATGATATCCTTAACTCCCGCGCGGGAGTTATGAAATCCTTTACTCCCTTGGGAGTTAAGACCCTGTTTATGATTATCGTAACCAAGGTATTATATGGTTATAATAGTTCAGTAGGAAATAAAAACTATTTATACAACTCAATTCCGTAACAAATGTTCTATCACGTCTACAGACGCTTTTAAAATTGAGTCCCCATAAGACATCAATGTATTAAGTTTTGAACTAGGAACCCGCGCCAATTTGCGATTCTAACCTAACTAATATGATGAATTATTTCTTATGTTATGTTATTTTCTGTATAAACGACACAAAATTCTTATTTCTTATATTATGTTATATCTTATTTTATCTTATTTCCTATGTTATGTTATGTGCTGTATAAGGCCGTTTTACAGCTTGCAATTCTATCTGCAACTAAGCTGACCCGGCGAACTTCGTTCCTCCTCTGAATTATTAAATACCTATTAAATGTTGTGTTAACGTATCTAAAGTGCGTTTTTTTTTTTAAAGACAAAAGTCAAAATGACATTATGTTGGCAATACAATGTAAAATTGTCAATGCTTTCAAATTTTTTATGTAGAAAAGGCTTGTGTTGCCAACATAGTTACCTACTAAATTTTTGAATTGGGGAATTATCTTTAAAAAAAAATCAGATTTTATTAACTGAATTAAATTCAGTTTTTTTCGATGGTGAATTTGGCTTTGGTTGAAGAAAATTAATTTTTAGTCTCTGGATCAGAAGTCACCTAAAATTAAAATTTTACATCATCCCTTTTTAGGCATCTTGTGGGCATTATTCTTATAAAGTCTACCACCAAATAAATAAACTCAGGCACAAGAATGTTCAAAAAATGTAAAGAAAACAAAAAAAATCTCCAGCGCAGCTCTGTTTCATTTTATCTGCACTGCAATACTCTATCTGTTCTACTGTATCTGCTCTATTCTATCTGATCTACTCTTTCTGCACCACTTTATCTGATCGGAATAGTTCTGTTTGGAATAGCTCCAGTTCCTTAGCAGTATTCTGTTCTACTGTATCTGCAATGAAATTACCGCACAACGGCGAGCTTCGTTCTAGGTACCTATCATATATGGCGCCGTATACAAAATGGTTGTGGCGGACTCATAACCTGGCTCTCTGCCACTCGACACCAGCCGGACGGAGCACTCCGAACAGTCGCCACGGAACACGGCTATCAAGGGATGCCTAAGAGGAGAAACGGAACTTAGCCACAGAACGTCAATGGTCAAGCGTCAAGAAATGACAGAGAGACCAGTTCGCGCTCTTTGCAAAGTGTGTGACAATAAAATCCACATGGTTTGCAATGAAAATGTGACGGTAAACTTGGTATCGGTTATAAGAGATGGCGCCGTATGCGGGCCCAGTGAGTTTTTTTCATAAATAAGTGAAATAGATAATTTTTTTTTTTTGTTTTTTTTTTTGGATTTTTTCGATTTATTATCGTAGGATAGACAAAGACAAATCCAATAAAGCAAAAATCATAAAAATCAGTCCAGCCGTTCTCGAGTTATAAGTGCTCCAACACCAACACAACTGTGTTTTATATATATATAGATATGCAAGAAACTTGAACGAGGGCATGCGCAGAAGTGAGTCAGCTGATTGGTTGCTGCAAGATTCTTGAAACTTGAATGGCATTGCATGCAATCGGTTTGGTGCCATTTTTCTTGAAGGTTTTCGTGCAAGCTGGGGAATTTTCAGCAATTATGATGCTTAAAGCTGCTGCTATTCCCTTCTTCTATTCTTATATCGACTTATAACCACTTTTTTTATTTTTGGAAAATGCAAACATCAATAGGTAACACAACAATAAAAACAAAAAAGTATGGTAAAGATTAGAGAAGGAAACAAGTTAAATTGCAAGGTGTAAAACGACGTGCAAGAAATCTTGAATGCAATTCTTTGCATGCAAAAAATTGCATTCAAGATTTCTTGCAAGCTGTAAAACGGCCTATAAACCCACCTTAGGACTTGCAAAGGAACTATTTTTTCTACAAACGTGTGAAAAATGCAATTTTTGCCTTATTTATATTTTTCAAGGGATCGATGCAAAACCCTCTTTTTCTTCTCTATTTTCTTGCATTTTTAGCAAACAGCATTACTGACCACGACAGACTTTCAAGAAACTGACAAGACATTTCATTACCTGCAGAGATAAATTACCTGTAAAACAAGGTGCTAGTTGTTTGGATTTTTGACAAATGTCAAATTCAATAGTTTTTTTTTTTTTTTTTTTTTTTACGGATATGCGCACTTGCAAGGAAATGTCCTATCACGCTCGAGAAGCGGCAAGTGCGCGGAAATGTCGGTGTATGTTGGTCTTGAAACGGTTCAGGTTGTAACCTGCAGGGAAAACCGTCGCAGGGAGTTTATTCCACAGCGATGCTGTTCTCCAGAGATATGAATTCTGATATAATGAGGTTCTTGGTGCCTCTAGTTTGACAGTAAATTCATGGTTACCGTCTGTTTGACGGGTTCGCCTGGTAGGTGCTACTCTCGGTGGAATCATACGTGCCAACTCTTCAGAGCATTTTCCGTGATAGTACCTGTAGAAGAGAGATAAATCGCCCACAGATCTGCGATGTTCGAGACCATCCAAGTTACGAGTAAGTGCGGGGTCATTGATCAGCTTGATAGCTCGTTTTTGCACGGTGTTCAAAAGCATTAAGGTATGTTTGGGTGCTGCACTCCATATATGTGAGCAGTACTCCATAGTTGGTCGAATCTGGGCTTTGTAGAGTGTCAGCAATTGGCTTGGTGTGTACAGATGTCTTGTACGAAATAGCACCCCCAGCTTTTGGGACGCCCTTTTAGCAATATCTGCCACGTGATTGTGCCAAGACATGTTGGTCTCTGCAGTAACCCCCAAGATGTTCAACTGACTCTGTAATGTGACAGCACTTCCAGATAGCATGATGTTTGGCTCACCGGTGCTGTTCTTTTTTGAAAACAGAGCTGCTTGGGTTTTCTGTGCGTTGAACTGTACAAGGTTTTTGTTACCCCAGTCCTCTATTATCTCCAGGTCGTTATTTATCTGCGATATTTGAGTTAGTCTAAGATGATGGAATTCACGTGCGGAAAGACCTGTGGGTGGTATGAGTGAGGAGACTACATTGCCATCGTCTGCAAAGCAATAAAGTGGATTTACTGTTTTATCTATGAGGTCATTTATGTAAATCAGAAAAAGAGTTGGCGAAAGGATTGCTCCCTGTGGCACACCAGCATTTATTTGGTAAGAGTTGGAGTTCTGGCCATCCAGTGCAACATAAATGGATCTGTCCTTTAGGTAACTTTCAAACCAAGTGCAAAGTTTCGGCGATAATCCCATTGCTTTGAGCTTGTTGAGCAGATTTTCATGCCAAACTTTGTCGAATGCTTTAGATATATCTAAGGCAATTGTTCTTGTTTCACCCCGCAACTCAATTGCTTTTTGCCATAAGTGAGTGACGTATGTAAGTAAATCGCCAGTTGACCTATATTTTCGAAAACCGTATTGCTTATCGTTGATAATTCTGTACTTTTCCAAGTACTTGGTTAGGTGATTGTTCACAACTCTTTCCATTACTTTTGATATCACCGGAAGTAAAGCAATTGGTCTATAGTTTAACGGATCTGTCTTTTTTCCTTTCTTTGGAATGGGTTGTACTGCGGCAGACTTCCATGATGATGGATATACTCCTTGCCTGTAAGACAAATTGAATAATTTTGCGAAAGTTGGGGTGAGTTCGTTGGCGCAATTTTTGAGTACTATTGCGGGAATGCCATCCGGACCCATTGCTTTGTTTGTATCTAGCTTTTTAAGGGATTTTCGTATTTCTCTGTGACAAAAGGGTACCTCTGGCATACTATGGGAAACCCTTTCAATGAACGGTGGAGTTTTTCCGTTTGGCACTGTTAGGTTGGAGTTGGAGGAAAACATTTGGGCCAGCATATTGGCTTTTTCCTCTGATGTTGTGGCTAAGTGATTGTTTTTATCTGTAAGTGGTGGTATGGATGACTTGGTGAAGTTAGATCCAACAGCTTTTGCAAGAGACCAAAAGGACCTAGAACTACTTGGACAATTCAGCAACCTGTTTTTTATTCTTTGATTGTATGTTTCTTTAGCGGAGTCAATAGTAATTTTGCAACTATTTCTGGCTTCTATAAATTCTGTGTGGTTTTGAGCGGTTTGTTTTCGTTTCCAAAGGTTATATGCTCTGTGTTTTTTCTGTACAGCCGTTTGACACTGGCTGTTGAACCAAGGTTTTGCATTAGCTCTACGTTTAGTTGTATGTGGGATATATGCATCCATTCCAGATAAGATTACTTGTGTTATTTCATTACAGCAAATAGTGGGATCAGCTGTTTTAAAGCAAACCTCTTGCCATGGAAAATCCAGGTAAAACTGTTTTAGGTCATTCCATTTTGCCGATTTATAGTGCCACATTTTACGAGGAAGTGGTTGTTGGCTTGGTCGGATGAGCATTTCGCACTTTGTTATTATAAGTTTATGATCGGACGAACCAAGTGGAGCATCTACTTGAATTGTGTACGAGTCAGGATTTGTGGTTAGGAACAAGTCTAAAAGCGCTGCAAATTCGCCCCTTTCTGAGATACGGGTAGGTTCATCGACAAGCTGCGTTAGACCACAACTTATGGCAAAAGCTTCTGCTTCTCTACCTTCGTTATCTGTTTTGTTGTGGTGTTTCAGCCAGGGTATATTGTGGACGTTGAAATCGCCTAAAAAGACCATTTCCGCCTGTGGATAGTTTGACTGTATACTATCACAGCGTTCGGATAATGTCGCGAAAAAGTTTTGGTACTCGGTGTTTGATGGCGGTCGGTAGAGGCAGCAGATAAACTTGGTCGATGACTTTGAGGTGAATTTTAGCCATATGATATCAAGGTTCGCTGGTTCTAGCTTCTCCTCTCGATGACATGAAAGGTCATTTTTAATGTACACACAGATCCCAAAATTATGTCGAAATCGGTGGTGTAGGTCATAGCCGGGATAAAGATAGTTCACAATAGGTGTTGCAGAACTGATTTTAGTTTCAGTGAGAACAAGGATGTCAGGTCTTTGTTCTTCAAGATGTTGGTGAACTGAATTCATATTTGTACTTATTCCTCTTATATTGCTAAAATCAATTCTGAGTTGAGTTTTTGATCTTCTCTTTATATCTTTGCATGAAGGACCCCCAGGATCACCCGACGCCCGGAGATCCGAGTGGTCGGGTATTTTACCTCCGGAATATTTTGATCCTGGAGGCGCCATCATGCTATCTGTTACTCATTGTTGGAACCGGACTGCCAGCGCAGTAGCGGAACGTGGTGATACCACTTAGCGCTACTCAATTCTGGCATGGTGGTATCTCACCGGTCGACGCCCAATGAGTAAAAAGCGTCTACCACCTAGTTTTATCTAGGAAAGATGCTTTCAATTTAGGGCCGAATTTATAGTCGCTCCTTGAGGTTTCCTTAGACCTTAAAAAAGCCTTGAACGTTTAGAGTTGCCATGACTCACTTGTCAAATAGTAGTAAGTGTCCATTCTAAACCCACGACCTTCAAGGAAGAGTCAAGGAACGACTATAAATTCGGCCCTTAGTCTCGTTTTGTCCTCGCCAGAGTGTGGGCGGTTGGTTTAAGGAGCTCAAAGAGCTTCACCGGGTGGTGCACTAGAGGCGTGTAGAGACCAAATTTTGGCTCACCTCCGCGAGTAAAAACCGAGATTTATCGCCATCCGTGGATTTGTTTGCGTCTTTTTGACTAAGCCGGCTTAGATTCCTAGATAAACAGAAGGTTTACACGCGTGGTTACGTTGGCAAAATGGCGGCCAGAGTCTGTGACTCGTGAAAACGCTGTTTGTTTTGACAGAAAAAAGTTATATCCGGTTTCAGCGATTGATCTAGACAAATCCTGAATGTGCCTTTCACATAAAGAAAAATTGAAGATAGAAGAGATTGAAATGAATCTGTGTTCGGAACATGGCCCTGAGCCAGACGGCTTTCTGAACACAATCAAATGTGCTGGCAAATTGCTCTATTGGGAGCAAAAGCCAAGAACCCCAGAAAAGAAGAAGAAGAAGATGCTTTCAATTTATTATTCATTTAAAAATCGAATTTGTTACTGGTTATTGCTTGTTATTGCCGTTTGTAGAAAAAATATTATATGATATTTGTGCTAAAAGTAATTTTAAGGCACTTATGTGAATTGCATAAATCGCTTCGCTCATTCTGCAAACTTTCATATGCGATATGCGTGCCTTTAAAGATGTACTTTTAACACTTATATCATAAATAACTATTAAATGGTTTGGATGGGCCTCTAATTAATTAAAAACCATTTATCTACATTTAGAATTAATTGTAAAACTTGTACAGTTGTATATTTCAGATTATGGCAGATATAACCATATAAATCGCTCACAAACGAACGCCCCAAAGCAGGAAGTGCTGCCCCGAACAACATAAAGAAACACCTATCGATCGCGGGTTGCTGAAAACCTAGCTCTAGTGGCGACCCTTTTGGCCTTGCCAGAGTTGCCAATGCTGTCACTTCCAGTGCATGGACCGATAGTGACGTCACAACCTGAAGTACTCACATCGCTCACATCACATCAGTCATCAGTCACGTTTGACACTTGACAAAATATTTGTTTGTTTTCCTTTATATTTTCCAATTTTTCAATAGTCAACGAGGTTTAGTTTATAGTTCACAGCTCACGCAAACATGGCAGACCCGTTGAGTTTACTTCGCCAATACAACGTAAACAAAAAAGAAATTATTGAACGGGATGGACAAATTATATTTGGGGAATTTTCGTGGCCGAAAAATGTCAAAACCAATTACCTTATGTATGGGTAAGTATTCTCAACATGTAATTCATTAAGGACCGATATGTCTGTCCCATATCTCTAAAATAGCGAATGATGGAATGTGTATTTTTCAGGTCAGGTAAAGATGGTACTGCTAAGGAATACTACACTCTAGAATGCTTGCTTTTTATTCTTAAAAATGTGTCGCTTACTCACCCTGTCTACGTAAGACAGGCTGCTGCTGAAAATATTCCTGTAGTACGTCGTCCAGACAGAAAAGAATTATTAGCCTATTTAAATGGAGAGACTGCTAGTTGTCCAGCAATTGATAAAAGTGCCCCTCTAGAACTACCCACACAGGTAAGTTACATTTTAAGTTATGATGGTTCTGTTTATACAATGGTTATGCATGTAGGTCAAAAAATCTGCTGAATATGATGGCCCAGAAAGTATTGCGAAAAAACCTCGTTTTGAGGATACTCATGTACAAAAAGTCAGAGAAAAATATGCTGCTCGTCTTGATGCACCCAAAGAATCCTCCGTAACAGTAGACAATATTAAATCACTTTCTGAGGCTATGTCTGTTGAAAAGATTGCTGCAATTAAAGCTAAACGTTTGGCTAAGAAAAGAAATACAATTAAAGGTAGTAATACACAATTTATTTCTACCAAGTGAATAGGTGAATCAATTAATTTTTTTTTTAAAGGTATCGATGATATCGGTCAAGAATACGACATCAGAGCTATTCTAGACCTAGATGTGGATATAACTAAAGATATAATTAGCAGGGAAAGGCAATGGCGCACACGAACCACCATTTTACAAAGTACAGGAAAAAATTTTGCTAAAAATATCCTCGCTATGTTGCATAGCATTCAGGCTAGAGAAGAGGGTCGACAAAGGCCTCTGGCAATAGTGCCTCCAATAGTCACTCCAAGGCCAGCAGTTCAGCGTGCCATTCCTGCTCAACAGGCAGTGTACAACCGATATGATCAGGAGAGATTCAATCGGCAAAAAGAAGAAACTGAGGGTTTTAAAATTGACACGATGGGCACATATCACGGCATGACGCTAAAATCGGTCACAGAAGGACAGGCCAGAACTAAGCCACAACAGCCTCAACAACTGGCACAAGTGCAACAGCCAACTCCTCAATCACCGTTACCAACTAGTCAAGCCAGGCCGTCGTCTGGTGGAGCACAGAAAAGAGTTTCTAGAACACCTATTATCATTATTCCTGCTGGTAAGAAAATCTCATTTTATTTAAACAGGAACGTATTCTACAGTGTGCACCACATATTTTGCTAAAGGCTTTTTCAAGTTTAAAATGTATTTATTTATTACCAGTGAATAAAAGTTTACAATTCTTTTGTATAAATAAAACAGTAAATCCTCACGCTACTAATAATGCATGCACTATTGCATCTAGGATGCTGTGTGTGCATCTATAACCTATGTAAGTTTACTTTTGAGGTATGACTGAAACTTAAATATTTAACAAAATCTACAGAAAACTTGAGGAATAAATATCACTTAATAATTAAATAATAAATTCAATTTTATAATTAGTATTCAATATCCAATCCGTAATATCTCTTTTACACTTATAATATGGTTTAGTTTCAATGCTGGCTGGACTGGCTGGTAGATTAATATAAACTATGGGTCCTACACAATAAATATGGCTTTGACAGGTTGAGTGTTTGGGGTTTTGAAGAGCAAGATTTTGTTGGGCTACATTTTTAGTGTTCAAGCCATGGCCAATAGTACTCCTATAAAAATTTGAATTTAACATAAATTGTATAACAGCTTGTATATAGAGTTGACTGAGACAGAAATCCACTGTCTTTGTAAACCAGCTGTGTTGGATATCTATTATTTTTTTACAAAATTATTTTTATTTTCAAATTCAAATAACTTTATATCAGTCAAGTCACACATTACATTGTTAAACCCTGTTCTCATTCTCTCAGGCTAGATCCTATACAAGATCTATATGCTGGTTTATTTTTAGTGTCGTTTTTCGATTTTGCCCCCTGCTAACGAACTTTCCACTTCATAAATTGCTAATAATATTATAATGTACAATTTTCATAGATTGTGTCATTTTTAGGTACCAACTGTCTGATTTCAATGTTGAACGTGAAGGATATTCTGCAGGATATGAAGTTCGTGACTCTGGAGCAAAAAAAAGCCCAGGGTTGCAAGCGCGAAAATGAAGTGTTGATTCAGCGTCAAAAAAATAACCAAGCGGTAGCTTACCGTGTAGTAGACAATCCATCAAAACTGTCTCCTAGTGATTGGGACCGCGTGGTCGCCGTGTTTGTGATGGGACCCGCCTGGCAATTCAAAGGGTATCCGTGGGAATCACCTGTAGAAATTTTTGACAAAATTGCCGCTTTCCACGTGAAATACGATGAAATGAAGCTGGATCCGAATGTGGAAAAATGGAACGTGACTGTGATTCAACTGAGTCGGACCAAACGGCACTTGGACAGGGCCCAATTGATGGTTTTCTGGGAGAAATTGGACAAGTAAGAAGAAAATTTTTGAGAATACTATCATGCAAACTAATATTTTTCTTCTTTTCAGGCATATTATGCAACATAAACCTCATCTTAAATTTTAGAATTAAAATTCTGAAATTACCTATTAATTATTGTTATAATGGAAATGGTTCATAGTGTTTATACTTCATACAATAATTTCATTTCATTTGTATATAAAACAGCAAATTAAATTTTATGTAGTAGTTTTTTTTTCCCAAGCCACCTCATCTATTTGTTCTTTTCTGGAATCGAGTTCGTTTTTGTCATCTTTTTCGTCGTTAAATTTTGACAGGCATGTGACTGGAAAGATTCCATGCTATTTTTTTTTATAAGAAATAAAGAGCTTACCGGTATGAAACAAATAAATAAAATACAAGTACCTATACCTAAAGATCAACTGTGTGTGTGTATCCTAACTAGGAAGATAGAGGACTGTTTTAATAACAGTAGCCTAGACTTATTAGGTGTTTCTGTAGAAATCACAAACTAGTCAGAGCAAATTTCATTGGTTGAAAACTAAATAGTTTCAACCAATGAAATTGACTCTAGTTTTTCATTTCTGCAGAAACAGACCTATTAATTCACTATTTTGTGTATACCTCGCTGGTGTATACCAATCATGATAGTGAAAACTGAGATATTGGTATTAATAAATTAGTTCATTCATGCGTCTATTTCCTGTTGTTTAAACTGAGATTCTCTAGTATAGTTAGTGTTCCTGTTAGCCGTGTTTTACACTCTCGTAATACCAACGGCCATAAGCAGACAGACACATATTTATAGTCGAGAGTCGGGCGCTTTTCTATACCATAGCAGAAGCAGATAAATTTATGTCGTCACTCTATTGTCAGTGCCTACTGAAAACGCTCGCTCTGGTGATTCGGCAATCCACCATACCTTAATAAAACATTGATACAAATTTTAATCCGCACGAAGAATATTTATGATCGAATTATTCAAATTGGCCACAATTTCGAAATTGTATTCCCGCAAAGTTATCTAGGGAAAATTTCCAACTAATTCCGTCGTTTTGATCTTCCGTTGCGTTAGATTAGGATACAAGTATGCTGCATCTAAAACTTTTTCAATTTTAATGAAAAATTAAGCTTCGTCGAAAGTTTTCCTTTTACTTGGTAAATAGACTGTCAATGTTCCCAATAGCTAACGACAGAAATAGTAAATTAAATTCATTAACTCAATTCAAACCGCAGTATTCTGTATTCTGCTAGATTCGATTGCGCATATACTCAGTTGAAAATTTCGCGCTCGCACGCCTCGCGAGCCACAGAGAAACTTTTCCGACAATTTTAACGAAAATAGTGAATGGTTCAGTTCAGTTTCAGTGCTTTTTTATCGCTGTTCCTATTCTGCCGAGTAGATCTATGCTATAAGGAACGCCAAAACTTACACACGAAACTTTCGTTAGATAAGGGAGTATTATCATTTTTTGAGGCAGCAGAAATAGTGCAAATGTATGCAAATAAAATAACTGTTAGATATTTGGAAAACGAAATTGATTCTTTGATGTGCGATAACTATTTCGGCAACAGAAATTTGGAAATTAAGGTAGGATTTAAAAAAAATAATAAAATAGGACAAATAAACTATATGACGGAAAACAATACAAATACAAATAAATGGGAATTATATTTATACCATATACTTTTTTACCATATGCATATGTAGGTACCTAACTACAAATAGGTATAATGTTATGTAGGTATACTTATTATGGTTTTTGTGAGCAATAATTATTATAGGTATGCAGAGAAATGTGTTTTCTTTAAACCCCTTAATTGACTTGTTCCTGTCAGAGAAGGAAAATCAAAGATTTTAAACTCTGAAATATCTAAATTATTTTGGCGGCGCAAAACAGCTTCTGTTCAGGATCAAAGCACTCCAAAAAATGTTCTCACTTAAATTAATGTCGAAAATCCCTGAACATGGCTTTCTACTATTTGTAAATATTATTGTTGGGTAGTTCGAAATTAGACAAATATACCTACACTTTATTTTTTCCCAAGATAGATTTTGACATTGAAAACTTTGAAACATAAACAATAACGCTTGACCCTGATTGGTCGCAAAACGAGGTGTTTCTGCAGGTTGACATCAGTTTTACAATAGCGACCAATAACCAGCATTAGCGGAATTGTTTATGTTTCAAAGTTGACAATGCCAAAATCTATCTTGGGAAAAAATAAAGTATACACGTATTATTATTTTATCTCGAAGAGAGTTCAATCTCAATCATCTATTATTGGCTATTGGCTACGAATATAGTTTGTACGAACCAAGAAACTGAAAGTGTGTGTATCGTGTATCAGATAACCAAATAGTGGTCGTAAATTACATTATTGATACGAGGTGCTAATTTTACGACGCGTCGTTAAAACGTCGCACCGCGAATAAGCCGTTATCTTAATCGCTCTGGATTTCTGGATCGCGAAAATAATCGCCTAAGTATAGAGGGACTATTTTTAGGTGGGCCGATTACGCCAGGAGGCCTTAATTCGAATTTCGTCAACCCACAAATTAGCGCACGAACGTGTGTAAACAATATCTTAAGCTAATAATAAGGATTAGGTAGATTTTATCAACACAATTTTCATAGGTACCTTCAAATCTTCATTTGAATAATGTACAGGGTGTCCCAGAATATGTGGGCAATCTCTCGGATTCAGATAGAACACAAAAAAATAACATGACAACTTCCTATAAAAAAAAATTCCTACGGCCCCCCCTACAAAGTTACGTGCCCCTAAAGGACGCCTCTGAAAATCGGTTTTTTGTTGATTAACTTTCAAAATAGGTACTTCGTGTAATTTGTTTTTCTTTTAATATGATGGATACTAGATAAGACCTCTTAAAATGGACCCTTTCAAACACACTTGGCCAATCTAGTTTGCCAGGGACGGACTAGCTCTAACACAATAATGCTAATTTTTTTTACACCCTGTATGATATAGGCATAGCAATAATATTTTTAGATTGTTTCAACCTTGAACTAGAAAAAAGGTACTCTTATTCGATGTCAAAAAAATGAGCTGGTTTCAAGAAAAATCTGTTTTTGTGTATTTAAGTAATGGTTTTTTATTAAATAATTTTTTATGTAGACTCAACATGAGATCCTTCTAATCTTATGCATTCCATACCTATTTTAATAAAAAAATGTCCGACTCTCGACAATGCTTCAATATTAGTCCTTATTTCGCGAAAGTGAAAATTAATCGAGAAATTAATCCTTTCTACTAATATTTCCTCAGTTTTACTATTGCGTTAAAGCTAGTCCGTCCCTGGCAAACTAGATTGGTCAAGTATGTTTGAGAGGGTCCATTTTAGGGGGTCTTACCTAGTATCCATCATATTAAAAGAAAAACAAATTACACGAAGTATTTTGAAAGTTATCAACAAAAAACCGATTTTCAGAGGCGTCCTTTAGGGGCACGTAACTTTGTAGGGGGGGGCGTAGGAATTTTTTTTTATAGGAAGTTGTCATGTTATTTTTTTGTGTTCTATCTGAATCCGAGAGATTGCCCACATATTCTGGGACACCCTATATATTGATTAAACTGATTCACCGGAATTTATAAAATAGGTACCTACATAGGTTCCATACCATAGGTATAGGTATAGGTTTTACCCATAAAATTTCACAAAATCTAGGTTGTTTCATTTTCACCTTTCTATGTAGAGGTAATAACCTATATCATTTATGCCGATAAGATATAAGATAACAGAAAACAGGACTATCAGTAGGTAGGAAAATTAGGAAATAATACACTGATCAAATTGTTTACTTAAATATAAGTAGTCTAGGAAAATTGTCGAATAATACATGCATCACAAAAAAAAAATCCTACTTAAATGAACTTTTCAGGGATGATAGGAGGCGGGTGAGTGATCATAAAACCGAAAATATCAAACATTCACCCCTCTGGCGTTTTGCGCTATAGGGGTTGAAAGTGCGCCATTGGCGATTACTTGGTAAAACCTATTGATTTTACAAAAAAATGTTTCAAATGAAAGATGTGCAACATTATTTGATCTATAATGTTTATCTAAAGATTTTTTTGATTAAGGTCCGTCTGTGGTCATAAGAGCCGTTTGAAATATATACTTTATTATGCTCTTCAAGAATATAGAATGAAATAGGACATCCCATTTGAAAAAAGCTGGAAGCATGCAAAATTTCACATTTCTGACATTCAAATTTTGTTTCTGACCAATGACCATGGTTTTTAAAAATTCAGCCTAAACTGTACAACTTTTGTATTTACACCTTTTTTCTACCTGTGAAGGTAAAGGCTGTATAGGTGTATAAAAAAACACCCTGTATAAATAAGTGGATTATTGCGGAACTTATGGGTGGACCTCTGCGGGACGAGCGCAGCGAGTTCCGCAGCCATCTAGTGACCTATTATACTGTTGAACTATTCAAGTAAGACAGTCACCTGAAAAGTGTAGTTTTTGAACTAATGAGAATAATTGACATTTGAGTGAGTCAGGTTTGTATCGTACTTGAACAATGTAATATTGAATAGATAACTGCGGAACTCGCTACGCTCGTCCCGCAGAGGTCCACCCATAAGATCCACAACAATCCACTTGTTTGTACTTGAATAACTTGTCACATTATGTTAGTTTGGTAAAGTAACATTACTAATTCCTGTCAAAAGGCTAATTGACAAAAAGTGGATAATCTTTCAAATTCTGACTTTATATAATAAGTTATTGTTCAAGTACAGGTTGTTTTTTTAAGTATTGACACCTCACCTACAGCCTTTACCTTTACAAATAGATGAAAGGTGTGAATACAAAAGTTGTACAGTTATTGGCTAAATTTTTAGAATCCATGATCAGAAACAAAAATTGAATATCAGAAATGTGAAATGTTGCATGCTTTCAGTTTTTTTCAAATGGGATGCCCAATATTCGGTTTTATATTCTTGAAGAGTACAATTTCCCGATTCCAAAACTATATATGTAGTTTTTATATATTTCGTTGACCCGTCTCCATATTTGTTTCTAAAAATTTTAAGATACTATCATCAGAGAAACCAAGTAGGTAGTGTAGGTACTTACCTCAAATTTTACCTGCGGATTTCCCATTTACAGGTAGAATGGTTTACAAAATCAGTAGTATTTTTATAATTTTTAGAGCCGAATATATGAGAGACTGGTTCAATGGTTCAATCAAATATAGACAAACTATATATTTTTGGAATCGGGGCATTGTGCTCTTCAAGAATATAGAATGAAATATAGGACATCCCATTTGAAAAAAGCTGGGAAGCATGGAAAATTGTACATTTTTGACATTAAAATTTTGTTTCTGACCATGGTTTTTGAAAATTTAGCCAAAACTGTACAACTTTTGTATTTACACCTTCCTTTTACCTGTAAAGGTAAAAGCTGTAGGTAGGGTGTCAATATAATATAAAAAAACACCCTGTACAGATGAAGGTGGCGCAGAGGAGACGCATATTTTTCACGTAAGAAGCATAACATTTTTTATTTACAGCTAAATGAAGTACTCGATAATAAGTGCAGTTTTCAATTAAGGATGGAAAAGAATGTCAGATCGCAGACACACATTTCCAACCCGTTCTTGAAAGTTGCGAAATTCAGAAAATGCGTTTCATCCTGTGACACCTTGTATAAATTTAGGTCTAATCCGCACCAAGATCATGATTAAAAGAAGCCAATTTTCAAAAAACAACTTTAGGTGATTAGATTATCAAAAAAGCACTCTAATAATACCAAAAGATAACCAATTCGATTTTTTAACTGAAAAATTAAAGTAAAGTAATGCAAAAAGGTGGCTTTTGCTTATCACCTAATTAAAATTTTCTGGTTATGAATCTACTTCTATTAAAAAGAACAATGATAGATTCCTTAAATTGACGTCATAAAATAATTCTGTGGCGGCGTACATTAACTGGACTACAACGGTCTCACGTCACTAAATTAGGAAAAGAAGTTCTTTTGTTTTTGAAAAACTTGAGTGATCCTTTAGGTGAGGGTTTAAGCAAGCAAGTCAAAAGTTGGTAGTTTACCTACCTTATAAAACGCTTATATAGATTCTGGGCCTGGTACGCTGGTAGGTAATGAATAAGTTCCTGATTTCTTCATTTCTGTTTATCTATATTACCAGTCTAAAATTAACTTTCATATAGGTACATAATTTTATATTCCTGCCTTTTTTTGTTCACTATTACATTAATTCGGCTAGAAATAAATACATATTAAATATTTCGATTACTTCAGGGATATATAAATATTTATTTAAATTTCAATATTCCTAAATTTGTTGAATGGCGATAAACTCTGGCAATATTTATGCTGAAAAGTGTAGGCAATATAATATTGGATAAACAAATAAAATGTCTTATTCTGGAACTTAACATGATGGACATTACGTCATTGTTAAGGAAATGTTAATTATAGCTAATTACTGCTATTATATTTTTCTTAGGTACCGACTTCTCGCAGTTTCATTTTTCACTCAATCTGTCCATACTCTTTATTTGATTCGATAGCTACAGCCATTGGATATATCGTGATGGGTATGTTAAAACCCATGAATTGTAGAATTATGGAAACTCTTTCTTAGAATTTCTATGCTACCTTATACATCAATCAATAAGATTGAAACAAATATGTAAGTTTCGCTGTTGTCTGGAAAAAATACACGAGAGGCGAGCGCCCACACAAAATTACAGGAAATGTTAATCGACTAAATCGATCAAACAATCGGTTATCAAACTTTGTAGGTAGCAGCACCAATTTTTTAAAATTTGATACCTACTTTAATTTCAAGTACATATCAGCGATGTCTATATTAGGCTTGGTTTATATTTTTCTTCGTCCTGGCAAACTGAACTACAATATTATTTATTCATATAAGCTCGACTATATTATTCTGTTTTTCAATTATTATTTTCTCCTGTTTTTTGCAGGACTGTCCGTCTAAATGAGGAGGAGATGTAGTGTCCAGACCTGAAACAAGGTAGGTTGAAAGAGATCAAAAACTAGAAGAAGAAAAAAAAAAACATGTTTAAATTCAGACGCTCTTCTTTTCAGAATGCATCAACTATCCGAATGTTTTATTATCTACTGATTCTCTTGATGGTACAAAAGGTTAAAAATGAACCATGTCGGCCTCCGATAACCAGAGCTGTAACTTGCCCCCTGGTAATTATTCAACCACCCTAGGAGTTTTGGACGTTCCAGAATGGGAAGCCTTCCTCACCATCATCACTCTAGGCTTTTGCATTCTCATCACCATCATCGGCAATATTTTGGTAATTTTGGGAGTGTTCACTTACAAACCACTTCGTATAGTGCCCAACTTTTTTATAGTGTCATTAGCGGTAGCTGATTTGACTGTAGCCGTCTTGGTATTACCTTTAAATGTCGTATATAGCATATTGGGACAATGGGCGTTCGGAATCCATTTGTGTAAAATGTGGCTGACGTCAGACATTTTGTGTTGCACCGCTTCCATTTTGAATTTGTGCGCGATCGCATTGGACAGATTTCGGGCTATTACCGATCCGATAAAATATGCCCAAAAAAGGACAATCAAAAGGGTACTTCTTATGATAGTGGCAGTATGGCTTTTGTCGTTACTGATATCATCTCCTCCCTTAATTGGTTGGAACGATTGGCCGGATACGGGTGCCTTTTTGGCGAAAAAAAAATGCAGGTTGTCTTCGAGACAAGTGAGTTACGAGTTTTAGCTATGTATTTTGTTTAACCTATTGCGGCTGCAACACAAATCAATAAGCAAGTTGACAAAAAATAATTTTCAGGGTTACGTAATCTATTCATCCTCCGGATCCTTCTACATACCGCTGATCATCATGACGATAGTCTACATACAAATTTTTATTGCGACAAGACGAAGATTGCGAGAACGAGCCAAAGCTTCAAAAATTAATGCCATCTTCAAAAGAAGAAAAGCCGATGCAGCTAATGAAGTGGATAGAGAAAGCGTGAGCAGTATTGAAACTAACCATAATATAGAAATGAACTTCAGAAAAGAGAAGGGCAAGCAAGAAAATTATGAAATGGGGCAGCTGAAACCGATTCTGGTGGATGAGGATTCGGTGACTGATTTGGGTAAGAAATTAATTTTCTTTGTGAAAAGAATTTCAGTTTCGAACAATATCCTTTCTTAACTTATAACGCACCTACCTACATACTTATTACTCATATGCTGAACTTTCATGGTTTCTCTCTGGAAAAACATAGAAATCCCTTCCAATGTTTTTAAAACTAAGCACCTTATGGCCTCTCTCTCTCTCTCTCTCTTCAACTTTCAAATTCTTTAGGGTGAAAATAAACTTGAATTTCGAAATTTCTATTTTTTTATTTAGGTGAAAACTCGCCCTGCTCCCAACGTAACGGTGGAACTTCCAAAGATCCGTCTGCACCATTGGCCCAGTTAAAAAATACCTCTAGTAATTCTCGGTATGCCACAATCAACTCAAAGAGCAAAAATCGTGCGATTAATCCGCAAAAGAAAATGAGCGGCATCCATCAATTTATCGAAGAAAAACAGCGAATCAGTTTATCGAAAGAAAGAAGGGCAGCGAGGACATTGGGAATCATCATGGGAGTGTTTGTGGTGTGTTGGCTGCCCTTTTTCCTTATGTACGTTATAGTGCCATTTTGTCCTGAGTGTTGCCCTACTAGAAGACTGGTTAATTTTATCACATGGTTAGGGTACATCAATTCAATGTTAAATCCTATTATTTATACGATATTTAATATGGATTTTAGGAGAGCGTTTAAGAAGTTGCTAGGAGTACCTGGTATCAGTTAAACTTGACAAACTAATATAAATTTTAAGTAAATTATTTTACCAGCGTTGTTCTTTGGTACTTTAGCAGTACCTACCTATTTTAAATATGATTTAGGTAGTGTATGCATTTTCTTATTACCTATTTAGATTTTTTTTCTAAGACTGACCTTGATCTGTAGGTACATTTTTGACTAGGTTCATTGTAAATAACTGATAGTAGCAGACATGATAGGCTGTATAGGTCTTAGGATTTTTCCGAATGAAAATGAGCCCTTTTGAATTCGGAAAAATCTTAAGAAATAAATTAATGATAATTAATTTCGTTTTCATGTAGGTATGTATTTTATTTCAAAAATAAAATACCTACCGCAAGAAATTACACAGGTAATACCTATCGCCTCTGCAGAGCAAAAAGGGAAGAAGCGGAACCATTTTTGAGATAACCGCCATAACATTTTCATATCATATAGACAGAAAAAGTACAAATAATTGCAAATAAATTATAATTTTCAAAATTATAGTTTTATTCGAGGTTTTCTTGGTTTTTTCAATAATCTTGTATTTAGCACATGGCCCCTTCTTGCTCTACAGGGGCGATAATATCTATGTATATTGCACATATTATTTATTTATTTATGTCCATAAATTATTATTAACATTCATTGTGAATTTTCTGTAAAATTAAAATAAATAAATATTTCTTTGTAGAGCGATGGTATTCTTTCATTAGTAATTAATAAAGTGTATCTATAGCTTCCGATGCTAATCAGAACCTACGCACTTATTTATAAAAGTTCGATTCCACAAGGAGGATATAGCCAATCTATGAATAAGTATTTTCCAAAACAAGACGAATTCCAAACTAGGGAGGGAGAGATGTAGAGTCTGTTTTTCATGATAATTATAGGATGCTCCAAAATCAGTTAAGGGCACCCACACCAATAACAAAAGTTCACGCGTTATTATGTATTATTATTAATTTTTGATTAATGTGCGTAATTATTTATGAACCAAATTGCCCAACTACATACTTATAGGTATTTCAGACCCATATTGCCTTATATTGCAAAACAAAAAACAAAACACTTACACTTGATTAAACAATTGAAAAAATCTCAAAGATAAATAGGTACCTATGAGAACTATGAGAAGCTCAACCTAACAGAAAATTATTGTATTCTAAATTTTGTGAACACCATCATGAAGTTTCGAATGGTCCCAATATTGTTTTTCGCCGTGATTTCACTATGCTGGGTAAGGTAAATGGGCTTTGAGCGAATAAAATTAAATTATTAATACCGTCTCTAGGCTGATGATTTAACTTTAACAATTTCCGACGGACAACTGAAGGGAACTCAAAAATGGTCTTACGCTGGAAAATCCTACTACGCCTTCTATTCTATTCCGTATGCCAAACCTCCAACGGGATCATTACGGTTCCAGGTAAATTTGAAAAAAGTTGCCTTTTGAAATGTGCAGTAATTTTCAATCGTTCAAGTTCTGCTTCGCTACTTTGCCGCTCCATTTCCTGTGGATATGATACAAACATAGCGTTTACACAAATTTCCAACATTTTTTGTTTTTCTTAGGCACCTGTAGCAGTACAATCATGGAATGGAGTACGCGATGCTACAACTGAAGGGAACATTTGCTATCAAGTTAATTACGATTATAACGATGAAAATGAAGACTGTCTTACTATCAATGTTTACACCCCTAAGGTAGGAATGAATTATTGATTTAGAAATGTGCAGTCGTAATATCGTTTAGTGAAACCTTTAAAACCATCATAAAACTAAACTGAAAGAGTAGCGCTTAAAAAGTTTTTAGGTGTCTACTTCAAACAAAAATCTTAACGAGATTTCAAAAGAATTCTATGTATTGCGATGTGCCGCATTCTCTTCCAGATAGTATGTACCTAATAATCTACATTTTAGAACCCAAGTCAAATCACTACAAAATTGCCAGTTCTATTTTATATACACGGGGGTGGTTTTAATTGGGGTTCTGGTCAGACCAAAGGAAAAACTGGCGGCATTGAACCAGAATATTTTATGGACAGGACCGATGTGGTTCTGGTTAGCATCAATTATCGATTGGGACCATTTGGTAAGCAATATATTTCCTTGAGAATAAATATAATAGGCATAGTTTTTAAATAGTTGTGCTGTCTCTCTCGCGTATGGCAGGGGCAGATACAGGTCTTTTGAAAAGGGGGGGGGGGGGCAGTTTAAGTTAAAGTAAGCCAGATTGGGTTAGTTTAGGTAGCGCATTGATGACAAGATACGGTTTTTCGAAGGAATGGCCCATAAAAATATGGGAATGGGGGAACTATTTAAGAGAATAAGGTGATTGTTGCGGAACTTATGGGTGGACCTCTGCGAGACGAGCGCAGCGAGTTCCGTAGCCATCTATATTCATCAGTACCTATATTGTTTAATTACGATACGAAACTGATTCACTCAAATGTGCGTTATTCTCATAGGTTTAAAAATTAAGTATTTCAGGTGAATGTATTACTCTTACTTGAACAGTTCAATAATATATTGTACGGTGGACCTAGCCATCTATTCACGAATATATTGTTCAAGTACAATACTAACCTGATTTACTCTGTTGTGAATATTTTTCTCATTAGTTCAAAAACTACACGTTTCAGGTGAGTGTCTTATTTGAACAGTTCAACAGTATATTGGTAAGTAGATGGCTGCGGAACTCGCTGCGCTCGTCCCGCAGAGGTCCACCCATAAGTTCCGCAACAATCACCTTATTTGTACTTTAACAATAACTTATATAAAGTCAAACTTGTAGGATTATTCACTTTTTGTCAATTGGCCTTTTAACAGGAATTAGTAATGTTACTTTTCCAAACTAGGTAGTAATTTATTGTGACAAAGCTATTCAAGTACAAAAGAGTGGATTGTTGCGGTGGACCTAGTCATCTATTCACCAATATGTTGTTCAAGTATATACAATACTAACCTGATTTACTCAGTTGTGAATTTTTCTCATTAGTTCAAAAACTACACGTTTTAGGTGAGTGTCTATTATTTGAACAGTTCAACAGTATATTGGTAAGTAGATGGCTGCGGAACTCGCTGCGCTCGTCCCGCAGTGGTCCACCCATAAGTTCCGCAATAATCCACTTATTTGTACAGGGTGTTTTTTTATATATTGATACCCACCTACAGCCTTTACCTTCACAGGTGCCTCCCTGCTCCCCCACTGTATCTGACACTGAGGTATGGCCGCTGGTTTGGTTGTTCCTTGAATATGAAAGCTCGTGATTTTTTTAAGTTACTACTAGAGTCAGATTCGAAAACAAAAATGAAAACCTTCAAAATAACTTAACTTACTATTCCAACCTGCATTATCAATCGAAATACCTACCATTATTGATAAATGTATTAGCTCTATTTTCTCTTTTTGTTTCTTGCGCGATATCCATTATGATCCAATTTCTCTCTCTCACATTTACCAGTAACAGCAAAGTCTTGTTGATGCTTTTAAATAATATGTATGTATAGAACACACACCTATTTTATTAAGGTTTCTTCTCAACTGGCGATAGTGTTATCCCAGGAAATGCTGGACTCAAAGATCAACGCTTGGCACTAAAATGGGTGCAAAAAAATATTGCTTCTTTTGGTGGTGATCCAACCAAAGTTACCATTTTTGGCGAATCTGCTGGAGGAGCATCGGTTGGATATCAAATTTTAAGCCCTTCCTCTGCTGGTAAGTTCAACAAGTAAAAATGAATTTCAAATTAAATCTGCTTTTTCTCAATAGGTTTATTTAGAGGCGCTATTTTATCATCCGGCACCCCTCTATGTCCGTGGGCCTTCCAAAGAAATCAAACTGAAATCACCTATAAAACAGCTAGTTTTCTTAATTCTCAATTTGATTACAACAGAGATTCTCGATCATTATGGACTTATTTGAAAACAGCTAATGCCAAAGATATCGATAAAGCTTCTAAAAGTTATTCCGATTGGGTATTTATTAGTTTATTTTTTCCTAAATTGAACAATTTAATTCATTTTTTAATTAAAATAGGCTCAATCCTATTCTGAGACAGGATTCAATGGTATCATCAACGGTCAACTTCAACAAGGTTTCTTTTACGCTCCAGTGGTCGAAGCAGCCAACCCTGATGCTTTTCTCAGTGAAGACCCCTACGAAATTCTGGCCAATGGAAATTTTAATAAAGTACCCACTTTGATTGGTACCTGTGCTGAAGAAGGCTTAATGAATTATAATGGTCAGTGAAGAATAATATCATGGCCTTATTATTAAAAAGTTTAATTTTTCAATAGAATATTTGCAATGGACACTATCCGTTTATGACCAAAATCCCAGCTACTTAGTGCCTCAAAATATGCATATTACAGACGAAAATACAAAACAACTGGTTGGTCAGGCTATTAAACAAGAGTACTCTCCTAATGGTCAAATGGAAAACAATCTTTTGTCAGGAATTCAAGTATGATTAAAAATTGTACCTATATATTTACATAAAAAATAATATTTTATGGTGCACTTTTCAGTATTTTACAGATCAAGATTTTCAAAAATCTTTAATAAAACACGCCGAAATGCAATCCAAATACACCGACATTTATTTCTATGTTTTTTCATATTCCGGCCAAATGGGTGGAAATACACAATACAGGTTTCTAGGTAATATTTCCAGAACAGATTTTTTTTTTTTCAAATAATACACTTTTTTTTCAAATAATACACATACCTACATTTTTCTTCATCAGGCACGAGCAACGTAACCCACACAGAGGAGGGCAACTACATCTGGCAAAGGTCCAACCCAGCAAACTATCCAGTGGCCGATCAGAAGGTACATCAGAGATTTATGAAAATATGGACAAACTTTATTACATATCAGTGAGTATGGAAATCATGCAAATGTGTTTTACTAATTAATGTTTCATATAGGAATCCCACACCCTTTCAAGACGCTGAGTTACAGTACATCACTTGGCCAAAATTTCAAGAAAATAATGCACCATATGTTGATATTGCAACTGACTTGACCGTCAAATACGGCCCCAAAAATAAATATGTCTTCTGGAGGTCATTGTATGATCGATATGGAGTCAAACCTTATGATACTTATTAAATAAAATTGATGATCTATTTTTTCTGCAAATCTTTGCCTTTGTGTATTGAAAAAAAAAAACGTTTATTGCCAAATCACAACCTCATTTCACCATTAACAATATCACTGTAGATATTAGATGTCAATGGTTGATATTCTGAGTTTTTTGCATACAACACATAAAGAGATCCATCTTCAATTTTGTGTACATTGAAGCCTTCCTTTTGTAAGCCGACCTTTTTCAATTTGAATGTACCCGTTAGTGGCACAGACTTAACCACTCGTACAAAAACTGGAACTGCGTAACTAGGCAATTTTGATTTTAAGCCTTGTGCCAATTCTTTTATATTCAACTTGTCTTCAGGGTCTACTATGGCTGCCATTCCTGCTTTGCCATCGGAACCTGGAACCTAAAATGATGTAAAAATTAAATTATACATTCTACATTGAAAGTATTATACCTCAACGCCATAAACGATAGCGTCATTGTATCCTGTAAAGTTACTAATGATGGCTTCGACTTCGCAAGTGGCCACATTTTCTCCTTTCCATCTGGAAAATGGATCAATCATATCTATGGAATACATAATCAAATTGACTTGATACCTGAAAGTATCTCCGGTACGATCCCGAAAGTACAAATATCCTAGCTCGTCTTCGACTAGAATATCTCCTGTATTGAAATAAGCGTCTCCTTCAACCAGAATATTTTGCAAAATTTTCGTTTTTGTGGCCTGGCTATCAGCATATCCCACAAACGCTTTGATTAGCTGCTTTTGATTGATTTTCCCCACCAAGAGTCCTGGTTCTCCAACTTTACATCTTTTACATAATCCTAGAGAATTGGAATTTGAAATTTCAACACACATTATCAATATTATAGGTACCTCCTTTGGTTCTAATAGGTTCGCCAGTATTTTCATCGCACTGTATGATTATTGGGCCCATTATCCATCTACCTAATACTGGAACAAATCCAACAGCCCCAACTCTGCCATCTATATTAACTAAAAATAAGCGTAGGTTTTATTATTTTATGGATTTAGTTCAACTTACCCATTTGCGCATTTCCCTCTGTAGCCCCATAAAATTCGTAAATTTCTTCAATCCCGAATGTGTTTTTGAATTGTTGCCAAATTTGAGGTTTTAAACCATTACCACAGACTTTCTTTACTTTATGGTTGAGCTTCATATCGGGTTTGTGAGCTGCCAAAAGGTATCTGCATATTTCTCCGATATAAATGGCAACTGTACAATTATACTTTTCGCAATCCATCCAAAAGTTACTCGCCGAAAACTTTCTCTTGAGTACAACCGGTGTGCCAAAAAGTAAGCTCACTCCTGCAGCCAGCATACCACCTGCGCTATGATATAAAGGCAGCGCATTATAGAGTATGTCTGTTTCTCGATTGAGGCCAGTCAGATAAAATAGCGCTCCCGAAGCTAGCATGTATCTAAAACATATTATAATAGTAATGCACAAACAATGACGACTAAATAGTTCACCTGCTGTGTCGAATGATGGCAGCTTTTGGTAAACCTGTAGTTCCGGAAGTATAAATGTAAAGGAGGCTATCTTGAGTTTCTGTCTCGGATAATTCAGGTGGCACTATGCACAATGATTCTTGCAGTTTTTGCTTCAAGTCGATTGCTCTTGCATTGTATAATTTCTGTATATTATCATCATCTTTGAACTCGTATAAGTTTATTGTTCTTATTTCTTCACTTATCTGCCTTATTACTGAAAATTAATACAATTTATTGTTACAGCCAAACTTATGCTAATCAAACATTAAATTCGAATAATCAAGGACAACGCTATATGGTGAATAAATAGGTAACTAAAGGGAGAAAAATAAGTACCTACCTAAAGAAAATCGGTAAGGGACAAATCACCCCAAATTGCTTAACACGATTTTATTTCTGGAATTATAAATGCAAATGAGCTGAATTTTTCAGGGATTGTATGTAATCCTTTGAAAATGATGACATTCAGTGAAAGATTCAGCTTTCTATCTATAATAGAAAAAAAGATATGACCTTTGAAAGTTTTCCAAAATCTAAATCATAAGGTAAGCTACCTTATTACTAAAACGATGAAATTTCAATTTTTGTGTTGTTGAGATTTTGTATCCTAATGGTCAATTAACATCCTCTAAACTCCATACACTAAATTACTCTCAGATTTGAAGCCGAAATCTATGAAAAAAGGCACTCAGAAAAATTGAAAAATTGATAAATCACCCCAAATTGCTCAACACGATTTTATCTCAGTGCAAATAAGCTGAACTTTTTAGGGGTTGTAGTCCTCTACTGGGATAAGAATCGCTACAAATTTCAGCTTTCTACCTTTGATAGAAAAAAAGTTATGACCTTCCAAAGTTTTCCAAAATCTAAATCATGAGGTATTTTTGTTGTTGAGATTTTGTGTCCAATAGTCCCTTGGGATGGAGTCAGATTTTATGAAAAAAGGCACTTAGGAAAATTGAAAAATTGATAAATCACCTCAAATTGCTTAACACGATTTTATTTCTGGAACTATAAGTCCAAATAACAACCATGAAAAAGCTTTTAATTTACTGCCGGAGAAAAATAAGAATTTCCATAAGTAGTTTGTTGTAGAGGTATGTACATACATGTTGGGGATGAAAAATATGCATATTTATAAAAAAAATCGCTTACTTTCTGAAAAACTGCTTCCAAATATGAGTCCTTTGTTTTTAGAAGCGAAAATGGAATGCACCAAGCTATCAGAAACAAGATTGGTATTTATTAGAGCTGCAATCACGCCAATTTTTGATAATCCCAACCATATTCCCAAGTATTCTGGTCTGTTTTCCAGTAACAGCGCCACGGAATCACCTTTTTTGTATCCTATGCTCTTGAAATAATTTGCTAATCTGTTACTGAAGTTATCTAACTGAAGAAAATATACATTAAAAAGTCTGCGCGATGCATATTTTTTAACATTACAACCATTTCATAAGTCCATTCTTGTTCTTCAAAATAATAGGCTATTTTCTGAGGATGTCGCTTAGCTAACTTGCTAAAGATTTTTGGCACGTTCTCTTTGGCTCTGCTCCAAATATATAATTGTAGATATAACCTACTTAACCGGTAACCAGCTCTAAAAAAAACCATTATAATTTTTAATGGACCTACCTACCTAATACATGTATTGTGTGGCTCACTTTAAATCCCTTGGAAGTGTTTTATACAGCACATAGAAAAATCGTTTCTTGGTATACGAGATTATTATTAGAATAATTAGGAAAGTTACAAGCAAAATCATCTAAAAAAAAAAAAATTATTATTTAGTTTTACCAAAGATACTGCTACTAAGGAAGAATTTTCCATAATTTTTTTCATTAATCCAACTTTGGAACTTTCTGGAGAAAAGTTATCGGCAGCCCATAACATTCAAAAAATGTAATCTTTGTTACATTATTCATTAATATTATTTATATTATTCCATATTTTCAGCTGGACTAACTTAATTATTAGTTTGACAAATTTAAATAAAATTCATAGATAAGTACCTTGTTAAAGTCTAGAACACTAACACAGTTAGGTAAGGTAACTAACTGCTATGACTCATTCTCATTCTTAACAATTATTATTGAAGACTAAATAACAAAAATACCTCATTTTTGAAGCCAGCAAATAACAAGTCGTTGAAAGATAACATGTTATCTTTCAGATTTCTCTATCTAATATTATAATGTTATGTTTGCCCTAGAAATATATTGGCCTTTGACAAAGCAGAAACACAAATTATACTGTATGTAGGTATATTTGGTATAAAAAAACAACAATCGAAAATAGACCAAGACCAAAGAAGATAACTTTAGTGCGCGGCGGGTTTGAAATTGTATATTGTTAATTTAAATTTGTATGCTTTAATTAGAACAGACTTACCGACCCACTACACGACATGCTAACAATGTTTACTGAAAAAGTTTTATTCATAATTTAAAATATTATTCAATATCATATCATCATCGCATTGGCATCAATTTGCACTTAATGCATTTCGTGATTCACATTTTAATTATTATGCAAATTTGGTTTCCTACCAATAGGTACCTCTATTATTGTATGCCAAGCCAGGAGATGGCAGATGAGCCTTAATAATAGTAGAGTGCCCAACGCAGTTAGAGCCTTCTAAAAATCAGTTTTGTGGGTGCGTCATTTACAATATTCTCAGTTTTATAATTTTTGAGCAAATTAAAGTTTTTGACAAAATTTGGACTGAAAGGCAGCTTTGAGGCTCAATTGCTAAAAAACTATTTGAGCTATCAAACTCAATTTTACACGGATTCATAGAGAATTTAATGCTCTTTCCAATGGTGTATAATTTCTTTCAATTTGCTCAAAATTTACCAAAGAAATGGCCGATTGTTCATGACCATGTCAGGATTTTGAAAATTTTACAAAGTCAAAAATAGGATTTTCTTCTTATTTTTGTGTCTGCGTAAAATAGCTATTTGGAATCGATATCAGAGTTGTTTTCCACTAATTTTGACCCGCTCTATCGATTCATACAGTCAAAATTAAGCAAAACTAAAGAATAAAAAAATCGAATTTTTCATAAGGATACTCCTTCGAATTCTGATTTCAAAATATTCAAACCTAAATTGCCTGGTAACCGTTGAGCAAATTGCATTAAAATTTCCAGAATGTATAGCTATATAGCTTAATTAGGTTCTAAATGGCCTGTAATTTACGATATTTGCAGATTTATAGTTTTTGAGCAAATTGAGTTTGAAGTTTTTGATAAAATTTGGATTAAAAGTCAACTTTGAGGCTCAATGGCTCAAAAACTATCCGAACTATCGAGCGCAATTTTGCATAGATTTATAGAGAATTTATTTCTCTTTCCAATGATGTATAATTTAATTCAATTTGCTCAAAATTTACCAATGATATTGTCACAACCCCTATACGTTTCGTCCTGGGACGTCACAATAGGAGCGTGACTTGGGGACGTAAGTGGGGTTCAGGTAGAGAGAAACTCGCTTGGTATAGGTATAATTAGATGCGTGTATTGATTAATAATAGTTATTACCCTAGAAATGGTAGGTATCATGACGTCTCTTCTACGGAGGGACATACTACTTAATTAAGGGCCACTCTGTATTAATTATGTACCCTTTGTACACTTGGCGTGACTGAAGACTGAAACTATGTTTGAGACAGGTCCAGAAGGGCGTTTCCCATTAAAGGTAGTTTGCACTGGACCTAGTCTGCTGCGTTCAATACTCCCAGAGGGGCGTTTCTCATTAAAGGTAGTTTGCACTGGAAGGAGACTTAGCTAGAAGGGCTTTTCCCATTAGAGGTAGTTTGCACTAGCCTTAGTCTGCCGGTAATGGATTTCGGCGCGGTATTTATACCAAATTAATGCTGACTCGTCGACAGACTTTAGTAAAATTGATGTACAGAGTGGTATTTACTTAAGTAGTTGACAATAATATGGCAATTGTTTATGATCATGTCAAGATTTCGAAAATTTTCCAGAGTCAAAAATAGGATTTTCTTTTTATTTTTGTTTCTGCTTAAAATGGGCATTTGGAATTGATGTCAGGGTTGTTTTCCACTAGTTTTGACTCGCTTTTTCGATTTTCGATTAATCTACCATTACGAAATGAATGAAAACAGTCATAAATTACTATTCTTTACATTCATGCAATTATAATCTCAATTTTTAAATGTAGTGCCCTTTTGCCCGTTCTGATTTTGTATTACCTTGGGATTTTGAATTAACATAATAAAACCTTCATTCTGTGAAAATTTTAGCTAGTAACTCCGACGCGCCCACAAAAGTCAAAATAATAAGGCGCACTCTACTATAATACCTTTAAAAAAAAAAAAAAATTACACATATAATTTCATTGATTTTAATATAATTATTCATTTTTATTTAAATAAGTAAGTTATTATGGAAGCTAGGACTGTTTTGTCTTAGCTTCTTCTGCTTCTTCTTCAAACAACCTCTGAAAGCTGAATGGTTCGAAGTTGTAGCCGAGTCCCTCGAAAAATTTGCTCATAAACTCAACCCAGTGAAGACGCAACGTGTGCAGAAACGCCGAAAGACCCTCCATCAATACCAAAATGCCAACGGTGATTGTGGACCAGGCCCAAAAAATCACAAAAATTGAAACTCCTCCAACGTATGGGTATGATAGTTTTACAAATGCTTTTCTAAAAACCATATCCCATAATACGTCTGATAATTCTAAAAAAATTATGTATATTTATTTTAGAAGATAATTTTGTTGTAAATACTTACGTGCGTGAGCTAATGATAAGGCCCACAACCTAAGATATGATGCGGTATGTGAGACTGTACTTAAAGTAAACTCTATGGTGTGTATTGCAGCATGTACGAAAAGATCGTCATCTTCTTCATGGGAACTGACAGCTTCAGACTCTGGTATGGTCTCAAGATCTACATGGTATCCACCATTTTGCTTAAACAATTAAATATTCAATTATAATATTTCTAAAAATACAAAATTCCTACTTGATGATGTGTAAAGAGCGTTTTATTCTTTTTTCGTTTCATCATTTCATAAAGTGGAACACCCAAAAGCATCCAAGGAATGCAAACCAAAGCTAGAATCACCAATACGTGTTGCAACATTTCTTGACCGCCGAACATGTATTTTTCACAAGGAGGTTCGTATTCCGATTTTTTGAATAGCATCATTCCAATAAAGAAAATTAAAACGTTAGGGGCGCAGCTTGATCCATGAGCAGTGTCTTGAAAAAATACAAATGCTTTACCGCCCTAATAAACGTATTAAGTTATGAGCGCTTACCCACATTGTCGTCATTCATGGCAGTATAATTTGTCCATTTCATAAAAATCATAAAGACCATGTACACAAACAAAAATCCAAAGAAAAGAATTTTTGGTAAAAAGTCCAAAATTATGTAAGCTTTTTTCTTAAAATGTCTAAAAAACATTTTATATTCATCAATTGATTAGAATTAAAAGATTAATTATTAGATATTAATTTAGTAGATATACTTACATGAAATTGACGACGCTTAGGCACACTCCGAAAATCATATGCACCACTCCGAAAACTATTGAGAGCTTCATCTTGAATGAGTTCAAAAATATGATTTTGTTTTCAGCAGTCTATAAATTCAATTATGTAAATGTGCCCACAACAGGGTAAAAATTCGCATAAGTTTACCTGCCATGCGGGATCCACTCCAGCAAAATACGGATGTCCAGCGTAACTGTGTCTAGGAACCAACTCGAATCTAAGCGAAGCATCGTTAGTTTCAGTCATGTTCACATTGAAATGTTGTATGGCGTCATTGTAATCTATTTTCCATTTGCTACCAAAAATGTTCATCGACTTTGAGAATATGTCGTTGTAAATGAATCCAGTGTACATGGAAAAGATACCCATAAGCAAAACGATGTATCTATACAATAAAACAGGTATTTATTTATTTTCTCAGCAAAAAAAATAGGTTTTTACCTACCTTCCCGAAAAAAAAATGTCAAATATCTCGTTTTTCTTCTGGGCCATTAATTTTTTTTCTGCGATTACCATCCAGGCTCCAAAGCATACCATAATTATTGCATGGCCGACGTCTCCAAACATAATGGCAAACAAGAAGGGAAATGTGATAATTGTGTATAGTGCTGGAACAATGAAAATTATTTTAGTTTTTGATAGTCACGTCCAATATTTTAAAATCCAAACAATCAAGCACGACTCACCTGGATTTAATTCTCGGTAACCAGCAAATGCATAGGAAGATATCAAATTTTGAAAACCAGCGGTAAACTTATTTGTTCTGTTAAACGTTGGAGGTGTTTCTTTTGTCCTCAACACATTGTAAAATGAAGGAACCGAACTACCACATGCTATCTGAGAGTTATAGACATTTTTTATAATTATTATGATAAACATTTCACTAGGTACATTATTTGATAAGAATGGGAATGTCGTATTACTTACCGAACCTTCTGTCAGAGCTTTTTCAAGCAATGGAAGATCGTTTTTAGGTATCCACCCTTCAGCAATCAAACATTTTTTGCTCACATCGTGACTAAATAGGTTTAGAGTATTATAAATGGCTTTCATTTTACATATAATAATATCCCAATGTTGTATATCTTTGGCAACAGATACTGAAATAAGAATGAACATGATGATTTTGGAAAAAAATCTTATTAATAATAATTAAAGGTGTTTAGTGACCTTCAGTGATTGTCAATGTTTCTGTTAAGGAAAAAAAAATGTTCTCAACTTCTATTAGCTTGTTTTTTCTATTTTGCAAGCAAAGAAAGATAATAGAAATCTAAGAAAACTTTTTTCGTTATAATAAATTAAAATATAAACCTAGCAATCTAGTTCTGTGGTCCTCAGTCGTATTAATTACTGTCTTAATATCCTCAACTTGTGTCGATATAAGTTTGATACGATCAGCGCGGATGGACGGGGCCACTGGAATATCCACAATGGTTGCTTTAAAACCGTTGCATATTTTCTGAATTATGCCTGCCAAATTTGCGCCTTGAAAGAACGCGATGAAAGCAACTTTTCGATGTTCCACGCCCTTAAAAATGAATTATTGTCGAAAGTGATTAGATTAAAACACTACTTACTGTATCTGGATCTACTATCAGTTCGTCAATGTCGGCCTGTCGCAAAAAAATATTTCCTCTTCCAATTCTCCACAAGAGACGTTCAAAGGCGAATATTTTTTCCTTACTTATCACACCAGCGATGAAACCTAAAACAATATTCAACTTAATGTTGTTGTATATGTAGATATTATAAGTATCTAGTATCTATACCCAGTTGAGATGCATTTTTCATCTCGTCCGGAGTGTATTCGCTATTTAAGGCATCTTCTTGTTGTGAAAAAAACGACTGCGCTTTAATAAGGACGTACTTTTCGTGGACTCCATCATAATATTCTTTTTTTAGAGACTTGGCGCCCTCAGACAATTCTCTGATATCCCGTTCAGTTTTTTCTAGGTGGGCCTAGAAAAATAACACCTTTTTCTTAATATTTCAACAAAAATTGTGCTTTTAACTTACCTCTAGGTTTACAATTTCTCTAGGATGTGGCGCCTTTGGCATTTCATTTAGATCAAGTATTCTCAAATTGGCTTTTCTAATTTCGCCTTCAACGTATCGAATTTGCCTTTCGATTTCGTTGATTCTTTTAACGTCATTGGAATATGCACGTTGAAACATACTCGCTTCTTCATTCAACTGCAACGTAATTAAAAAACTTAAGTTTTTGGCAAAAATCCATCACAGCAACAACTTACGTCTCTGAACTGGACACACCCACTCTCTCCCAATTCAGCGACAATGTGATAAGCCGCTTCAGGCTGGACAAACAATTGAGTCAGAGCCATTTCTTCGCTCCGGAAAAGTGCCCCCATTTTGAATACGGGGTCTATGTACTTAAAACGAAAACATCTATAGAATATTTATCCTTATTTTCAGGTTTTTGTTGTATGCTATTTTTCTAGTGTTGATAAGATACACCTACCTGATTGATAATTAATTATTATTATAAGTAAATTAACGATTTTATTTGTTCATTGATAATTAAATTTTTTTATAAATAAGTAAACTTCATCATCCACTTGACCTTATATCTGTCATGAAAAGGTATGACGATATGTGGTGTTGAGTTCATGTGGCCAAAATTGTGAAATTGTAGTCGATGCTTTCCAACTTTTCGGCCTATTTGATAATGCCTCTACCGCAGTTATAAGTGAAAGACTTGACTCGAAAATCATCAATTATAATGAAATTGCTAACTACTATAAAAGCTTTTTTCTTCAATAAAAATTGTAAAATTATTCAACCATCGATGGCCTATAATAATATGTGTAGAATACTCTATGCCTATAAGTTTTGCGACTCACCTCCCTCACTATACACTTCCTTTTCCTCAATATTTACCGGCACACTAGCGTAACGGTCTAAAGACAATAGGTTCCAAATCCAATAACAGATATTATTTGTCTGAAAAGTACTCAAGTTGAGTACCATGTGATCTGATAATGTGCTCATACAAAAAGCCACTTGTAATGCGTACTCATTTATTGTTTGTTACAATATATTTTTGCTGCGTAATAAACCCCAAGCATTTATTTAAAAAATATTCTTCTGATAAGCTGTTCACACTGACTGGGTTGGATCATTCTCGCCGGCATCATTCTGGTGGTACTTAACTGTCAACACCATTTGGTTGAATTCCTTCACTTCCTTGGGTTTGGGCATCCAAACCTTTTTCACAAAAAGAAACATATTCTTTTTCTTTTTTGCTAATTTTCCATGAACAATGAGATAAGGAAACTTGTCGTCGAACCATCTTCAAAAAAAAACTCTTTAGGTAACTTGACCTCTGAGAAAGGTTTCAACATACTTGAAGTTTTTTTTTTGAATAGAAGTATATTTTTCCCGAGCTCTTAAGGAGCCCAACTTCATATCACGGACGAGCTGCATTTCTTCCCACGCAACTTCGTCTCTATTTTCATCTTTCGCCATCTCTTTATAAGTTTTAGCAAATATTGCAAATTCTTCATCAACGGTATCCTTTAAAGTTTCTGTTCTACACCATACTGCCCCAGTTTTATCTTCAACCTCGAACCAGATGAACTCGCCGGCTTCTTTCACAGTCTTCAATTTGCCTAAAGTAGTGAAAATTAATGAATTTAATTTATTCAAAAACTATTAGTGATAGCAGAACATAGAAATTTTAGAAATAAGTCGTCCAGTCTGTCTATCTATCAGCTACAGAATGACTTGATTGAATTGAAATTTGATGTGGGCTGTTGGTTTTGGGAATAAAAACAGCTTTTTATACCCGCACCCTTACTATTCCAATCCTCAGATTCCAATCGTTGTATTTTATGGAATAAATTTTATTTTAGAAGTTTGTAACCATTGTTCATTATCATTATTATATACAGGGTCCCAACTATTTCATTGATTACTATCTCAGGAACAGTGAAAGTTACGAGGGCGTTTAAATGAGAGAAAAGTTGCCATTTTTGAAGAATGTTAAAAATATAATACTTTTGAATTTAAACTATGTCTCTAAAATCAATAGATTTTAAAAAATTGGATAAAATAGTTTTTGCAAATTTTCAAAAGTAACTAATAGAAATTTGGCAACAACGAAAATATATTTTTATTATTCTTGAAAAATGGCAACTTTTTTTCAATTTAAACGCCCTTGTAACTTTAACCATTCCCGAGATAGCAATACTGTCCCTATCCCTATGAAATATTTAGTTGGGACCCTGTAGATTGTTCTAGTTGTTCTTACCACAAATTGCAACAAACATTACCGGCTCCAGGTTTGGCGTTTTGAAGACGTAATTACTTTGAAATGATCGCTCGCAACTGATCAGGTGTATATCGCTACAGAAGCAGGCTATAACACGTTCACAAAGTTTCTGGACTTTGGGATCAATGGGGGGAATAATTTCGGCTTCATCGCAAATTTTTAGCAGCATATCCAGTTTGGCATCCGTATCTGCATCCGCTTGCTCTTTCATTTCATCATCATTATCCATCCAGTCCATATCCATATCAAAAAAACTTCAAAAACTCCATGCACTAAATTATTCTGAGATTTCGAAACGGTATTATAAAACACTGAACCGATATGGTTGAGTTTCAACCTTCGGTTGAATTCTAGCAATTTGCATGGAGTCAACCGAAGGTTCAGTGTTTTATAATAGTACCGGCCAAGAAAAATTGAAAAATTGAAAAATCACCCCAAATTGCTTAACACGATTTTATCTCAGGAACTATAAGTGCAAATGAGCTGAATTTTTCAGGGATTGTAGTCCTTTGTAAATGATGACATTCGGTGAAAGATTCAGCTTTCTATCTATAATAGAAAAAAAGTTATGATATTTCAAAGTTTTCCAAAATCTAAATCATAAGGTAGGTACCTTCTTACTAAAATGATGAAATTTCAAAATTTTTTTTGCCGAGATTTTGTATCCTAATGGTCAATCAACATACCCCAAACTCCATTGACTAAATTATTCTCAGATTTGAAGCCGAAATCTATGAAAAAAGGCACTCAGAAAAATTGAAAAATTGAAAAATCAATCAAAAATAAATTATAAGGTAGCTCAGTCTTAAAACGATGAATTTTCAAAATGTTTCTATTGACATGCGGGAAAGTGACACTTTCTGACTATTACGTGCGGGAAAGTAACACTTTCTGAACTAATGCGTGCGGCAAAGTGACACTTTCTGAACTAATGCGTGCGGAAAAATGACACTTTCTGGATTAATGATTTGTGGTTATTTTTATTTTAATTTTCAATTATTTACCTGTCGTACAAACCCTGGAATCGAGAATCGTTGAAGATGGTCGTTGAAGGTTTTCGCCGCAAAGAAAAAATAAACGAATCAAATCAAAATATTTGGGGTTAGAATCTTCGGTGCACATCTAGCACAATAGTGTATTTGCATCCTTTTTCATCAGCATGTGAACAACAAGATACAAGATATGGTGTTTTGGTCTTCCAATAATAATTAAATTTGCCAGTGAGAGGATTGTTGATTGTTGTTGTTATCTATTTACCAAGGGTTATTTACTACTACCATGTTACTATTTCTCCACTTTTTAATTCATTATTAGTTAATTTACTAAAAAAGCGAAAAACAGTGTTGTAGTGTAGTAAATAAAGTGAACCTAGAATGGCTTTATACGATAATAAATACTGGCTTCTATCCCACATAAGAAACTCTTTCATATCCACAGACGATACTGGTATAAACATATATCCTATTCACAATCCGATGTGCACAGGTACAGGTAAATTTATCACCTTTCCCTATCACATAGCATTGAAAGGTGATAAATTTTACCTGTACCTGTGGACATCGGATTGTGAACGGATAATATTTTTTTATATCATTGCATAGAAATTAACTTAAATTTCTCGTCCTAGGAATGTGCGAACTTGTAATGAAACCAGAAACTAAACAGGTCAAAGACACATTTTTCAGTCAAGAACCATTCCCAGACTCTGAGGATAGTGAAGAAGACGACGACGAGGATACAGGTAAATCAATGAATCAATAAATCTTACTAATTAATAGTGACATAGAAATATTTACTAATTAGGCTCTTATGATATCCAACTAGATACAGGGTATAATTTAAGAGAAAGATCCATGACAGCCGCCAGATTGGAGAAAATGGAATACATGATCAGGAACGCTGCCCGCATAAAACATGTAAAGTGGGAATGCCATTCCGACCAAAAAGACCAGGAATTATTTGTGGCTAAACAAACAAAACACGATCCAATAATTGAAAAAAAATCAGGCCTTTCCAAAATCATAAAAGAAACTGTAAACATGCCTGTTAATCCTTTCATCGATTATGCTAGGTACGATGGTGTGGGCCAAATAAAAATACCCACAAGAAAGTATAATATTTTTTTGACCATGCTACCAGAAGACCAAAGGAATTATCCTATAAATGTTTGCTGTGTTGCCTCAGCCAAAATTCAAGACTTGATTGGCTTGATTTTACTAAAATGCAGCACCAACTATGATTATTCTTTAAAGCCTCTACATTATTATGGTTTGTATTTGACTGAAGACAATGGAGAAGTGGATCATGATTTTCCTGGTCTGGATAACAAAGAATGTGTAGCTAAGTTTGGATTCACTTATTTAGGTAATAGTTTTTTTTTTTAATTGAAATAATTCCTACATGTGAATTATTCAGGTTTGGTAGAACACAAAGAGCCTCTAAAAGCCATTAGTTTAGAACCTGAAGGAACCCCAACATCATCTGAAAGTGGTAAAAAACGTACCACATCCTCTTCAAAAGCAGAGGAAAATAAACAAGTAAATATTTATCATTGAAACTTTTATTATTTATCTATTGTGAAAAATCTAGATGAAACAAGACATGATGATATTGGATGGACACAACAAAGCCATGGAAGCGCCCTTATTCAAATTATACCGGGCTCATATTGTTAACAAGCTCTGGTGGTGGAAAGTCGAAGTTCATATTGGAATAAGTGGAGAAAAAATTGAAATTGACCCAATTGTACACAAAAATTCTAAACTGCCCTTTGTTAAACAAATACCAGTGAGTCATAATATGGATTGTATTGCCTGGTGTGAGGAAACTGATACTAGAGGCAGTAAAGGGAGTTTTAGAATAGTGTATGCTACTGGATTTGGCAGTGAAAGGAATAATCCTTATTCCAGTAATTATTGTATGTATTAGTGCATTTTTAGTTAAAATAATCATTTGCTAGACCTGTGTCATAATTTTTAGCCTCTTTTAACTTATCCTCCTCCCTGCAATCTTCATCTAGTTTTAAGCATTACGATTTTGAAGCGGATAAAGAAGTGACTGAAGAAATTGTTCAAAAAATCAATTTAATATTGAATTTAAGGACCAGCCAAAGCAGGATGGAGTATTTGGCCATCAGAGAACGAAAGGATATGAATAAACGGAAAAGTTTCAAGTATTTAAGGTCATAAAATAAGTTTTTTATAATAAATATATTTAATCACAATCGCTACTACTTGAACTGTAATTGGCCACCAAAGAGGTCTTTGTTTGTTTTAATTGTGTTTGACTATCATAACTATTGTCTAACTTTCTCTTCATATCAGCAGCATGTAAATTATTCTTAATATTTTTTCTAGCAATTCCCAAATCAATTTTGCCACTATTTATTATTTTAATTGCAGTTTCTTCCTTTTTCTTACTAAAGTTACTGGTGGGTAATGAACTTTGTGTTAAAATATGTTTCCTCTTTTGCTCCAGATTTTCTTCACAGCTTCTTATAGGTTTTAATGATAATAACTTTGCCATTTTTTTGTCGTCCTCTCTTTCTGCCAACAATGGTATATCCAGGCTGGATTTTTTCAATAACCTACCATCTTTGGTCTGTTGATTTTTTATGGCGTAATTTTGTTTCCTAAATTGTGCTCTAAGTTTCTGGTTAGCCGAATAACAATCAGACCAGACATCTTCATTTCTATTGAATAAGTTGACAAGACGGGGTTTAGCTTTTTCCATTGTATCTTTATCCTCACTGCCATGTTCCAATTTGTACATTTGATCATCGAATAGCCTTTTTTGAGTTTCTTTAGTTTCAGGAACAACTTGACCATTTTGTGTGGGATCCCAACGGTTTTCTTGCCTTCTTGCACCAGAAATTATAATGTAATCCAGATTCTGAAAAAAGCAATTTGAAATATGTAGCTGAATCAGTTAATAAAATTACTTACTGCTGGATCAGCCCTAATGACAAAATGATTATCGCAAAGGTGGCACTTCATTTTAAACTCATAAACTGGAGTCGTATAATACATTCCTACTTTGGTCTTTTCAGCGTTGTATCTCACGCCCATTCCGATGTGATTCTTGCACTCATCGCACCAGATATTGTAAGGCATTTCGAAACGAATGATTATGATGCCCTTATCCAGTTTCCGGGCCCTCTCCCTCAGGGCGTGAGTGCCCTGGAATTTGTTGAGGCCCCCGAATTTCGGGTCATAATCGGGCGGGTAATATTTGTTGGTGCCTTTACGTTCGCCCATTTTCAAGAGTCTCTCTCGTCAAATTTATTATAATAAATTATGTTTTGAGGAAGATTTTTATTTGGATTTTTGATGTGTCGAAAACTTGAGGTTATGTTTGTGTTGTTGCTTCATTGGTTGTTGCACAGCCTCGTTGTTGACGTTGCGTTGTTAGCGTTGTTGCCTTTTCTCTCTATAATAGAAAAAAAAGTTAAGCCCTTCCAAAGTTTTTCAAAATCAAATCATAAGGTAGGTACCTTCTTACTACTTACTTACTTTTACCTTCTTACTAAAACCTATGCTGTATACTGTAAAACCTATATGCTGTGCTAAAACAATGAAATTTCAAATGTTTTTTTGACGAAATTTTGTATCCTGGTCAATCAACATACCCCAAACTCCATACACAATATTATTCTCAAATTTGAAGCCAAAATCTAGGAAAAAAGGCACTCAGAAAAATTGATAAATCACCCCAATTGCTTGACACGATTTTATCTCGGGAACTGTAATAAGTGCAAATGAGCTGAAAATTGATTGAGATTGTAGTCCTTTAAAAAGGATAATTTTCAGTGAATGATTCAGCTTTCTATCTATAATAGAAAAAAAGTTATGACCTTTCAAAGTTTTCCAAAAAATCATAATTTTGAAATTTGATCATGCTCATTTTGTTCTCCGAGTTTTGCTCCGTTTTGCTCCATAATCGGCGAGTTTTGCTCCATTACCAGGATAGACCTACAGAGTTCCCAAAAATCTCTCTTAGCGCCCCCAGTGAAATTTTTTAAATTTGAACATGTTCATTTTGCTCTCCGAGCTTTGCTCCGTTTTGCTCCAATATCGGCGAGTTTTGCTCCATCACCAGAAATGACCTACAGAGCAAAACTCGGAGAACAAAATGAGCATGTTCAAATTTCAAAATTTTTACCGGGAAGGGCTAGAAGAGATTTTTGGGAGGTCTGTAGGTCTCTCCTGGTAATGGAGCAAAACTCGCCGATTATGGAGCAAAACGGAGCAAAACTCGGAGAACAAAATGAGCATGATCAAATTTCAAAATTTTCACTGGGGGGGCTGGGAGAGATTCTTGGGAGCTCTGTAGGTCATTCCTGGTAATGGAGCAAAACTCGCCGATCATGGAGCAAAACTCGGAGAACAAAATGAGCTGGAGGGGGACTGCTAATGGCACGAAGTTAGTGGAGCAAAATGAGAGCAAAATTATGGAATAATTTTCATCCAGAAATTTTTTATGGGGGGGCTAACTTAACTGACCCCAACAAAAACTTCCTGGAAACGGAAAATGGAATAAATAAATCGGACTTATCTGAAAGTAGTAAGTAGATTTAATGAAAAAACTGACAAGAATGACAAGAGTGCAATTTACCAGCGGTAGCGTTGGTTAGGTACAGTGGTATTAGAATGTTCTCGTGTCTCAGATGTTACGCTAATACGGTACCGCTAACAATATGGTATTTTTAATAGTATTAGAAAGTTCTCGTGCCTCAGACGCTATGCTAATACGGTACCGCTAACAATACGGTATTTTATAGTTCTCGGACACGAAGACACAAAAATCCTCTAATCCCTTATTCTGTTTACATTTTGACAGCTGAATTGAGGGATCTAACCCATCTTTTTTTTGCTTGTTTGCCAACTTTTATTTATCCTGAGGATTCCTCTGAGTTTCATTAATTTTTCTTTGGTATTTTTTATGGAGAAATTATTAGAAGTTGTTGTTTTTGCAGACGTAAATGGAGCGTAAACTAATTTTCACATAGCATAGCGTTACGGTAAGGCATCCGCTAACTCCCGTTGGGTAGCGGGTTCCGCTAACATTAATTACCGTAAGAACTGTCATACTTGTCAAAGAACGTTACGGTATTTGAAATTTGGACAGCACGAGAACTCTCTATTGTGTTTATAGCCGCTTTCCAGCTGTGTGCTTCAAGCACGGTGCAGCACAGTGTTCTGTGTTTGAAACGCAAAAGTTAGCAGGCTCTTGAAGCGCAGTACGACTGGAACACGAAAACGCGCTTCAAGCAATTGCGCGCGCAAAAGCTCGATTGCGTGCTCAAAAGCGTCAGCTGGAAAGCGGCTTATGTTGGAGCTGTGATACACGATAAAAGCAACGATACTAATGTATAAGTATCATTAGTATCGTTGCTTTTATCGTTTATCACAGCTCCAACATAAACACGGCCTAGAAAGAGTGCACACTGGGTAGCACCCCGAATATTTTCGAACTAGCTAAAAGTCGAACGGAGTTTATACCCATTTATTTTCGAACGGCTGGAGTGCGTTTAGAAATGGATTGTGAAGGTAGAGGCACACCGAGTGCGCGCACACTGTTCCGTTCAGAAAGTACTTCGGGCACGCTCCAGGTGTCGCACCGGTCTCACCATAATTTTTTGGTGTGGCTGCGGTGTGATTGTGTCTTTATGTCAACAATGTCAACCATTCCTCCCATAAAATATCAATTATCCCACCAAATATAAACAAAACATAAATAAGAATTAAAGTTTTTCCTTCAAATTAAAAAAATGAATAATAAAAAAAAGTAATTCCAATAGATTTGGTGAAATTTTTGAGGAGATGCTCGATTGGTCACACCAAGCGTTCAGAAATTCCTACGAAAGTTGTCGCCTAAGAATTGTCATTTCAGTCACACCCATAAAATCGCACTCACCCCGGTGTGTTATTTCTGAACTCGCCCCTGGTGTGCACTCGGTGTGACGCCCAGACTGATTTCGAACGCACTCTTGAGTTTTGACGGCTTTTAACAGAATTTTGGCGGCACGGCCATTTTATAACCTTTATATTTCGTTTATCCGTCTGTTGTGTTTATATTTGTTAAGTATTCAGAAAGAAGCTCTAAAAATGGCAGAAGACGTTCAAAAACACTCAGTACACACCCTCGTATTCAGATCCCTCAAGAGATCCCACGATATGTTCCTGGCAAACCAGGGACTCCTACCTGCAATAGACGAAAAAGCGTAAGTTATAAATCACCAAACTCTGTCCACATCTACAACAATATGAATTTCCAGCGAAAAACTGAGGACGTCAGTAAAAGCCCGCGACTTTTACGGTTTAGTTTTCGACGATGTGAAAAAAATGCAAGCAATGAAAAACCTGCGAGAAGCTGCAGCTGGTCCCAATCCTCCGCCTCCAGGCACAGATAATCAAGAGAACCCTGAAAACGCGGTGGTTCCCTTTACAGAAAATGCTCTGAGCACTAGAGGACAAAACGCCCAAACACAGTTGGCAAATATAATGAAAAAAGCACCAACAACAATGCCAAAACCCAAATGGCATCCGCCTTGGAAGTTGTACAGGGTTATCGCTGGACATTTGGGATGGGTTAGGTGTTGTGCTGTTGAACCTGGCAATGAAGTAAGAGTCCTTAGTTAAAACTTAAACAGGGTTTTAAATGTTTTTCTGTTTTAAGTGGTTTGCAACTGGAGCAGCTGACAGAATTATAAAAATATGGGATTTAGCTTCAGGCCAACTAAAAGTATCTTTAACAGGTCATGTAAGCACTGTTAGAGGTCTGGCAGTGAGTGCAAGACATCCCTATTTGTTCAGTTGTGGTGAAGATAGACAAGTAAAGTGTTGGGATTTGGAATACAATAAGGTATTTACATCAATTATTCTAGAATCAAAATAACAACTTATTTTCAGGTAATTAGACATTATCATGGACACTTATCGGCAGTATATTCTCTAGCCTTACATCCTACAATTGATGTACTGTTAACTGCAGGCAGAGATTCCACTGCACGAGTGTGGGATATGAGAACCAAAGCAAATATTCACACTTTGACTGGCCACACTCACACTGTGGCCAAAGTCATATCTCAAGCATCTGAGCCACAAGTGATTACAGGTTCTCACGATACCACAATAAGACTGTGGGATTTGGCAGCGGGAAAATCCATCTGTACTTTGACTAATCACAAGAAGAGTGTCAGAGATGTTATTTTCCATCCAACACTGTAAGAATTTTAGTTTATGAATCAGGGTTGGCGTTTTTAAAAATTTATAATGGATTTTTGGGTAATTGTATTAGTTTTTGTGAGGTTTTTGTGTTTATTTATTTATTTATTTATTTATTTATTTATTCAAAGTATCAACAGCAGAGCCAATTACAGATACTGATTTTATAGTAATAATACAAGAATACAGATAACATTTGACATACTCTTAAAACCTACTTACAATCTTAACAAAGTTGATCAATTACAACATACAGAGAAATACAATTTAGGATGAATGCAGTTTCCTGTCATTTATCATTTTGAATGCCTTAAGACTAATAATATCTATATCTACATCTGAGGTATAAAGGTTAAATAGATCACACAAATTATAGATCGGAGAACACTTATAAAGATTGGTTCTAGGGTAAGCCAAGTAAAAGACATTTTTACTCCTTGAATTAATACGATTTACAGCAAAAGGAAGCTGTTTCAAAATACCTGGGCAGTCAATATTATTGGTCAAAACCCCATACATAGTGCATAAGAATATTCTTATCCGCCTTTTCTTCAGTGACAGTCTACTGAACACACAAAACAAATTGCTACAGCCATGCTGGGGATAAACTCCAAACTTACTGAAGTACAGACATTTCAAGAATTTTCGCTGCACACTTTCTATAATTTCACTCCAATTATGGTATTGGGGTGACCATATTACGCTGCCATATTCTAAGATGGGCACAACGATACTGTCAAAGAGAGATAAGCTAATAGAGAGTTATTGGACGTGCAATAAGGACAAGCAGTATTTAAATTAGCCTTATTTTGACATCTACACATGCGCATTTGGGTCTGAAAATAAGGATTTCCTTAATAAGGTTACTACTTGTCTTTATTTGTGTATGGTTAGTGCGAGGCAGTAAACTTCCCTTATTTCAAATTTCTGACATTTTGGACGACTTTGACGTTTCGCTTTTCGACGGTGACCTAATTTTACTTGGAAAATGTATTTTTTACAGTAGTTTTCTATTTTACTGTGGGTAGCATCGAAAAATGAGTATCGGCAGAAAATCACAAACAAAAATAAACACTTTTTGAGGTTGAAATTTATAAACATAGCTATCAGCTGTCAAAATTATGAATACAAAATAAGGTAATACTCTAGCACCTACTACAGTCTTCCAATAACTGTTTTTTTCTTGGAAAAATAGTGCTGATGCACTAATAAAATAAGGTAGATCCTTAATACTGCGAGGCAGTATTTATTAGTTCCAATAACTCTCTAATGTCAATACTAAACCTGATACCTTCTGAGCACTAGAAATTTTTGACAAAATATGTCCCAAGAAAGACAAAGCAGGATCAAAAATAACTCCCAGATCTTTTTGCTCAGACACTCTTTTCAGTTTTACATTACCTACAGAATAATCATAAATGACAGGATTTTTATTGCGTGTGAATGACATACATACAGATTTATCAAGGTTCAACTTGAAACTATTCTCAGAACACAATGCCACAATATCAGACACCTTTCTCTGGAGCACTGCACAATCTGTCATTGATGAAACTTCAAAAAACAACTTCAAATCATCAGCAAAACCAAGTGACTCAACATTCCTTACTCCCAACAATACCCTGTTAAATGCGATCAAAAACAAAAGTGGACCCAGGTTTGACCCCTATGGAATATCTGATGTGCTGATAAAAATTACTGATTTACAGCCCTTAATTTCAACATACTGACATTGTTTACTTCGGTCAGTAGCCAAGTATCAATGAATTAAATCGATTATAATTTGAGGTACATCCATATCCCCCAGGCTTCTCAAAATTATGTTATGCCGGACTTTATCGAAAGCCTTTTCTAAATCAGTGTATACAACATCAACTTGTGATTTTCTATTCAACGCTTCATGAATGAACTGTGAGAAGGTGGCGAGATTCGTAAATGTAGACTTCATTGGTAAAAAACTATGTTGATTTAAGGCTATTTTATCCCTGACTTCAGCAAAGAGCATGTTGAAGATAATCATTTCAAAAATTTTGGAAACTGCACAGACAATGGTTATTGGCCTATAATTTTTTATGTCTTGTCCTGTCTAGGACCACCCTTATAGACAGGGATTACCTTGCTGCATTTCCACCTTTCCAGAAACACTGACGTGCCAAAAATTAGATTGAATAGCCTTTGCAGGGAATGTTTACTTAACTACACAAAATTGTTTCACCTGAGAAGCTTCAAAATTTATTGAACATTGAAAATTTTCCAACAATGACAGAGACAGTTTTTGCCTCACAGCTCCTTTAATATTCATCCGATTTCAACACAATTAGGCTCTAATTAAAGTCAATTGAATTGTCTACAAACCTGTTAATTGAGATTTTGTTTTGTAGCTGAAAAGCTTCGAAATTGAAATTCTCGAACATTGAAAACTTGCCAAAAGTTTTCTGTATGAATGGGTTTTAGACACAAAAAGCCCAAAGCCCACTGGATTTTTGATGTTTTTGTCATTACGTGGTGGGTTTTTGTATATGCCAACCCTGTTATGGATTGAATCTTATCACATCTTATATAACTTTGTTTTATTTTTTTAGCAATATGTTTGCATCTGGTTCTCCAGACAATATCAAACAATGGAAATGTCCTGATGGTAAATTTATCCAAAACCTTTCCGGTCATAATGCCATTATTAATTGTTTAGCTGTAAACGCTGATAGTGTGCTAGTTTCTGGTGGAGATAATGGAACTTTACATTTTTGGGATTGGCGTACGGGTTATAATTTTCAAAGATTGCAAGCTCCAGTGCAGCCCGGTTCAATGGACAGTGAGGCTGGTATATTTTCAATGACTTTTGACAACTCCGGATCTAGATTGATTACAACTGAAGCTGATAAGACTATCAAAATTTACAAAGAGGATCTTACTGCTACAGAAGAAACGCATCCAATCAATTGGAAGCCAGATATTCTTAAGAGAAGAAAATTCTAGTTAATAAGAAAGACAATACATTTATTAATTAAATATTATGTTGTTTTTGTTTTAATATTTTTCTTTGATAGAATAGTAATGGCAATTTGCTGACAAATAAGTCCTATTGAGTACTGGGCTAATAGAAAAATTACTCTTTGAGTCCAATTTAATACGTTGTAAATAGGATACAGCCAAATTCCATGTTTAAAATAAACTGATAGATACCTAAAAAAAAAATGTCTTTAGAAGAATGAATTCAATCAAAATGCACAATACTTACAAAAATTGATAAACACTACAATATATTGTTAATCCGATCATACATAGGGTCCGTGAAACTTCAAATTGTTGATTTTTAAATTGTATAAACATCTCTATTATTATTGGTACCGCTATGAAGGTGTGAAGTGTATGGTTGAGCCATGAAGGATAAAAATTGTCAATGACTTTGGGGAAAATGAGTTCTCTGTCTATATGCCAAATGGACCAAAAGACTGATATTACTATAAGCGTAGAAGGTAGAAGTAATGTGGAAAATAAATAATGTCTAATCTTTTCAATTGATTTTTGTATTGATTTTAAGTTCGCCAATTTGGATGTTTCGTCTGAGACTGCTAACAATAAGAATAGTATTTGAAGAATCTAAAAAAATAATGTTCATAAATGTACTTTGTCAACGGTATTGAAATAATAGTTACATAGTTCCATATAGTGAAAAAATTGTAGCGAAATTTATCTAATTGCTTTAGATTTTCTGGTAACTGTTGCAATATATTTGGTTGCGTAAATTCTTTTATATTGGCCGAATATACCAGAGAAATTAGTCCAAAAACAAGCCAAGCACTATATAAAATTATGCTAATTTTAGGAGACATTTTTAACAAATTTGCACACAAACTGAACTAACATAAACAAGATTGGATTATGAACTGTCCAATTTTTCAATTTTAAGTCTATTACTAGCCATTATATTTTAAATGCTTAGTTAAAGGTTAATTTATTATACCAGGATTGTTTATGCTTGACGATTAAAAACACTTAAGCGAAATTTGTTTTGAGAAACACACACACTTTCTTTTATTACATGATTGAATTTACCGTTTTTGATAATGATTTTCAATTTATATAATAATTGATTTAACAAAGCTACTTACAAACGTCCATGTAGTGAAAAATAAGAGTCCCACATATTTGCCTTCTTTTACATATTTTTCAGCTTTTTCATTGGTTACATTTTCAAATCTTGGTCCTAATTGTTTCAACTCATTTACCAATTTGCTGATGTCTACAGTTTTTCGTATCGCTGCTGATTGTTTTAAAGAATAAATGTAAAAAGTTAATATGGATAAATGTAGTAGAAGAATTAATAGGGTTTCCTTTGTCATTTTAGTATTAAAAGTGAAATTATGTAGCAGTTTTTTTTTTAAATAAATATTTGTCTATTCAAGTGCGATACTGAATAGATAGGTATAATTAAAGTTATTATCTGACGATGATAGTTTAAAATAATAATTGCTTTAGCCTAGTAGCAGGGGAATAATTAAAAGGCAAAAAACCTAATAAACAGAACAAGTTTATTATAATTGCATTCGGTTCAGGTAAAAATACTCTACATGACAAAAATTGCTATTCTAATTAAAATAATAGTTATTTATATTACTAGTACAGTATGAGCTTCATTACAGTAACGAGTGGGGAATCTGAGCTCATTACATCACTAAGTACGATAATACAACTTATTGCGTAACTCAAACAAGCTAAAATGAGTTACGTAATAAGCTCTTATAGTGTAGATTGTACCAGTCGTACATAAAAATATTAACCGCCAAAAATTACACTGCTTCAAGCCTTAAGCGATGTTGCCTTTCCGTTAAAATTTGCTAATTTAAGCTATCCTAACATAAACGGAATAATGAATCAGATGTTTTTGATATGTTTATGTTTACGTTTGTGTTTTACTTTCCAAGCCTACAAAAATGGATTATTTCAAAAAACTCTCTTCCCTACAAGAAATTTCAAAACAACAACTTTTGAAAATATTCCTAGTAAATCCAAATCTAAAATTTTTAGTCATCGAGTCATCTCTTATAAAACCTTTGGAGAGAGTTTGTGGAGTGCAATGGTTAAAGTAAGAAGCATTTTATAATAGTTCCACCTTCAATTATTAATACCTTATTCTAGATCCTCTGGAATCGAGAAAATTTTCAAACTAGAACCGGTAGCTCCCAATTTCCAAGACAACCCAATTTTTTACATGATACCACCTGAATTGAAAATTTTCAATAGAGTCGTCGACCAAATTAGAGCACAAGTGGACATAGAAAATCCTCCCAGCAACAAATACCACATAATAGTAATCCCAAGACAACTTTACATTTTCCAGGAAGAACTGGAACAATACGGTCTTTTAGATAGTGTAGTTAAATTGCATTCGTTTCAATGGATGCCAATTCATTTAGACACAGGCATTTTAAGCCTAGAAATGCCCCTTTTATACAACACCCTTTTTGTCTATGAAAATTATAGCCTACTACCAGCATTATCCAAAGCCTTATGGCAATTATCCTTTGTCATTGGTAAACCAAATCTCATATTAACCCTTGGCCAACATTCTAATACCATATTAAAACAATACGAAAACTTGTGTATAGACAAAGGCGATACTGATAAAGTTGACTCAGATTTTGGAGCTCTTATAATAATTGACAGGAGTATAGACTATCCTAGTGCCTTGCTGACTCCAGGAATTTATGCTGGTTTGTTGAGTGAAATTTATCCTGTTAAATCAGGCATGTGTGACTATAAGAAACCTGAAACTGAAACAAATCTTGACAACAAATGTAACCCTATAAGAAAAAAACAGCCAGTGAATATTGCATTAAACAGCCAACAAGATACTGTTTATGCTGATATTAAAAACAGATATTTTACACAAGTGACTTCAGTATTGAGTAATTTAACTAAACAGTTAAAAACGGAAAAAGTTAGTTCTCAAGAGATGGCCCTAGATGAAATTAAGCATTACGTTCAGACTCAATTGCAAGCCACTAAATTGAGAAAAAACTTAATTTCAAATCATTTATTGGCCGCAGAAAGCATCATAAATATTTTAGGCCATAGATATGAGAGACAAAAAGAAGTTGAAATTGATATAACTCACAATTCAAATAAATCAGCTAATTTTAGTTACTTGGAAGAAATTTTGACTACTGAAAACGACATGCTTTTATCATTGAGGCTTTTTTGTTTAATATCAATCACTCAATGCCTGTCTGAAACTGAAATCAAATCATTTTGGCGCAAATTTTTGCACCAGTTTGGTTACAGTTATGGCTTTGCCTTCAATAATCTAACAACTTTAGGATTTATTGAAGATTACACTCCAGGAAAACTGAATTTAAAACTACCAAAATTTGCTTCAAGCAATTTTTATACCAATGCTAAAAATCTCAGGCAAATTCCAGCTGATCCTGATAATGTTAATTTGAACCACCCAACTTGTGCTAGTTACGTGTACGGTGGAGCTTATATTCCACTTATAACTCAAATAGCTGGCCTGCTATTTAATTCAATACCTTTGGAGGATGTTCAAATTAAGTTGGAGAGTTTTGGGAAAGTTGCCATCAGGAACGAAAAAAGATATCCATTGTTGTGCAGAAATATTTTAGTCTATGTTGTAGGCGGTGTAACTTATGCCGAAATAGCAGCGTGCAATTTGCTGGAGACGCTTATGGGGTCGAAAATTTGCATTTTGAGCGATCGAATTGTTAATGGGAACGATTTGATGGGTGAAATTTTAAGTTTACCTAAATGAAATTAATATATGTTTTTCTAAAATACATGACAAGTAATCTGTGATAAAAATATAAAATTATTTTAAATATTTTTTTTTGTTTGATTCTTTGGCAGTAGGAATCTTCATAAAAGAAAAAAATTGAAATCTACCATTTTGGAAGAAAGACTTTCCCCCCTTTTGGACTTGGATTTTTAAAAACTTTGAATGCTCATAACTTTTTTTATATTAGAGATAGAAATTTTTAGGGATTTTTATCCCAGTGGATGACTATTTTGCAATTTGGGGTAAATTTATGAAATCTCTGAGTGCGTTTTTTTATAGATTCCGACTTCAAATCTCAGAATAATTTAGTGTATGGAGTTTGGGGGGTCCCCAATGATTATGTAGACGCGAAATCTCAACATAGAAAAATTTGAAATTTCATAATTTTAGTACTATGGTAGCTATACTCAGTTACAAATCTCAGAATAATTTAATGTATGGAGTTTTGGGGTCCCAATGATCATGTATAAACGAAACCTCAACATGGAAAAATTTGAAATTTCATCACTTTAGTATTAAGGGAAAGCTTACCTTATGATTTGGATTTTTGAAAACTCTGAAGTGCCATAACTTTTTTTCTATTATAGATAGAAAGCTGGAATCTTCAGAAAATTTCAGCTCATTTGGACTCATTTTTCCAGAAATAAAATTGCGTTAAGCAATTTGGGGTGAATTTATCAATATTTCAATTTTCTTTTCTGAGTGCCTTTTTTTCATAGATTTCTGCTTCACATCCCAGAATAATTTAGTGTATGGAGTTTGAGAGGTCCCCAGTGATCATTTAGACACAAAATCTCAACATAGAAAAAATTGAAATTTCATCATACTAAGGTAAAAACTTTAAAGACCTATAATTTTTTTTTTTCCATTATAGATAGAAAGCTGAAATTTTCAGCGATTCCTATCTCAGTGGAATACCACAATCTCTGAAAATGTCAGCTCATTTGGACTTGTAGTTCCTGAGAAAAAATCCCAGAAAAAAATTTCAAAAAGAAATAGGTAGCTTCATTTTTATTAATTATATCGCTATCGAAACATCTCAATCATTGTCATGAGCAAGCAACAAATTAATTAATTAACCTGTCTAAAATTTCACAAGACTAATTGCGTCATTGAAATTAAAAAAAAAAAACTTCACTCCTGTACTATCCTTCGCCTTCTATATTGATCCCTTTAGATCCCCGCCCCATCCAGAACACAAGCGCATTAGTTCCTGTTGCATCCCCAGCAGGAACATAATCATTCGGTGTAAAACGTAAACACGCACACGATGACTTAAAACCAAATACGTTTACTAAAACAATGTCGTCCGAAACCCCTAATTTAATGGCCCCACAAACACCAGTTCTCAGTGTGGCTTGTCGTATATTACGATCGCCAAGTCACGAAAGCGTCACTACAGACTTATCATTGTTTTCCGTAAGTTCTGTAGACTCTACCGGAGGCCGAAGACTACTGAATTTCAAGTGCGATAGAGGCCACAGTCCTAATCCCGAGTCCAGAACCCAAAATCGTCCCGCAGACATCCCGGAAATTTTGTGGTTCGAAGAAGAAACCGATTTGATTCGGAGTTGCGCCGCCTTATCTTCGGCTGTGGGTCTACAGAAAAGTTTCAGCACTAGCGATATCAGCCAGCTACCTTCGCCTGATGAGGGTCCTAATTTGCAAGGTCTCCGAAACGCCGTGTCCGAACTGGCTTTGAATTCGTTGCAGAGAAGCGGATTTTTGTTGGAACATGCCAGATTGGATCATACTTCAAGGTGATTTACTATTACTTTGTAAAACAGATTTAATGTTCATTTTATCATTAGATCGTGTTCTACGTGGGTAGCAGTAGGCGATATAGCTTCGACCTCACAACTGCCGTCCCCTCACGGAGGTCAGTCGTCCACCAACACTACCTCACAACCTCCAGCTTGTACGCCTCCGCCTCCTGCTTTCACTGCAGCCGATTTTATACGATCTGTTAACAAGAAGGTAAGTAAATATGAAGCAAACATTCATTTCTGTAATGGAAATAATTGATTAGGTCCGCCAAAACTACATAAGAAGAAGACTGCTGACTACCTACAAGGCCTTAGAGCGACTGTCTCAGAGTGAATTTAACTTAGACAGGTTAGAAGTGACTCCATCGACTGCTCAAGCTAGTTTAGATTCTTGTTCTCAAAGCGTTATTGGTCCTGGTAAGGCTTATTTAGTCTATAGTATAAGCGTTTTCATATTAAACATAGGGTCTTTTCCAGGTCCAACAAGACTGACAGTTCCCGGATCAAGTCCTACGCCTAGCAAAAGCCCTACAACATCGAGCAGTACTAACGCTGCAATGTTGAGGGCAGCAAAATCCAGAGCGGGAAAAAATTTGCCTTTAACAATAAGGGACGTGGAACGGGAACGGGGCAAGCCTTTGTCCAAGTACGAGAGAAATATGATGATTTTTAATTGGCTGCACACGCTGGACGATACGGCTTTTGTTGAGGGCATCCAGTGAATTGTTGAATTTTAGTACAAAATTGAAGCTGAAGAAATTCTAGTTTATATGCTGTATTTGTCCAATTTGTTGTTGCGGCTGTAAAAAAATCACTCGAATCCCTGTGAACATTTCGACTTGAAAAAGTTGTGTGCTAAAGCCTTAAATTTGCGGTCTAAGTTAAAAAAAAAATAACTATTATAGCCAATTTTTAATTATTATAAACTTCACCTAACAGATGTAACATTTACTTGAAAATAGCTAGGCTGTTTTCTATCAGCAAATTGAGGCATCTGATAGAAAACAGTTGCATTTAAATTTTTATTTTGTTTCAAATTAAAATAAGTTGAATACTTTTATTCATTTATTAATGTTAATAATAAGCAACTTGTTAAGCTTAACATAAATAATATCTCATATCAAACAAAAAAAAAATGTGTTTTACATATTTGAAAATTAAACGTTTGTTTAAATGATTATTTTGTTTCTTGGTTTAAGAACTACAACAAAATTACTCAAGATCTTATCCTTGTATAGAGGACTACAATCCCTGAAAATTTCAGCTCTTTTCAGCAATAATTAAGTACAATAAAAATATCAATCTTTTAAATACCTACAGTGCATTGATTGAGTTGAGATAAAAATGTTCTATTCTAAAACAACCAGTTTGTGCTGTGGTCAAGAGTCAAGAAATTCTCGTTTACGATTCGAGATTCCAAAGACAAATTTTTGTTTTTGTTTGTTCGAATCTCGCCTGCTGGTCATTATTATTTCATTTATACGCAATTGACTGTAGGGTTCATTTAAAATTGGATAATCAAAACATTTACAATGCACAAATAATAACAATATCAGTGGGTAATATCGAAGTAGTAATAGCAATAGGTGAATAAAATGCGTTTGATTTGCTTGATTGGCATTTTTCAAACAATAATAATTATATTGGGTAAGCTTATTATAATATATGATCATTAAATAATGGGAATTCCAAAATTTAATATAATTTCAAGGCTAGCTAATATAACTGTGTAATAATTTAAGGTATTTTTGTTCAAAAAAATGAAAGTTTAAAACTGGAATCAAGTTATCATGGAAATCATACACTAAGAAGAGTCAAAAGACAACCCAATCCTTGCAAGGGAAGGTAATAATTAATTAGTACAAGGATGATACCCAATTTTTTTCGTGAATCAATTTCTTTTTTAGTGATAAAAGTAAATTTCAATGTCAAGATAGTCCGGAATGTATTGATAATGACCAAGAGTGCAATGGTATTGTAGATTGTCCAGACGGAAGCGATGAAACAAAAGAAATTTGCGAAAATATTATGTGAGCTTCCAAAAAATTCAAAATTTTCCCTACTAAAGCATTCGATTTTAGTTGTCCTGGATATTTATTCAGATGCGATTACGGTGGTTGTATAAGCGGTCATTTCAAATGCGACGGAAAACAAGATTGCCGAGATAACTCAGATGAAGCTAATTGTTTCGACAACAATAATTGCAGGTACATAAATATACAAAATTTGAACGTATCCATCCATCCGTATTTATTGTTTAAGATCAAATCAGTACCAATGCACCAACGGCGAGTGTATTGATATTGATGGTAGATGTAATGGCATTATCGATTGCAAAGATAGATCAGATGAAACTGAGGATTTGTGTCTTAATGTCAATTGTCCTGGATATACTTTCAAGTGTAAATATGGTGCTTGTGTAGATGGAACTGCCAAGTGAGTGAAGTCGTATTGGTATTGCTTTAAGCCCAGTCTATGTAGATGGATTTATTTATTTCAGATGTAACGGAATAAAAGAATGTCACGACAATTCGGACGAAGACCCAAGTATTTGTCCTGTTGTTACAATGACCACTGCGACCCCTCCACCAAGAATAAAGGGACCAACGTAATAAATTTGAAATATATTTAGAATTTCACACTAATTATTTCTTACTAAATGTAGATGCACAACTCCTGCTCAACCGTTGAATGGCTCCTGGAAATACTGGAACGGAAGAATAATTGAAAAAGCGGCTCTACCAAACGAACGCGTAGATCCAATGACTCAAATCATATTCAGATGCAATAATGGCACTCATCAATTATCCACCAGCCATGATAGAGACCAAGAGATTTTCTATTGCCAAGAAAATGGAGAATGGAGTAACGGACAGATAGTTGCTTTTGGATTTCCAAAATGTCTTGGTGAGTATAAATTGGATCAATAATCAGTCAATTTAATAATTAATGCTTTTACAGTTCTTTGCGAAAAGTACTACAACGATGACCACGCAGTTCTTCAGTGTAAACGTGACAATTCTGTAATTCCGTGCGATAGAGCCACACACAACACCATTCTCACATTTACATGTGATCTTTATTACGAATCAGCCTCACTTTATACCACTAATTATTGTACTAATGGAGTGTGGTCTTATGAACGTCCTAAATGCAAAGAAGGTAGGTAACTATTGGAGAAAATATGTAAAAAAAAATAGTTTCTATTGCTTTTTACAGTATGCGGAGAAAAGCGAGTAAGTGCAGTACCATTGATAATCGATGGTAAAATAGTGGAGCGTGGTCATTATCCGTGGGTTGTTGCATTGTATTTGCCTTCGAGTGATGCTACAACTTTTGAGCTTAAATGTGGTGGATCGCTTTTAACAGCAAATTTTATACTCACAGGTATATGTTTATGTTCAATCCAATTAAGTACTGCATTAAAAAACTTCTTTACGCACGGGAGTATAAGTTAGTATGTAACGAAAACATGCAACGCTATGAGCATCTAGGATTGCTTGAGTCGTGAGCGACATTCAATGCAACAGGCACAAGCAAGCAGATCGGGCATGTAAATTGTTTTTTGTATAGTGCTATACTTGTGGGCAGAGGCCAGAGCTGTCAATATTTATTATTTATAAATAACATAAAGCTCGGATAAGATACCAGAATAGAATGAGGATCGGATTATATTGTGAATAACTACATAAATTACTAAGAATTGTCTTGTTTTGAACAGATTTCAGATATTTGAAGTACCAAATTACTTCAAGTTATTTCTCTAAAGTATTTTACATAGGTACTTCACGCACTAAAATATACTTCAAGTAATGCCACTTTACTAATTGAAGCTCAATGTTTTTGCTTGAAATAAATTACTTTATGAAATGTATAATTTTAAAAAACTTGTTCTTGTACTTCAACTCCTTTCGTAATGTACTTGTGCCAGCTCTACTTGTGGGTTGAAAGAAGTTTCACTGCAGTAGCATATTGTAACATTACACATTTTTTTTTTTCAGCTGCTCATTGTGTATCCAATGGTAATACTGGAGAACCATTTGATAAAGAGCTTTATCGTGTGGCTGCTGGCAAGTATTTTAATAAATATAACGACTCTAAAGACATCGATACAGCACAATATCGAAAAGTGAGTAGAAATTCATCCTCCAAAACAATTTTCATCACCTTATATTGCTTATTTAGATATCCAGTTTTATAAAACATGATGAATTTCGTGGAATAGATTCACAGTTCAGATCTGATATAGCAATTTTAAAGGTGGACAAGGAATTTTTTTTATCAAGAGTAGTCCAACCAGTTTGTTATAGAAATTTACCAAGCTTGACTGATATAGGAGATGCAACTGTAAGTGAAACAATAAAGAAATACGTTGTTGGAACATCAATAATTTAGGTTACAGGGTGGGGTTTCACAAAAACATCTTCAGAACCTTCAGAGGTTTTGAAAGAAATTGGCTTGAAATATGTCCAACCAAGCACTTGTTTAAAAAAATACAACGACGACGAGTTTTATCGAAGATATCTTTTTGGTACTGATAAAATATGCGGCGAATCCATTAACGGAAGTAATATTCACTCGTGCGACATTTTAACTGTACTAAATAGTACCTTTTTCAGCTGGAGGTGCGTGTCAAGGCGACAGTGGAGGTGGACTAGTGGTACCGCACAATGACGGCAGATATTTCATTCAAGGCATTGTCAGTTTAAACAGGCCAGTGAGACAAAGTGACGGTCAACATTGCAGCACTGAAAAACCAGTACTTTTTACTTTTGTTAAAAAGTATAAAAGTTGGATTGATCAAACGATGGCATTTTTAGAAGGCCAAGAATGATATTACTAAAAGTTTTTTTTTTCTTAAGACTCAATAAATATGTACTTATACCTAGTTAAAATAATCTTTAATTAAACCAAATTTTAAATAAATAATAGGTACTTTATTTCTCAATAAATAATGCAATACTTAATTCAAATGTAATGAAAACAAAATTAAATCATAAATGTTTCAAATAGAAATTTGAAAAAAGCGAAATTTCAATTAATAATAATTAATTCAAGAAGGTATAAAAACTTAAAATTCCTGATCACAGATTACTTAAAGTGGAATCTTTGACAATTTCTTCTCAAAGGCCCCTCAAGTTTATGACTGGAGTGAGAAATTCCTAAGTCATTTATTACCAACATAGATGAGAATTAGCCCATCTAAAATAATTTCCTTAATTTCAAGGAACCAACGATTAATTAATTTTTATATTTAAATCTAAATCCTGGAGAACTACCATAGGAAAACTGATGATTTTTGAAACTAGATGACATTTCTTGAACATTTTCCAAAAAATCATCCACATCACTTTCTTTACTATTATCTATATCCATCTCGACTTCTTCATGATAATTCTTGTAGTGAGGCCAAACTTTAGCACCAGATTTTTCCAAAATATATGGATCAAATGGGTAAAAATCACTCAGTACATGATCAGAAATTACTTGCGAACCTTTTTCATCCTGATAAATAACAGGCATGCAATTTCTTGAATTATGATCCATAACTGTGTAACAATAAGCTAGTTGATATTTTCTGGTGACTGCTGCAAAATTTTGGGCAACAGCCGGCTGGCAAACTCTTAAAGGATTAAGCCTGTTAGTCACCATTTTGCCTAGCTGAAGACTTTCCAGAAATACAATATTTCTTTTCCTATCCACTAAATCTTTGTGTCTGAAAGCTACCAAATAAAACAGGGCTTGACAAACACTGTAAAATACAGCATGTACTCTCACATCTGAATTAACGCATTCTAAACCATCTTGATTAGCTGTGTATGCATGGATCCATTCAGATATTTGTTGCATTGTACCTTTTACAATTCTGGAAATAAATAATTTATCAAAATGTTTTAATGAAATAAGAAGCACTTACGATAGAGGTACAAAGGAGCCTCTAGCAACTAAACTAGCAATATAGGTGACTGCAGCTTGGCGCAAAACAATGGCGATATTAGGATTGGATACTTTTTTCCATAAATAATTCAGAAATGCTTCAGTGACTGTTGATTTTAAGGCACATAATGCAAACATTACAAACTGTACATGGTGGGAACTGTATGTTGGTAAAATGACTTTATCAAAAATGGTAATCAAATTATGATAAAGTATTTTTGTTTTTTCCCAGTCTAACTCTCCATTTTCATTATTGCATTCCCCTATAATATAATTCAGCATCAAGTCCATACAAATATCCAACGTATGGCCCAAAGAAGTCCTATTTATTTCAGTAAAAGCTGTTTTACTGGTTGTCACTGATTTGGAATCTTCATCCATTTGAAAAATCTCCTCTTCGTTGCCTTTTTGTTTTTGGATTTCCTCTTTTGGTGCATTTACATCCATGATAATTAACCTAGAGAATAGTTTTAAAACTAATGGTCCACAATATATTTTATAAACTTACTTTGTGAATATTAAATGAAGAATATCAGGTTTGAATATTGGCTGATAAGTTAAAATCATTAGAAGGTTGTGCAAATAAAATTCTTGAGTATGCACTGGCTTATTGTAATAGGGATATTGCTTGTTTATTGATTGTAATAATAAATCTTTGCACCTGGAAGAAATTAGTTAATACAAATGTGTTGTATATCCTTATACTGTTATGTTGTATGTCATTTTGTCAGAATAATCTGTACTGAATTTTAGCTCAGCAAAGCCTTAATTCTGAAGGTCTTTTACTACACAATCGAGGCGTCAACCACTTCCCGAAATATGTGTACACTTGGCCCGAATTACCTTCGAAATACTTCGAAGTATCTAGAAATACCGTGAAGCACCTCGAAATACCAGGTATTCCCGTCGAAGTACGCGAAATCCCATGGAATTACCGTCGAAGTACCCGAAATATCCTCGAATTACCGCGTGAAGTCCCGCAATACTTCTAAAAAAATTCTCGTTATAACGATTCTTCTTGCGGATCGCAATGAAGAATTTTTGCTCGAATTTTTGATATGATGGATTTTATTCGGAACCAAACAACAATTAAATCAATAGTTGCTGGAATGAAAATAAAACATTAAAATAAGATAAAAATAGCTGTTGGAATATCAGATATTTTCAACAGAATGCATATAAAAAAGTGCTACTTCTCCGAAAATCATACAAAAAACAGACTGTTCCATTTAAAAAACAGCTCATTGATGGTGTAACTCTTTGGTTTTTGGTTCAAATTATTTTTTGGTACCATTTTTGAGTTCTCCAGAAAAAAATGTTCCAATTGGCTATTTTCAATTTTCTCAAAAATACAGGGAAAGTCAAAAATAATCCCCTGTCAACCCCTGTTCAGTCCTCGTTGGATGACCGATGACCTTGTACTATTAACAACTAACTGACACGGATTACTTATACATATCAGGTAGTATATCTTTCCATTTGTTTCAATTGGGGCCAAATTATGGACCAACTAGTAAGTGTCTAGCAGGTACTTTTTATTCTCTAGTGCATAGAAAGTACCTGCTAGGTAGATTGTAGATTTCGGGGGAGTCGTTTCGGCTTTTCAGCCGCTCAGCACTGCTACCTTTGCAGATATTTTGTGCGTGACTCTACATCTTAATTTGTCTCCAGGAAGCGTAGACTTCTGCCGAAGGAAGCTATTTTCCTGGGTGTCAGTTGGCCCACTTCTTCTGGTGACAGTGTTGCCCCCTCGAGGAATTTGAGCCTCTTGCAGAATTGGGCTAGGTAAGCAATGGGTCCGGATGGCATTCCCGCAATAGTACTCAAAAATTGCGCCAACGAACTCACCCCAACTTTCGCAAAATTATTCAATTTGTCTTACAGGCAAGGAGTATATCCATCATCATGGAAGTCTGCCGCAGTACAACCCATTCCAAAGAAAGGAAAAAAGACAGATCCGGTAAACTATAGACCAATTGCTCTACTTCCGGTGATATCAAAAGTAATGGAAAGAGTTGTGAACAATCACCTAACCAAGTACTTGGAAAAGTACAAAATTATCAACGATAAGCAATACGGATTTCGAAAATATAGGTCAACTGGCGATTTACTTACATACGTCACTCACTTATGGCAAAAAGCGATTGAGTTGCGGGGTGAAACAAGAACAATTGCCTTGGATATATCTAAAGCATTCGACAAAGTTTGGCATGAAAATCTGCTCAACAAGCTCAAAGCAATGGGATTATCGCCGAAACTTTGCACTTGGTTTGAAAGTTACCTAAAGGACAGATCCATTTATGTTGCACTGGATGGCCAGAACTCCAACTCTTACCAAATAAATGCTGGTGTGCCACAGGGAGCAATCCTTTCGCCAACTCTTTTCCTGATTTACATAAATGACCTCATAGATAAAACAGTAAATCCACTTTATTGCTTTGCAGACGATGGCAATGTAGTCTCCTCACTCATACCACCCACAGGTCTTTCCGCACGTGAATTCCATCATCTTAGACTAACTCAAATATCGCAGATAAATAACGACCTGGAGATAATAGAGGACTGGGGTAACAAAAACCTTGTACAGTTCAACGCGCAGAAAACCCAAGCAGCTCTGTTTTCAAAAAAGACCAGCACCGGTGAGCCAAACATCATGCTATCTGGAAGTGCTGTCACATTACAGAGTCAGTTGAACATCTTGGGGGTTACTGCAGAGACCAACATGTCTTGGCACAGTCACGTGGCAGATATTGCTAAAAGGGCCTCCCAAAAGCTGGGGGTGCTATTTCGTACAAGACATCTGTACACACCAAGCCAATTGCTGACACTCTACAAAGCCCAGATTCGACCAACTATGGAGTACTGCTCACATATATGGAGTGCAGCACCCAAACATACCTTAATGCTTTTGAATACCGTGCAAAAACGAGCTATCAAGCTGATCAATGACCCCGCACTTACTCGTAACTTGGATGGTCTCGAACATCGCAGATCTGTGGGCGATTTATCTCTCTTCTACAGGTACTATCACGAAAAATGCTCTGAAGAGTTGGCACGTATGATTCCACCGAGAGTAGCACCTACCAGGCGAACCCGTCAAACAGACGGCAACCATGAATTTACTGTCAAACTAGAGGCAACAAGAACCTCATTATATCAGAATTCATATCTCTGGAGAACAGCATCGCTGTGGAATAAACTCCCTGCGACGGTTTTCCCTGCAGGTTACAACCTGAACCGTTTCAAGACCAACATACACCGACATTTCCGCGCACTTGCCGCTTCTCGAGCGTGATAGGACATTTCCTTGCGAGTGCGCATATCCGTAAAAAAAAAAAAAAAAAAAGGTAACAACCAGACGTTTGCCAGTCAGTCCATAATTTGGCCTTTAATCTGCAGTAAATCCAAATTATGTCAACATGTCATAGAGTACGTTTTTTATTTAAAGATAATTCCCCAAGTCAAAGATTTAGTAACTATGTTGGCAACACAAGCCTTTTATACATAAAAAATTTGAAAGCATTGACAATTGACGTGTCTCGTAATACCTGGTGTGCGCGCAACTCGTGGGTTGCAGGTGAGCTTCCAATGAAAATCGAGTTTGTTATCGCAGTGTCGTTTAAAGTTATGTTAGATTATACTTGACACATTCCTTTGCAATTTCATTGTGTGATGTTGCCGGATGAAACATTTATCAAAATAAAAGTACCATCAAAGTTAACATACAATTTAAAGCTCTTTTTTTGTCTGATTTAAGGCATTGTAGAACACTTGACAATATATCACTTCTTTAATGTTATAATGTTCGATTTGTATTGTCTACATTTGTTCTGCAACAATACAATCTGGCTACACTGCAGCCACGCGTTGCGCGCGCATGTCATTTTTCAATACTTTCTGACTTGTATTTTTTACAATTAGGCTCTCTTTTTCTATTTCTGCGAGACACGTCAATTTTATATTGTATTGCCAACATAATGTCATTTTGACTTTTATCGTCCTCGATTCTCGATTTTGAAAATTTAAACCTAACCATCGAATCAGATCTATTAAGTATTAAACAGTGGTGCGACTCGAACAAGTTTTGCTTTAATATTCAAAAAACCAATATTTTAACTTTTAAATGTGCCTTGTCTGATATAAAAATTGAAGATCAAATCCTCGAAAACAAAATAACTGTAAAATATCTTGGCATTTACATTGATAAGCAACTTAAATTTTATTCTCATATAGACAACCTAGCAAAAAAAATATCTTGTGCCTGTTACGTCATTAGAGCAGTTACTCAAGAACTCGGCAAAAAAATAGGAAAAAATGCTTACTACTCTTTAATAGATTCCCATATTCGATATGGGATCGCTTTCTGGGGTTTTTCGCCACAATCTTCAATTCGCACTTTATTTATTTTGCAAAAGAGGGCGGTTCGATATTTATGCAGGGTAGGTTGTAGGGAAACCTGTCGGGGCTTGTTTAAGGAGGAGGCTATTCTGACTGTGCCCTGTATTTTTATTCTTGAGTCGGTATCTCTTATATATAAAAAGTCTGCAAGTCTTGTTCAGGAAAATAATTATTATCTTCGTAATAATAATATGTTACCACTCCCAATACCAAAATTTGCCTTAACAAAGCAATCGATAATTTATGAGAGTAAAAAAATGTTTAATAAACTACCACAGGATATAAAAAACGTTTCCTGTTATAAAGCATTTCGGTCAAATGTTAAAAAATATCTAGCCACCAAGGCTTTCTACAGTTTAAAAGAGTATTATGACGACTAAATGAGCTTTGTGTTACAGTTATTGTATTTTATCTATTTTATAAGTCTAGACCTATTCATTTTGAAATTGTGTTGTGACTTGACTTTGACTGGTTGTTTTGTTATGTATGTATTTAAGCGTGAGTTTGTACAATTTTAATCATGCACCATAAGTTTACTGTCCTGTAATTTTAATATTAAGTATATTCTTTAGTCTAAGGAAAATTACCCCTTTGAGATGTAACTTGTTTTATTATTGTTTTGTTTATTTTATTATTACTCTTGCTTTGTCAATGAAAATCTACATTTTTAGACAATAAAGCTTGCTTGAAATTGAAAATTGAAATTGCCTGTTCGAAGATGGACTATAATTTTCATTCTATAATATTTGAATTTTGTGTGATAAAGAATTAATTGGATAACAAATCTGAGAATTAGGGAGATTATGGACGTAAAACACACAATAATAAATGATGTAAAGGACAAACAGCTGATACAAGAATACCCAAGAAGCTGGAGAAGCGAAGTAGACGAGGAAATGAAAGACAGAGGCTTAGAATAGGATGCCTGGATTGACAAAGATGGTTGGAGATCGGGAATAGGAAGACGTAGAACATTATAAACTGATAATTATATATATATAAGAATTAATTGTTCTCGGAGAAAAAAAATACTAATACTTAATTTTAAATAGCGCGAAATACTTCAAGTTACCCCGAAATACTTCGAATTACCTCGAAATACTTCGAATTACCTGCAAATATTTCGAAATTCTCGGCAATACCACAAAAAACAAGGTTCGAATTACCATCACCGAAATACTTTGAATTTCACGAAATACTTGCGAAATACCGAAATTTTCGCAATAAGTGTACACATTTTTACAGAGTGGTTGACCCCTCATACACAATGTTTAGGAATTACAATGGGCAACTTACATTGGAACTACATCTAGTAAAATTTTAATGACAATGTGAATGTTTATGCATTTTTGTCTATCGTCTTCTGTTATTTTACCATCTGGCCATTCTGGATCGTTTGGACCTGGAATAATGCAACATTGTATTATTATCATGCATTATTATAATAAAAAAATGATTACCTGGTAGGAACAACTGAACCAACTTGAAAATCACAAACTTGGCATGATAATTATGAGCACTCAGCAAATTGACAATAAACCCTTGATACTCCTTGACCACATCAGCACTACGATGCACCCATTTAACTGACAATAAGGCTTCGACAAAAAGCCTCAAATCTTGATTCAAAAGACTAATGCACTCTGAAGCTTCATTCAACAACAAACTTAAATCTTCGTCTAGCAGTTCCGCGTCTCGTATAAGGCAAACCAAACTCAAATATTCTTTGGTTTCCTGGTTTTTGATGTACGCCTCCAGAATGTTTTTCACTTTCTGGGAATGGGGCAATTGGAATCGCACTTTGCTGGGCGTCTGAACTAGTGAGGTGAGGCGTCTTTTGAGGCTACTGGATTTTTTCAAAATCGAAGGGGTCCCCATGGAACTGCGACTACTCCTGCTGGAGGATTTTATAGACATGTCGGATTTTTTTAGGTTATGCATTGAGCCAGCTCGATTTTAATGATTTTTGAAGATCTATCATGAATAAAAGTAATGAAAAAATTGTAATTTTATTCACACCTTTTGTAGAAAACACTTTTTACATTTAATTAAATAGAAATTAAAAGTTTTCAACTAAACACATGGGTACGGAATACAGATTTCGGATTTTGACAGATTTTCATTGATTGAAAATTGGCAACGTTGCAATTACAATGTCAAATTTTGTGCACACAGAGTATATTCGTGTCTTTCACCACCAGCTTGTATAAGAAAGAGATAAACATACATTTTTTCTGCACTGGTTCTACTAATAAGAAGTTTGTTTTCCTTGTTTGTAGGTTATGTTAAAATTGTTGTTAACAAACCAAACAAGAAAGAAATTTAATTTTTCTGTATAAATAATCCAAATAATATTAAAATTTAGTGATTAAAGAAGTACTTAGATCCAACATAATGCCTAAATACTATTGCGACTACTGTGACACATATTTAACTCACGATTCTCCCAGCGTAAGAAAAACCCATTGTACAGGAAGAAAACACAAGGACAACGTAAAATTTTACTACCAAAAATGGATGGAAGAACAGGTAAGCTCCAATTCACCCCTACCCAAAAACCGTTTTTCATTAAATAAAAATTCCAGGCTCAACATTTAATTGACGCAACCACTGCAGCTTTCAAGGCTGGTAAAATCGCCAACAACCCCTTCGCGGGGCCCGGCAAGGGTGGCGTGGCCATTCCGCCTCCAGCACAATTGATGGGTCAACGGCCCGGGGCTCCGCAAGCCCAAATGATGCAACAAATGGGACCTGGCGGTATGCCCCCCATGATGATGGGGCCTCACGGGCCTATGCCTCCGATGATGGGTATGCGACCTCCTATGATGGGGATGATGCCTATGGGACCTATGGGGCCGATGGGACCTGTACGCCCACCAATGGGTGCCAAATAATTTTGTATGTGTATGTGTGTTTTTTTTTATGAAGGTAGGTACCAATAATAAATCAATTATAATATGAGATTTTCAAATTGTTTTTATTATTTCATATTTACAAAATACAATATATTAGTTTTTTTTTTTTTTTAAATTTATAAGTATCCTGGACATAATAATTTACATTGTTTTTCTGCTAATCAATGGCATTAGAGTCACTTAAAATTAAAATTGAAATAGCTATTTTACAAGCAAACAAGAGAAAATTAAAAACAAAAGCAGGCAAAACAAGACTAGAAATAAAAATACAGGAATTTGTGAATTTTTTAAAACATTTACAAATGAGAAAATACTAAATATAAATCTAAAAGACACCAGGTGCGCCTTTGAAGTAAAACTCCTTACCTACATTTACGCTAGTTTAATTATTGATTAAATTTTAATCCCCATTGAATAAAAATGAATGGCAAGCGGAGACTGAAAACAATTTTAATCCCAGCATGCATTAAAAAGTTTCACTTCAAAAACATAAATAAAATAGGCCAAAAATTGAGCAAAATCAATTTAAAAGGCAGTTTCTAATGTAGGTGGCAACTTATTAACTTTTTCTTCTTGTTCCTGCTCAAAAAATCTGGCTCTTTGAACAGACATCCTTTCACTCACAGACATTAATTTTGTACTATTATCGAGACTGTTTAAGGAACGTTTTTCCAATGAACTTTTAGAAGCATTACTACTAGTCTCATCCTCTCTGCAATCTTCTAAAATTGTTGATGACAACACGTCACTTCTAGGATTGGTAAATCTCCATTGGGATCTGGGACTTAGGATTTTTGGCAACGATTTTACTGTTCCCCTTTCGGGACTTCCTGGTGGATTGTTTAACATTCTGCGATTGACAAGACTCCTTGGGGAAGAACTCAAGTCTAATATTGTCATGTCTTTGGCAGTTTTCGGGGCTTCTTTTTGCTTTTGCATTTGTTGTTTGGATAGTTTTAGCTGTTCTACAGCGGACATTTTTTTGTTGCTGGATAAGGAACTAGTTTTTTGTAGTAGGAGTTTTTTGAAATCCAAGGTGGAAGTCTTTTTGGTGCCTTTACGGTCATTGCAAGCCCAACTTTGTCTGTTTTTAGGCTCGTTTACTGGTGAAAACTTGTCTATGTCGGCATTAAAATCAATATATTCTCCTTTTGATGGGGACCAGCTTTGTCTTGTGCCAATATACCCAGTTTCGACGTTAATTTTTTTAGGAGTACTTGCTTCTGGCTCTTTCACAGGCGACGCTCTGTTCAGGTCATCTTCAATATTCAATTTCTTTTTGGTCTTATGAATAACGGCGTAAAGTTCGTCATTAGACATGGTGCTTTTTTTAGGTGACAATAATTTACTTTCTAAATTTTCTGCTGTTCTCAATTGTGATGGCGTTGAAGATTTGAATCCAGCAGTATTTCTAGGATCTATAGGAGATATTTTCAAAGAATCCTCGTAGGGACTTTGAGATCTTGGACTGGCATAGTTCATTACAGGAATGCCAATTTTATGGCCCATGTTTAATAGAGATTGATCATGTTTGAATGTACTAGTAGATGTGGCTCTATCTAAGCCTCTGGTGATATCAGGTGTGACGCTTCTTTCTGGAGGAGTTTCGTAAGCAAAATATTGTTGGCTCTTTTTGGCTGGGAGGGTTGAATAAAAATTGCCACCAGTTTGATGGTAATAGGCAGCTTCTTGATAGTAATAGGGTTCATTTTCAGCGTAGTGGTACATGGTGACGTCTTGGGGAGGTATTGAATCTAATACTGACGGATTTTGAGGTGATAATGGAGGTGGAACGCCTTCTGAAAAAGAAGAATTTATTAGAATAAGTAATTTTTGTAATAGCTACTTACCATGCAACACAATCATGCTAAAACTGGAATTAATTCGTGCTCACCTTTTTCTCTATAACTTTGTCCTCTTCGCATGCAAAACACTAAAAAATGAATAGCAGTCTTACCAAAAAAGTGCTCCCTGCGGGTGGAAAATGTGACGAAACGTTGCGTGCATATAAGGTGCAAACTGATAATGATAGTGACTTTTTTATTTATTTAAATATTGTTTTGTTGCAAATCGATTTTGAATCAAAAAGTTAGTATAAACATGTTTACATGCAGTTTTTTACAATAATTTTTTTTCACTGGAATCATGTTGGATAAAGTGTTGGTTAGCACACAGAGTGAGAGCATGTTAAAGTTAATAAAAAGAGAGCGATAGTTCAAAGATTTGTTTATTAAATAATATTTAAAAAAATATATCAAAAATATACATACATTGAAATAAAATGACAAAAAAACCATGCCAAAACAATTTAAAGCTAATTTAAGATTGTGCAAGGTGCCCCTAAACATTACACACACACAAAAAAGCATAAATTATAATTCTGTTTAAAAAACAAGACATGCGAAACATAAGCTCTGTTTCAGCAGACACAAGAACCGTAGAAGTAATTTCCAGTTGTCCATTTTTTTTTTCAATAAGTTGAACAATTACCATTCTAGAACGGTTCTCATTTCAGTTGGAACATAGCTTTAATAATTATAATATTATACACTAAAAAAAAAATTACATCAATTTATAAAAAACATAATTTTACATAAAAAAAAGTGTCTAATAAAAAACGTCACAAAAAAAGCATTCAATAATCCTAATTATAATTTAAATAACACATAAATAGTAGGTATATTGCACTAGCAAATGAGTATGTACCTAAATTATTGGTCTGAAAAACCATTCATTTTCCCATGAGTGTTAATTTAGTAATTTCGTGTTTGGTCCTCGAATGAAAACCAAATTTTCCCCAACCAACACCAACAATTTTCCAAAACCACCAAAATGTGTGTAAAACCCCGAACGAGAATGTTTTTGTTTCGATGCTTTTTTGGCAGAGCAGAGAGATCAAAAGACGCTCCGCTTTTCGCTTCCTAGATCGATTTTTTACATCGAATATTTGTACTACCTGTAGGCGAATTGTACTAGAGGAGATGGGGTGAGAAACCTGTCCAAATTTTTGTGAAAACTTTTAAAACTATGATAGATAGTTTAAACGAAGTCAATCCGAAATTAATCATACTTAGGCGTGCAACAGCCCAGGAATTAGAATTCTTCGTTCTTGGAAATTCCTAGGCTGTTGCACGCATATGCTTAATTTCATAAAAAGATGTCGCCTACTCAGTTTTTATGCTATTCGGATTATTGACTTCGTATAAACTATAGTAAAAACCATTACTTAGTTTATTTTGGATTTTTTTGAGTGGCTGTTAAAATTTGCACTAACACCTAAAAAAGTACTTAGTTTTGTACAACGTACCAAAGAATCACAACCGCCTGACTAATAAATTTTGGGTGTCTAACTTTATTGATTTCATTCAATGATTTCAGCAGCTGCACGTGCTAACAACAGGACCGTATCCGCTCACCAAATCTCGGTATCGGTTACCGAAGCATTCAAAATCCTCAAACGAGTTTCGTCCTTGCAGCGCGGTATCGAAACAGGTTTTGGTGAGCTCAACAGCATTTTTTGGGCGTGCGCCTTGCTATACAAATGTTTGTGACAAGCTTTGGGCGACACTGTTGGCGGATAATTGATTTCTTGTTGAAGCAACTCTTCTTCGAGCTCTCGTTCGAAACTGTCTTGTTCTTCACTGTCTGACGTACTTTTGGTTTTTTCGTAATTTATAATTTTTGTTGGTGTTATTATGGCCGTATTTGCTAAGCGATAGCTTTCGCGTCTTTTAATCACTTTACCCCCTAAATTATTAGTTTTAGTCCCAATAACTTGTTGCTGTTTCAAAGCGATCTTCCTTAAACTATTTACAATATTAACTCTATTCGGTAACATACCTCTAAATTCTTTCGGCGACAACGGACCTCCTGATGGTGTTTGCACGTGAACGTAAGCCCCTTTAGGACTTAAAGGTCTCATTTTAGGACTGGCCGGTTGTACTACTGCGGACGGTGTACGAACAATCTCAGGAGGATTTCCGGAAGCTTTAATGATTACTTTATTTCCTGAGGAAGGCGACATCGGACGATGAAACTCGGTTTGTGGTATGTGGAGCTTCATTTGGTCTTGACTATTTGTCACTGGACGGACTGACATTGGGGTTCGGAGTGATTGAGGACTGGGACATGGACTTTGAGACTGTTTCACAAATGGGCCTGGTTCGAAAGAGCTCGGAGGTTTGCGTCTTCGGAGACTATCGGAACTGTAGACGACTTTTCCTTCGGCGTCGAGCATTACTCTTGCCCCTTGACGCTTTCGCTCCAAGGAGTCAATTGGAAAAACGTTATTATTATCGACAATAGGCAATTCATTGAGGGATACGTATTCAGTATCTTTTCCACTAAGAACTGTTGATAGGTTTTTATTAATCACTTCATTAACGTAAGAAGTTTCATTGTTATTTCTTACATCGGCTAAAGTAACATATTCTCCCATTAAATCAACAATTGGTTGTTTCTGGCCGGGACTTTTGCTTCTATCACGTTTAGTGGCGAAATTTTTCAATTTTCCCAACATATTATTCAATGGCAATAATGTAGACTTAATTAGCGGCTGGGATTTATTAGTTTCTGGTTCTGGTTTGACTGTTACAGTGCCTCCGCTAGGCGATGGTGCTCTAATAGTTTTCGCAGATATTTGCCCATCGATGCTTTCAACCGTAGCATAGCCCGATTGTGTGTTGAGATTAACTAAAGCTAGTTTTTGGGTGCCATTAACGTTTGTACTTATGATTCTCATGTTGCCATTTTTATCGTCTTGGATACAATTTTTTAAATTATTCACTTCAATTTGTTGTTTATATGAGTTAGTAGAACCTTCCTCATCGCTTTGCGTTGGTGTTATAACGCACATCGACGGTATCCTGCTGGAATTAATCGTAGTTTTTACTCTGATTCTTTCAATTCTCTCAGGGCCTTCCATATCGGAACTTTCTGAAAACTCGAAATCACTTCCACTTCGAACACCATTAGGACTGGAAACACTTTCTATTGGTGAACTAGATGTGTTATGGCCACTATCAGGAGAAATATCTCCTGCGCTTTTATGTATCACAGCGACAACAGTTGGTTTTGAATTATTGAGTGCGGGACTGCGTTTTACTGTGCCAGTTTTGTCATTATAGTCGCGTTCTAAAGAACTTTCGGGACTCTTACTAGATTTATTTGATAGTTTTGACAAAGAGCTTTTACGTTCTGGCACTGCAGGACCGATAATCAAACTTCTATTACTCTCTGCCGCCCTTAGGGTTGTGCAAACAGTCCCCGCTGAACTAGTTGTAGTGCTAGTAGAACCTTTTCCAAATAATTCGTACTCGTTTTCAGCACTTAGCACCGTATTGTTAGAGCCGGAGTTTGAAAAAGCACTAGTACTTTGTAAGGGGGTTGAAGGTAATTCCTCTTCCTTCAAGGTCTTAAGGCCACTATCCATATGGAAAGATGTGTAATAGCCTTCGGTGTCACATGAATAAACCGAATCGCCATCTTCATGTAAATCGTGAATAATGTCTGGAGTTAAGGTGCTTCCTTCGCTAGTGACACTGCCTGAAGTCGATGCGTTAAAATTAAAACGCCTTCTGGAGTTCACTGAGCTTGGTGGGTGATTTAAGGAGTTACTGCTTGTAGCAGCTGATGTGGTACTTTTGGGGTGAGTAGTTGAAGCTGTAATTTCTGAGCCAATCGATGCTCTTCCGCTCTCAGAGCTGGCGCTCCAATTACCACTAGACGAATGGAGTTCTTCTTTGTTGCCTTGTCGTCTTTGACGTCGTTGCGAGGAACTATCTCTGAGTTTAACTAATAAGGTATTTGTCGTAACTGGCAAGGATTTTTCTGAGCTAGATATTGACGAGTTTCTCTCGTGGGTTTTTCGTTCCTTATCCAAATCCCTTTTACGTTTCATTGTCACCGTTTCGTATAAATTAAAATCGTCCAAACCGTCTTCGGATGATGTCACTTTACTTCTGTTTGAAGATATCGAATTTTCGTTGCTTTTGTTACGGAATTTGTCGTATTGATGCTTGCCCCACTGTTTCAAGCTATTGAATCTGGATATTTTGATTTCGGGCGATTCTTTTTTGCTGCACGACCTCAACAGGTCGCTACTTTTACTTCTAGGCACCGTTGCTGAGGTGGTGTGAGGCGCCTGATTGGATTTATCCGGCGACGTTTGACTGTCCCTAAAGGAATGGTTGAATATTATGTTTTGTGTGTGGTTTTTAATGTTAATAGTGTGAATATTGGAGTAATTTACAACTGATGAATATATTTACATGATTATGATTTATTTATTAGCAAAAAAACACTTAAAATGCATGCTTGAATTATTCACACTATACATTTTTTAGTAATAAACAATATGAAAATAAAAATGAATTAAATAAAAACTCACCCTGCTGTCAATGCATCTTGTATCTCTTTTTGATCAGTACCAGCTAAAGTATTTCGTCTTCTGATAATCACAATAACGATTAACTTATGCAAAAATTCAATTGCGTAAAAACTTACCTATTCCTGGGTCTTCTCGTTCTTCCTCTTCTCTTTATTGTATCACCATCTGTTGTTCTATTTGTAATTTCTCCCGTCATTAACGATCGTCTCTGGCTGGACATCCGATCGAAACTTCGTCCGGATATATCCACAGCCACTATTTCAGCTGGGAATCTATATTTATTTTCAATCATTAATATACTTATGGGAGATGATTATAGTTAGGTATACCTTAAAGCTACTACTTGAAGCTGTTCTTCAGGTGATGGTAGTTTATGATCCAGTTCATCATCTGACGCTAAAGTACCATCAGTTTCTTCTCCATCACTCAAAGTGGCAGCGATTCTACTAGCACAAGTTGTACCTACGGTGACGTCACCTAAAGCTTCATCCGAAGTCCATCTACGAAGATCTTCCATAGCAGCAGGCTAAAATAAATATAGGATTGTCTCATGTATGTTTGCACCGCTGTACGTAAACAGACAGCTGGTAATTTAAAGTAATTTAAGTGAGATTCACTTTGTCTTTTTCCCTTTGCGTTTATTTGAAGAGGTTTATTTATGAAAGAGGCTCTCGCTTAAAATAGATAATTCCAACTTAAACTCTACAGGTTCAAGAGCATTGACTTTACAAGTGCAATGAGGAACACACTTTTTTTAAAAAGTAAATGCCAGAATAAATTCCAATTATTTGCATACCACCAATGATTAATGAATAGCACTATCTTTTTAGGTCATTCCAGAGATAAACAGTAGCGTCTTTATTGAATGATAATTTTTGTTGTCGTAATATTGCAGTAATGCATCGACGCCCGTAGAAAGAAACTAAAAGTTGTTTATAAAACTCAACCATTCAACCATGGTTATCTATTGCGTCTAGATTTTTAGCAATTCACGTTGTAATCCAATTAAGACTGACTATAATAATGATGCTGGTAGATCTAATGTCTTAACTATTAGTTGCCCGCAAGTAAAAATTGGATAATTGGACATCATTAACTGTAATTCGGTTAAACCAATAGAACTACTACATATTTCATTAAATAAATATTGAAATCTTGCCAATAGTTGTGGCGCCACACAAAACACATTTCCTTGTTCTTTTTAAAGGGATTTTCGACCTGACGGGCCGCCAATCTATTTTCATTTTGGGGCCTTTTCTCTGATTTTCCCAAGGAAAATGATTTAGTGGCTTCTTATATGTTGGCACGTTCCTTCCCTTTGTAAATTGGTTGGTGGAGGGTTCTTTTTTTGCACAACTTTTGACAGAGGTCACTCACTTTATTTGACCTAATAAGTAAAAGAAAAATGTTTTTACCATTCTGGTTTCGATATCGATATCCACTTTTCCTCTGATTCTTCGCCGTTTGGCTCCCAAAACGGGAGTACAAACGAAAAATCGTGAAGATCGGTGTCCGTCTCTTCTCCATCTATCCAGCTGTCGCATTGCGTGAACTGGGGTTTTTGTTGCAGCTTCATAGAGGGATCTAGAAAAAAATACAAGAGATAAGATTTTTTTAAAAATGTCCTAAGACTCTCTATCTCAAATAGTTTGAAAAATATCTGACAAAATTCTTACTTGAGAGCATCAGGTCTTGTTTCAACTCCGAAAAGATTAGAGTCCATGGGGTGCTTGGCAGCATAGTGCTCTTTTGTCTGAGCAAAAGAACAAATGTCGCTAACAGCTGTAAACAAGTAGAAAAAAAATTGAGTCTTTGCAAGAATGTATAAAGATCGTAAAATGTCTTGGATCATAAATTATACTATTTTATGATGACTGTCATTGTTCTAAATGAAAATCGATTAACAACTAGGAATCATGAATCCCTATCTACGGGTGGTCTTTTAAGACGAAATTTAATTATAAATTTTTGTTTTATTTTTATAATGGAACTCTGTTGCTTGTGTTCAATGCAACAAAATAATGTTGCTCATTTTTTTTTTCAAATTACATTAACTGGTACTTAAGTGATACTTCATTTAAAATGTAATTCGATTAGAGGCGGCTCTCGATCTAATTTATTTTAAATGGTCGTGGCACTTGCTATAAGGACACAGACTTTTTATTTTAAATATTTAATTACACAGACAGGATGTTACGTGTTTTGTGGGAACATGTCTTGGATTGAATTTGTTCCAAAATACCCTTCACTGATTTATTGAAATCAGTTTAGGGCGTGAATTAATTGCCCAGACCACGTAAAATCGTTTAATAAACAAAACGCACACTAATTGCTTGTTTTATCGAAGGATGTAGATTAGCCCTTTATCGACACGTAGCTGCTGTAAATTTAACGTGATTTTTTTGGATGAATAAATTCTCAAAAGACGAAACTTCCAACAACCAGTTTCTGGCAAATTTATTGCTTCCAAATCGAGTGTTTCCAGTGCATTAACTTTGGTGTATTTACGACATTTTTCTTGTTCCAGATGGCGCATCACAGATAAAGACAATATAGTTTCTTCTATTTTTAAAATCGTTAAATGAATACGTGCATGTATGTGTTTGTTAGCTGAATGCAATAAACAGGGTCATGATCCAGTGAGTGGGTTTAGCACTATTTTTCTACTCAATATCAAGTTAATCTGAGCATTAATAACTTCCTTGACCGTTTGATGGCAACTTGATCTAACAGTCAAAAAAATTTCCTTTCAAAGAAACGTGTTCTTGTATTAATTTACTCGTTTGAAAATGCCAGAATATACCAAATTGTTTCAGTTAAACATCGTTGGCTACATCAATCTTGAGCTAGCTTTAATTGTAAATTATTACTTGGAAATGTTTAATGCTTCCCAGCAGTATCAACCACGAATTAGATTGAATCAATTCAATTAAATCAAAACGAGGGGCGGTCATCATCATCAAGATCTCTGCCTATTAAATCTAGTTTATCGAGTGGATTTTTAATTCTCGAGGAATGCAATGAAATCTTCTTATGCATTTTTGAGTTTGAATACCGTTTCGACGCCCAAACCAGCTCGCCCACACATATTTTTTGACTTGAATGGGCTTTAATTTAATGTATTGCGAGTATTATGTATGAACATATACGAGTAACGGTAATTGGGTGGGTAGAGAGTGGAGAATCATTATTTGATTAGAAACACTCCAAACTTAAAATAAACACATCAGATGAAATCCTTTGCCAAGAAAAAGGAAGCATTGAAAAAGACTAATTACAAGAGATATGGCTGTATGAGCTAAAAACATGATACACCAGCTGTTTTCTATAATTAATTGCCGTCTCGAGCCTAAGGTTGGATAATTCCAAAATTCCACAGGATTTGTAATGTCATAATATTGTCCTTGAACTGAAATTTAGGCACGACTTTCAAATATAACGACTTAGTAGGTAAAAATTTCCTCCCAGGCCAAGGGAAGGTCAGTCATAGAGTTGTAAATAATTAATTCATTCTCAAAATAGCTTTTTTCCAATAATTGGCTTTCATTCAAGCAAGCTCAATTAGCAAAAATAATCAGAAGTCAATAATTGGGAAACCGTATTACAGCTGATTGCTTTTTTTTTTCTTCATGGAAAATGTTATCGAGTTTATAAACCTGAAGATGTGTAAAAGCAACAAACTCAAAGGAATTTCTGCGATGAGGCTCTTAAATTATATCTTCTGCCGCCTATGTATGAATGATTTATCAATATAAATAATGATATGGTGTAAAAGGTATTTTGATAATAAATTACCATTTTACCCCGTAATATAATGTCGCGACGAAATAACATAGGAAGTAGCCGCCGAGTGGCTCCCAGGCGATGAAATTTTTGCATTCTAGAGCTCATTTAAGCGTAACTGCAAGAATATTATCTACACTAGGTGTTTGTTTTTCTTTACTTTTTCATTTTAACTGTGTAAAATGGCATTATTTGCACTGAAACTTTTTCTTGTGTTTTCAAATATCCTTCTGGGAACAAGAAATAATACTGTAATGTGCCTAGAAGGCTCCCAATAGACCAAAGAACAAAGAACTGAAGAATGGGCTATGTATATAGTAGACTATGTTACAGAAGACATTCCCAGATTTAATCTGCTTAAAGAGATATTTTTCAGAAAAATATATTTTCGAATCCTTATTAGAAGTTTAGAAAGTTCAGATATTAAAACCTGCAATATTAAAATTCCAAAATTTAGATGTTAAATTCTAGTAAATCTTGCTGAAAACACTGGGTTTGGGCCGCTAGTCATATTGTTGTTAATGCCTTGAAGCAAGAATTTTCCTCTAATTTGAATTTTTCAATTGAACCTTCTTGCCTCATCGAGGTAATTTATAAAAAAAAAGTTCGCCAAAAAATTCATACATACAGTAGAACCCCGACTATCCAAGTCGCAATTATACGAGCTCTGGATTAACCCAGCCAGTGTAAAGACCCAAAACCGTATTAACCAAATTTTTAGGATATACAGGGTGTTTTGGCTCAATTTTTAGAAACCATGGTCAGAAACAAAATTTGAATGTCACAAATGTGATATTTTGCAAGCTTCCAGCTTTTTTCAAATGGGACGCCCTATATTTCATTCTATATTCCTGAAGAGCACAAAAATTGTAAAAATACTATTCTACTACTGATTTTTTGAACCCATTCTACCTGTACAGGTGAAAGCTATTAGGTAAAATTTGAGGTACTTGGTTTCTCTGATAGTATTTTAAAAATTTTTAGAACCAAATATGTTGGAGACGGCTCAACCAAATACAGGCAAACCATATAATTTTGGAATCGGGAAATTGCGTGCTCTTCAAGAATATAGAATCAAATATAGGGCATCCCATTTGAAAAAAGCTGAAAGCATACAACATTTCACATTTCTAACATTAAATTTTTGTTTCTGACCATGGATTCTAAAAATTCAGCCAATACTGTACAACTTTTGTATTTACTCCTTTCATCTACTTGTAAAGGTGAAGGCTGTAGGTGGGGTGTCAATATATAAAAAAACACCCAAAACAATAACTTATTATATAAAGTCAGAATTTGTAAGATTATCCACTTTTTGTTAATTTGCCTATTAACAGGAATTAGTAATGTTACTTCACCAAACCAGTAATATAAGTGACAAGTTATTCAAGTACAAACGAGTGGATTGTTGCGGAATTTATGGGTGGACCTCTGCGGGACGAGCGCAGCGAGTTCCGCAGCCATCTATTCATCAATATGTTGTGTAATTACGATACTAACCTGACTCACTCGAATGTGAGTTATTCTCATTAGTTTAAAAAGTACACGTTTCAGGTGAGTGTCTTATTTGAACAGATCAACAGTACCTATATTAGTGAGTAGATGGCTGCGGAACTCGCTGCGCTCGTCCCGCAGAGGTCTACCTATAAATTCCGCAATACTCCACTTATTTGTACTTGAACAATAACTTATTATATAAAGTCAAAATTTGTAAGATTATGATTATTCACTTTTTGTCAATTTTCCTATTAACAGGAATTAGTAATGTTACTTTATCAAACTAGTAATATAATGTGACAAGGTATTCAAGTATAAACGAGTGGATTGTTGCGGAACTTATGGGTCTATTCTATCTATTCATCAATATGTTGTATAATTAGGTTACTAACCTGACTCACTCGAATGTGAGTTATTCTCATTAGTTTGAAAAGTACACGTTTTAGGTGAGGGTCTTACTTGAACAGTTCAACAGTATATTAGTGAGTAGATGGCTGCGGAACTCGCTGCGCTCGTCCCGCAGAGGTCTACCTATAAATTCCGCAATAATCCACTTATTTGTACTTGAACAATAACTTATTATATAAAGTCAAAATTTGTAAGATTATGATTATTCACTTTTTGTCAATTTGCCTATTAACAGGAATTAGTAATGTTACTTTATCAAACTAGTAATATAATGTGACAAGGTATTCAAGTATAAACGAGTGGATTGTTGCGGAACTTATGGGTGGACCTCTGCGGGACGAGCGCAGCGAGTTCCGCAGCCATCTATTCATCAATATGTTGTGTAATTACGATACTAACCTGACTCACTCGAATGTGAGTTATTCTCATTAGTTTAAAAAGTACACGTTTCAGGTGTCTTATTTGAGCAGTTCAACAGTATATTAGTGAGTAGATGGCTGCGGAACTCGCTGCGCTCGTCCCGCAGAGGTCTACCTATAAATTCCGCAATACTCCACTTATTTGTACTTGAACAATAACTTATTATATAAAGTCAAAATTTGTAAGATTATGATTATTCACTTTTTGTCAATTTTCCTATTAACAGGAATTAGTAATGTTACTTCACCAAACTAGTAATATAATGTGACAAGTTATTCAAGTACAAACGAGTGGATTGTTGCGGAACTTATGGGTCTATTCTATCTATTCATCAATATGTTGTATAATTACGATACTAACCTGACTCACTCGAATGTAAGTTATTCTCATTAGTTTAAAAAGTACACGTTTCAGGTGAGTGTCTTATTTGAACAGATCAACAGTACCTATATTAGTGAGTAGATGGCTGCGGAATTCGCTGCGCTCGTCCCGTAGAGGTCCACCCATAAATTCCGCAATAATCTACTTATTTGTACTTGAACAATAACTTATTATATAAAGTCAAAATTTGTAAGATTATGATTATTCACTTTTTGTCAATTTGCCTATTACCAGGAATTAGTAATGTTACTTTACCAAACTAGTAATATAATGTGACAAGTTTTTCAAGTACAAACGAGTGGATTGTTGTGGAACTTATGGGTCTATTCTATCTATTCATCAATATGTTGTATAATTAGGTTACTAACCTGACTCACTCGAATGTGAGTTATTCTCATTAGTTTGAAAAGTACACGTTTTAGGTGAGTGTCTTACTTGAACAGTTCAACAGTATATTAGTGAGTAGATGGCTGCGGAACTCGCTGCGCGCGTCCCGCAGATGTCCATCCATAAATTCCGCAATAATCCACTTATTTGTACTTGAACAATAACTTATTATATAAAGTCAAAATTTGTAAGATTATGATTATTCACTTTTTGTCAATTTGCCTATTAACAGGAATTAGTAATGTTACTTTACCAAACTAGTAATATAATGTGACAAGTTAGGAATAGGAGCAACCCTCACTATTTAAAATGGAACAAGGGGTCGAGTGATACCTTTTTCAAAAGAGTGTTCAATTCTCTTTTATTTGATGCGCTTTTTTAAAACAGGTACCTATCACTCGAACCCCTGTTCCATTTGGAATGGTAAGGCGTTTTAAACGGGTTTTTAATAATTTCAAAAAAAATAAAAGTGACATCAGATATTTAGCCTGTTTCGTTTTAAATGGTATACCCTGTATACATTACATATATTATCCGAGTTTTCAGTTATCTGAGGAGAATACCCCCACCAGTTACCTCGGATAACCGGGGTTCTACTGTATTTACATTTTTATACATAAAAAAACCGGAAAAAAAGAAAAAACTGATGACAAAAAAATCCCGATTTTAACCTTGACTCCGATGTTTTGATTGGAATACCCAAAAAAAATAAAATCGACAAAAAATATAGAATTTAGTCCGAGAGTTTATGTATTTTGGAATTAAATATTAAATATACTTCATACTTCAACTTCTTGACTTTTTGTTTTGTTCTAGTTTTCCTTGCAGTTGCAAACTTAAAAGGCTTGAAAATGTATGTATAGTATAGACGAGCTAATTTGAATGAGCAGTTTGGAACAGTTTTGAATAATAATTTTCAACAAACAACGATTCTGGACTAAATAAAATACTGAATGTAATATAAGTAGATTTTTTCTCAAGCCACACATTTTCCTTTTATCTAAACTATTAAAATTAATCGCAGTTTATGAACAGCAAACCAGAGATTATTACTAATTTAATTACAGTGTAGGTACGTTTACGATTTATTTTACCTCGTTTTGGCTTTCTGGTGAGCTATTAATACGGAAGTCAATGTAAAATATTTTTCAGCCTAGCAACCTTGCCTGGGCTGCCGTCGGTTAATAATTAGGAACGCGATAATTCTCATGAGGGCAATCAACGAACCATGTGAAGGACATTATGTGAGTGTATGTTATTAAAATTACAACAACGACTAACGTTAATTTGCAACTTATAGTCAATAGTCCCATTGAAAGTTCTTCTTAGCAAGTAATAAAATAAATTTTGGTCAGCAACATCTCATACAAAATAGATATTTGCCGATACGGCTAAACCGCTTCTTGTTTTATTACCGCTTCTCGCTACTAGACTGAGCACTTAGTTGTTTAAGTAAAATCGATCTTTTTTCTACTGATAATTCCCTGAAATGGAACTATAGTTGTTTTGAAAATACACTCGCCGAATAGTTTTACACGAAAACCTTCAAATTGGGAAACTGATCTATCACAATATCAACTTTCCAATTTATAGGAAAGTGAAACCCTTAAAAAATTCAATTACTGTATAGTTAACTTTCTCCAAAACACATGAAACGTGCAAAACTGATACTCACTTCTCCATGGCGTCTTTTGTGTCAACCACCCAAGTGAAACCCTCCTCTCGGAAAGAAATAGGATATCGTTGGGTCTTAAATAATACATTGTAACCAACAGAATTATCGTGACTTTTGACGTTCCCGTGTGCTCTTATACAGAGCTTTCGTAGAACTTATCTATGATAAACAAAAGTGTGCATGGATTAAAATATACTCTTTAACTGCAACCATAAGTCGAAACTAAACAAAAAAAAATTTAGGGGGCGGTTTCTCAATAGCGGGTTAAGGGTACCTAAACATTGCAACTGAACAGGTTTACCCTGGAGTTATTCTCAACCAGGAGGTGACTCGCTATTGAAAAACCGATCCTAAAACGCCAAAAACGTTTTTTCTGTTGCCGGCATCGTACGGGACACAAAGGCAATTTTAGAGCGCACTTAAAGGCCTTATTTATTGTTCTTTTCACGACTTTCATTATCGCCCAAGTTTGGGAAAGAGAATATATTCGGTTTTAAGTAACTGAACTGTTGTTGTAACCGTATACCTTTACACCGAATGATTTTAATATCGAAGTTTCATAAAACATACACATTCTTGGATTGTTAAAGTAAAGTATTCGTTCGAAGAAAATCCTATTTACTCAATGCCAATACGGCTCGATTCAAAGATCAATCAGCCCGAATTGTATTGAATACAAACCCAATGAATACCCACCGCATATAATATCCATTCGATACGATTTCTCTTCATCGTCCTTGAGTCGGAAATGAAATGATTCGAAAACCAACCAAACCAGCAGGAAATTCGATGCCTTTTTATATAAGTTTTGAAAACTAATAAATGAGGCCACCAAAGTACCTACCGATGATGATGATGATGGTTTCTTTCGTAACGCCATCGAGTACCATTGTCCCTATTTGGACCTGACCGGCTTTACGAAAGAGGCAAAATTGCTCTTTGGATTGGAGACCATATGCTTGAGGAATGCATGCAACCGACTTCTGGGACACGTAACGGTCACAAATTTGTGCAAATCTTCATCAAAGTCTACCTGTTCAATAAACAATTTTTTTTTATTGATCAAAGTCAATATTGTTTTCAAGCAAATACAAGAAGAAGGGTATTGGCAGTATAATGGGATTCTTCAATATTTGTTTTTTTGAAAATACCCTATTCGTTTAGATAGGATTTTAAAGTAAATAGATTTTAAAATCAAGTGGTGATGAGTGCAGGAATCTGTTTGTTCAAACTAAAAAATGCTTCGTTTTCACATAGCATACATACATCTTAAAGTATTTTTCAGATGTTCCTATTCATTGAGAATTCGTTGGGTTGGCACCCTAGTCAACCGTATTTTAAGTCCCATAACTTCCGGTTTTATTGCGCGCCACTTTTATATAGAGGGGGTGACGAAATTGCACCAACGTTTTTATTGTACCGTGAGGGCGTTTTTGTGGTATTTTTGGCGCCTATAGCACAGATAACGTATCATCGCTCTAACACTTAATAATTCTTAATTATGTAACACTTCGAGTCATTCCCACTATGCTATCAGTACAAACGACATTTCTCAATGTCCCAGTAATAGCTGCAGTCAACATAAATCATATGTTTGTTTGTCGTTTAAGACCCACTTTCAACAGGAAGCAATAAAAATAACTATAAATGGTTTTGTTCTAAATCTTATTATTATCAAATTAATACCTGAAAAAATGCCTGCATCATTTGCATATTCTTCAGGTAGCGCCGTTTTTTTACCGTTGCAAGAAGACCCCCAAGAAAAAAGGGCCTGCGGCGTGAGAACCATGAGGTAACCTGTTTTCTCTAGGAAATTTATCAAAAGGCAGACTGGCACGGCCCTTTTGTGTATGGGCTTTATTTACCAACCATAAGGGCTTTTATTCAGCGTTTTATATGTCTCAAATATACTCTTTTTTAAGTACATTTTTGATATCCTCGGAGACATTAAATCACGCTCAAGTCAGAAAGCAAAATACATTCCCAAAACTTTACTTAAAGATTAAAACTGCTAGAACTTACGCTAAAGGCTTTTGTAGCAACATTATCATAGCTTATATATAGCCTTCTACTACATTAGCCTTAAGACTTATAGTTTGACACTAAAACTCGAGATTAGAATAGGAATGATGTAGTGTTTTCGAAAATCGCAAGGCAGGAACTGACCAAGAAGGGCCCCTCCTGAGAAATCGGTAAAGGTAAAAGTGAACGAAATCTCGACGACTTGACTAAGATAAATTCCCACACAACTTTTTACAGGGCCTGACTTTGAATTTATATACTTCAGAAACGAAAGAGTACAATGTCTTACAACACACTGTTTAGCTTGAGGTCTTCAAAATGTTTAAAGTTCTTACTGTTGCAGGTGCAGGATCGTTATTTTTACCTAAGTTGTAAGTTATTAAGCTCTTAAGGTCTTTAAGTCTTTAAAATTACTGAAGGCTTCAAGTGAAGACTCTTAGAAATATTAACAAAGTCTACCCAATTCCGAGTCCTCTAGTTAACAAGCCACAACAAATCGCTCTTATTACCCTTAAATAAACTCTAAAATATCTAATCGCACCGAAAATCACTTAATTACGGTTCTGGGAGACGATGTATTCATGGGCGGGCTTAGAGCGAGGCCAGAGCCGGTCTCAAATAGCCCCAGGCCTTTCTGGCGGGGCCCACCAGTGCGTTATTATTGCTTGCAACAGTGTCGGGATTCCTAGAAAATCCTTTAAGCACGGTACAAGTGTCAATAATTGGCCTTAAAAATAAACATGTAACTTATTTGCTGAATTAGCGGAAAATTAAGGAGAGGAAAAAATGCAGAGTGTGTAACGACTGTAACGAAGAGGTTGCTATAATTGAAAAGGACTTTCTATTTAGTATCGATATATCGATAAATTAATGAGGATGAAAAAATGCATACTTGAGTGGTGCTTGAATTATTGGACTGATTTAAATTCAGTTAAAAAGTAGTGTAATGCATGAAAAATAAGCACGGATCTTATGAGAACAAAAAAATTTCAGGATTGAAATTGAAATATGTTATGCTTCTCGACCTCCTAAACGTAAGTTCTCGTAGGCCCAAAAAGATCCTATGATCAGTTTTGGAGATACAGGACCGGGTTTACAAAAAATAAACATTTCAAAATATGTTGAGTTCAGGTAATGACATATTCTAGGTTAAAAACGGTGGAAAAATGCCAAAGTAATGTCATCTGAAGCTTTGAAGGTTGAAAACTTGTCGAAAAATGCCAAAAATATGTCATTTTTGGTTATGAATTGAATTAATGTACCAGCAGATTCTGGAGATTTTTCTTGTTCTACTTTTTTTTTATCGGTACTGTATCTCCGAAACTAATCATAGGATATTTTTAGGCCTACGATAACTTACGTTCAGGAGGTCGAGAAGCATAACCAGGGATTTAACAAGTCAAGTAGTTTGATTTTTTTCTTAAATACTTGACTTGACTTGACAACTCAAGCTTTTGAAAATTTGATATTTGACGTGACTCGATTTTCGGTCTGAACTACTTGACTTGATATCAAGTAAAATCAAACTTCTTGATATTACTTGATAGCGATCTGTGAAATGCGCATCGAAGCATTAAAATAGAGGATTAACCGAGGTTAAATAGGAAATTCATCCAGGTTACAGCCAGGGGCCTTATTCTGCAAGAAACGAACCGTTCGATTCGGTAGAATTTCTTCGATTGTGACGTCATTTTCGGCATTTTCGGAATAGCTTCCGCGCTAGCAAACCGAAAGTGACGTCACAATCGAAGAAATTCTACCGAATCGAACGGTTTGTTCTTTACAGAATAAGGCCCCTGGCCCAGGAATTCAGAATATTTCGTATTTTTATTTCATATTATTTCATTTATTATTAAACTGAGTTTGTTAGAGTTTTCGTTTTTAGATGTTTTTCTAAAGAAAAGATTACATCCATATATAGGGTGTTCGGAGAGTCAACGTCCAACGATAATACTGGAAGGGTTGATGGAGCAAGTCATTAGCATCCAGAAAAACATAATATGACCTTAGTAAAAAATCGATGGCTTCCAAGATAATGTCACTTAAGTAAAATTCGTTAAAATCGTCCTCTCGGATCAGATTTTCGAGTGTCACCTTCAAATTTTTATTATTCTTAGATTCTGAATTCAGTTTTGCAATGGTGAATAGACATTTCATTTGTCATAGACCTACATTAAAAGTCAAAGTTCAAAACATTTACTAAAAAAGTGAATACTTCTGATACTTCACTTTAAAAAGATTTTTTAGTAAATGTTTTGAACTTTGAATTTTAATATTGGTTTATGATAAATGAAATGTTTATTCATCATTGCAAAACTGAATTCAGAATCTAAGAATAATAAAAATTTGAAGGTGACACTCGAAAATTTGATCCAACGATTTTAACAAATTTTATGATAAAGTGACAATCTCGGAAACCATCGATTTTTCTACTAAGGACATATTATGTTTTTCTAGATGCTAATGGGTTGCTACATCAGCCCTTTCAGTATTATCGTTGACTTTCCGGACACACCCTGTATACATAGATTTTTATGGTTATTGCGTTTTGGCAGTTAATCAGATTAATATAAAAAAAAGTACTATTTTTTTCAAGAAATATCAAGTAGTTAGCATGAAAAACTTGATTTTCAAGTTACTTGATGTGTAACTACTTGACGACTTGAATTTCAAAAACCAATAAGTAGGTACTTGACTTGATCTTGACTTGATATCAAGTCAAGTCAAGTCAAGTAGCTTGAAAATCAAGTCAAGTCGTGAATCTCTGAGCATAACATACATATTTCAATTTCATGACAATCGTAAAATTTATTTTTTCTCATGAGATCCGTGCGTGGTCCTTTTACTATTGTATACCTACTTGACAATTCTGGCATTACATATCTTTTCCAATCATTGGGCTTGAATTTTCAAATAACCTTCTTTGTAGTCCTTATTAAGAGCTACAATTGGGCAAAATATTTATCCCTATAGCTCCTGTAGTTTCCAAAATATGCGGCCCTTTAAAGTATTTGAAATAGTATATTATTCAACGAGCGGGTAATGATGGTTATTACTCAAGAAGGATGAAGTTTGCACTACGAGCCGCAGGCGAGTAGTGTAATCATCTGAGTAAGTAATAGCCATTACCCACGAGTAGAATACTATACTTTTTCTATGATTAATAGATAATAGGCACGAGTTATGCGGTTTTTCAATTAATTTTCATATGTAATACCAAGGAAAAAATTTGTTGGTAAAATTTTCGACACTAGTATGAATTTTTCATTCGCGAAATTGCCAAAAAGCAACAAACTTGAATAAAACCAAGAGAATAATTTTGCCTACATAATTTTTTCTTGAGTGGTATTCGGCTGGACTATTTTACGAGAAAAACAAGCCAAATTTTCATTTGGAAAATTTATTTTCTTTAGGTGACACTTGTCAAACTCAATGAGACTATCCAAGATGCTGTCAAACTTGAATTAAAATGTCCGCCTAGAGTAGTGGTGGGCAAAGGGAATATTCCCAATTTGGAAACTTTCCAAAATGGGAATTTTTCCGGGAATATTCCTCCAAGGTTAAATAAATTTCCGTTACAGGGAATTTATCTTTATTGTGAGTTTATTCACGTTGTTGGCGCTGGAATGTTTATTTGGACTTTGTGTGGAGTCTGAATATCAAAACCGCACTATTTGGCAAGTGTAAACAACAAACAACAAGAAATTGAGAGTTTGAGTGGTGATTCTTCTGGATCTGAACAGAATGACGATAATCTCGACGATAACATGTACATAAAGGGTCTGTTCTCTTCCTTATTTTTATCTCTATCATCTTTTGCACATCTCAAAACGGGCAATTGAGAAGTACCAACTACTGCCATAATGGCAAACCCTCGCATTTTTTCAAATGGAACACCCTGTATATTTTTGGCCTATTTGATTTATTTTTTTCTTCTAATTCCATATAGGTATACCAAATATGTTGATATTTGGTTCAGCTATTTCTGCGTTATTTAAGTTTAAAATTGCATTAGGTAACTTCACCATTGATAAAAGGAATCGAGAAGAGACTTAAATTGGGGTAATGTGAATTTGTTTAATTTTCCTCAGTTTTGGAATAAATAAAGTTCTTGACTTATCAACAAATAAATGTTTTATTACACATTTCACACATTGATCTACAACTCTACTCATATAAATAGGGGTTTTCACTTAAAGCAGAAAATTCCCCGAAAATTCCCATTTTGGAAACATTCTTGGGAATATTTGGGAATAATTCCTGGAAATTTACCATCACTAGCCTAGAGGCACACAAACCCTTTGTTTGCTTGTCAAAGTCACGTGTTTTGGATAGGCTAATAGTTTTTACTCTAACCACACAAAATTTTGTCTCTGAAAAACCATCATGTTGGTTTTGCCCAGGTAAGAACAGGTAGAATTTTTGTCAGCAGGAAACCGGCCGTTCCTATGACATTTTGCAGTGTAAAACACTCTAGTGAAATAGTTATAACAAAATTTATTGACAATTCTGACAGCTGGAATTCAAAGTGAGGTCAGGTTGGCACAAGTCTTGTTTAAATCAGCTGTCAAATTGACTGATTGGAAGGTTGAAGTATGTTGTCAACTTGTCGAATTTTTTGATTGGCTCTTAAATAGTGGAGTAATGAGACCAGAATATTCTCATCAATAGAAAATGGATGTATATTACGCATATTATTCAATACTCATAGAAAAATCAAATTTCCATACATACACCCCTGTGAAAAAATTCGAATTTTTAAATTTTTGGATTTTGAAATTTTTGACATTACCAATTGGAAGAGGCCGTCAAATTTAGTGAAATAGTTATTTTTGTCACAAGTACCTAAAATGAAGTTTTTCGGGATGAATCATTGTTGTTAAAACTTCATTAGGTACGTGTGACAAACACTATTTTTTGGCATACGCTTTTTAGAATTCTTCAGAACGCTAAAATTTACAAAATTTCCTTAATTTTTGAAATCATGAAGGTGCATCCAGAAAGAAGAAAAAATTCTAAAAAGAAGCATTTTACGGACTTGAATGAGCGTTTGACAAAAAAGCATTTTCGCAACTTTTCTTTTCGAGTTTTAGAGGTAAAAAAATTAAAAACGAATTTTTTGGGCTCAAAAAATTTCAATAATCTGACATTGTCTCAGAAAATCCCTCATTACTTGATTATTATTGCATAATGTATAATCATATATTCTGAATCAAAATTAAATTATCTTTAAGATAAAACAAGAGTCAATTCTCTATCTCAAATACTGTTGAAGATATTGAGGCCCAAAGTTGAAACTTTGACTTAAATTTTTCAATAGTTTCAACGCCGTTTTTCTCGAAAACGAAGCCCTAATTGTAATTCAGAAAACGTTACTTGTAATTGAGAAAAGTCAAAAATGTAATTAAGAAAGCGTTAAATCTAATTGAGAAGACGTTAAACGTAATTCAGGAAGTATAAAACCACATTTATTTTCAATCACATACGTAATGTTGACATTTCTCCCTTTTCAAAAGTTTGAAAGTAACACTCTTTTGAATTTTACTTTCCTCCCAGGTGGAAAGTGGTCCCGGGTGGAAAATGTTCATTTTCCCCCCGGATGGAAAGTAAGCCCTCATTTCCTGAAATGTTGAACACAAGTTCTGCATGTCTTTTTTTAGATAAGAAGTATCAGAACTCCTCAACAAAATTTTTTAATTTTTATTTAGCATTTAGTCAAAAATTGTGATGGTTGTAATTGTTGTAAATAAAATAGTATACAAACCTAACTAATCTCTCGACAGTGAGGAAATACTTCCCACCTCGGTATGTAATATACTATTGACGGTTTCTCAATTATATTTGACTATTCTCAATTACAATTAACGGATTCTGAATAACATTCGACTAATTTCAATAACATTTTTGATCGTTTCTAACTGTTTCTTTGACACCTTGTACCACCCACAATTTGGCAACACTCTACATACCAAAGCATCAATAAATCCATCATTACCCATTACCCAACGGCCTTAAGGTCGTTATTGGCAAGGGTATTATTATGGTCTTTTCTTGGGTCAGTACCATCCCAGAAGGAATTTTGTTAGCAACGTTGCCATTTTTACGAAAAGGTACCATGTATAGATGCGGTTCAAAAAATTTCCATCCCCTATTAGGATCAAAAAAGTTCCTTAGAATAACATCATGAATATTAAACAAGGTTGTCTTGGAATATTTATGCATTGTTTCCAGTAAATTTATGCCAGACTCAGGCATCTTCTAGATACATAATGAAATTTGACATGAATGAATCCTAGTAAACAAGGAAGTCGAAGCCGGAAAAAGTGTAAGTGGTGTAACGCACCCTTCGGCTACTTCCTGCGAGTGTGTGCTGACGTGTAGAATTAACGCAATCATTGGATTGTCTTAAATAACAGCAAAATATGCTTCCAATAGAGTCCCAACTCATTCCGGAAGTCTTTAATGCGGAGTCGTTATGCTCAGTCAATTTTTGCCTGTCTTCTATTATTTCCAACGAGAATGAAAAATGGGTGGTGCATTTTCGCTATTGTTGTTTATCGCCTCGTTAAGGTACCTATTGTTTGGCGTAGGCTTATATTTTGTGATACAAACGAAAAATTAGCCATATATTTATGTCCCAATCTCAGAATAACTTTCCTAATAAAATCACTGACTGAAAAAAGAACAATAAAACAAACTTCTTTTCCGTTCCAAACAACTTCACTCCAAGCAATTTTCCTAAAGTGTTTCTTCTATAGAAAAACATTTCATCGATTTAAATATTAAAGCAGCTTTTCTTTAAAAAGAAAATTTAATCCAAAATAATGACACACCTGGTTGAATGATAGCACTGATATATACACACCAGACTTCAGTTTAAAAATAACAAAACAGGGGGTTGGTTTTTTCATCCTGAACAGCTGTCTTATGTAAAAACGCACCCTATTTTAGTACATTTTTAGATTATAGTACAAGTAGATAATAATCACCCCCTAACTGCGGAAACCTTGTATTTTTATGGACTATTTATTTATAGACTAAGGGCAATTATTATTTAATTTCTGTGATTGAAAAATGTTCCTTCTTGAACCCAATTCTCTGTTCGTTGAACTTGAAAGTGAATGCAATTTATTCTAAATTTAAAATCCCGTTTCACAATACTAGTTTTTGTGTGTGGGCAGACACATTGACACCTCTACATGCATGGGTGTACTACTCAATGGTACTGAATTTTATTTGTGTGAAGTGAATACAGCGTTGCATTTATGGTGGTTCAAAAGTCGTGAGTCCAGAGAAATTCAAGAGCCGGGAATAGACAAAAGTTAAAATTTTTGCTAAAAACTAAGAAAAAAATTTCAATTATTCAACAATAGTTTTTCTATTCCAGGCTCAAATAACTGATGGAATTTAACTTAGGAGCCACCTGAAGACGAATCTTCATTAATCTGAAATATGATCCAATTGAAAAAAAAGTGTGAACAAAGCACGAGATTTTTCCTATACACATGTTGGATTTTTTTTTCTTCAGCAAATTATTATTATTATTAGACCTATCGGTTACAAGGGTAACACTTCACTTCACACAGAGGGATTAAAAACCGTAAAAATAAAAATAAGGGCACTTCATTTGAAGGGCAGATGTGCACTATTCCAACCTTTGTACCGTGTGTACTTGTACAGTTGCGCCCTTTTTGTAATTCAATTGTTGCTCTATTAAAAGAATATTCGCGCCATATTGAGAAGGGAATGAGTGTGTGGTTTAAATTTGAATAGGTCTGTGATTAGGATTTGAATTTGTAACAGATGCAAATGATACTTCTATTTTATACATATAAATATACAGAGTGTCTCAGAATATATGGGTAATCTCTCAAAAACAACTTAATAACTTTTAAAGTTCTAAACAAAAACGATTTTCAAAGGCACGTAACTTCGTAAGGGAGGCCGTAGTAACTTATAGGAAGTTATCATGTTATTTTTTTTTGAGTTCTATATCTGAATCTGAGAGATTGCCCACATATTCTGGGACACTCTGTATATATTTTTTTAAACTTATTTATTGTTCCTGGTCCATTGTTTCTGCCTCAAATAAAAAGCGATTTACCTTTTGTGTCATTTGGAATTTTTGCCTCCATTGAATCGAACATCGTCGCTTTGTGTGTAAAATACTTCTATGTTCCGGAAGTGGTTCAATAATGAAAGGATTTTATTTTTAAATTTTTCAGGCAGTTGAAATTAATGACCCCACGCTGAAGGCAATGAAATATTTTAAGAAAATTTGACAAAATTCACATCCAGAGGGTTATTAGGTTTGAGAGGGGTAGAGCCCCATTTGTTGGGTCGAATAATCAATGTAAGCAACATGCAACCCCCAGGTGATAAAATATCCAAAATATACTTTATGAGCCCTTCAGGAGGTAGTTTCCTAACAAACTTTCGAATAACATGTAGCCCTAGGTTAGTTAAACCTGCGAGAGAAGAGAATTATGAAATGATCTAAAATTACATTATTTATTTTTCAGATGAATAAAACTCATCACCCATTAAAGTTGAATGAAACGAAAGCGACATTGTTATAAATAAAAAATGCCCCTTTTTGTATTGTAATTTAAACCATTGTACTCTCATATTTATGAATCATGTAATTGTTAATCATTTGTGTCATGTGAGCACGAGTCTCATGTGAAAACGGCGAGATGCAATAATAATTATTATTATCATTATGCAGAGGGCCTTGCCTTTTCTCAGAACTTGTTCTTTGGATGGCAAAATTATGTTTATTAATGCGCTCGCATACCTGAGTACTTAGGTACTTACTCAGCTTTTCAATTTAATACATTTGTTGCTGCCTTACACTCGAACAAATTCAAAAATGATGTGGATTTTGATTGAAATTTTAACAGTAGGCACAGGGAATTTTATATGTAAAGTTTCAGACAAATTGCTCTATGGCGTCACGGTTCTACCACAAAGTTTCCAACAGTAATAAAATTCAAATCGCATAACCGTATAGGGTAACGTCGATTATTAGACCAGAAATAATTCGAATTATTGCACTACCGCTTACCATTCATCGATTGATTGTAATATGATGGTTTTAAAAAATCATTCATTACTTTAATTATTTAGTTTTGCTTCTCATTCTCTACATTAACAAGAACTCTCTTTTAAATCATAATTAATTTAGGTAAATTGCTCGGCTAAAATTAGCCAATTAAATTATTATGGCAGTTCAACGTTTCAACATTTAACCTTTCCAAGAAGGGTCCACGAATTATTTGCACCTACTTTGTAGCTTAGTTAATATGATTATGGCTTAAATGTTGGGTACGTGCTAGAATTAGTAAGAACTTAACAATAATGTGTGTTAATGGCCCATCTGCAATTGTTTACGGACATTATTAAATATGTTTATGTATTTTTATTATGTAAACTTACATGCCAGGCCTCTATTTATAATTCGAGTTGCTAGACAGATTTATTGAACACTAAATTTATGAGGCCCGATGTGTGGTTAGGATTGAATAAATAGTACCCTGATATCGTCAAAAACTTGGCATCTAATAAACATATTATTTATCTATAACTGTCATGTAATGATTATGATTCAACGCTGTTTCAGATATTACCTACTACGCAAGGGTAATACATATAAAGATATTGTGTATTGAAATTCAAAGATTTGATTATCAAAATACGTATATGTACAGGGTGTATCAGGTTTGACTACAAAAATTTTAACACGTGAAAATATGGCCTATTTTGAACAAAAAAAGTTTATACAACATGGGGTCCAAACTCAACCATTTTTGAGAAAAAGGCCTTTGAAGTTTCAACATTTTTTAACAAATATTTTAAAGGTAAAGAAAATTTTAATCATTATGAGATGTCGAAAAATTTAATTTATCCAATTATTAAGTAATTATGTATTTTTAGTCAACAACAATAACGAAAAATTCGAAAAACTACATACAAATTTCACTTGTAAAAGGGTATCTAAACATCTGGCAACACAGCACAATAATGAATAGGTGTTTGAAGGTTGAATCTTGGTGGAGCTGAATAAATTGATTCTTGATTTGTTTCGTCTAGTTGGGAAACGCGCGTAATTCAAATTCATTCTTTTTGAAAATAAAATGTTTAGAAACATCGAATAGGCAGATACTTGTTTGGGCAGAAACGTTGCAAAATGCTCATTTAGCCGCCAGAATTGACAAGGAAACTAGGGAAAGATTTCCCAAAAGAAAAGCACCCACTTGATGAAAGAACATTGTGCCCGTTTTACAAAGATTGCGTGATACAGGACGTGTCAGTTGTGACTATGCGAAATTTGCGTGTTGATTTTAGTGTATTGAGAACCTTTTAACAAAAATTAATATTTTCATAATAAGGATTTGGCAAGTAGCTGAGTAAGTATTACTTGATTTTTCTCTTGAATGTTTAGTGCAAAAATATCATTGAGTGCAATTCACAACTTAATAAAACGGCACATTTTTTATTTTCACTAGAAAACTGATAAAAATGCAAGTTATTATTTTAGTCTAGGAAAATAGTCGAAAAATACATGTATTGCAAAAAAAAAATCCTACTCAAATGAACTTTTCAGGGATGATAGGGGGCGGGCGGGTGATCATAAAACCCAAAATATCAAACATTCACCCCTCTGGCGTTTTGCGATATAGGGGTTGAAAGTGCGCCATTGGCGATTACTTGGTACCTATTGATTTTACAAAAAAATGTTTCAAATAAAAGATGTGCAACATTATTTGATCTACAATGTTTATCTAAAGACTTTTTTGATTAAGGGCCGTCTGTGGTTATAAGGGCCGTTTGAAATTTTATAATGAAAATGAAAAATTTTAACCAACGTGAAAAATGTTCCTACAACACATACAACATTTTTGCTTTATGAAGTTTTTACTCACCCCCTGCCGTTTTTCAATAGGGGTAGTTTAAAGTTTATTAAAAATTTCCTTATAAAAGTTTTATAAGATTACATTTCCTACAATTTTTCCCAATCAACTTTTTTTGTAACTCACCCCCATTCAGCAGGGGGACACTTCCCTTAGGGATATTTTAGTTTTTAGGGGTATATATTAATTTTTTTTTCTTTTCTCGCCTTTAGTGCATATAAAAAAGTGCAATTAACATTGTACTTAAATTTTTTTCCACCACCTTTTTGTTTTTAGGGGTAGTTCGCCTATTTTCAACTTTGCAAAAAAAAGTTATAGAGAAAAGTTGCTCAAAATAATAAAATGAACAAGTTTTCTTAATACATTTTTTTTGTAAAGTTGAAAATAGGCGAACTACCCCTAAAAATAAAAAGGTGATGAAAAAAAATCCTTTCAATACAATGTTAATTGCAACTTTTTAAATGCACTTAAGGCAAAAAAATTAATATATAGGTACCCCTAAAAACTAAAATTTCGCCGAGGGAAGTGTCCCCCCGCTGAATGGGGGTGAGTTACAAAAAAAGTTGATCAGGAAAAATTGTAGGAAATGTCATCTTATAAAACTTTTATTAAGAAAATTTTCTTGTAAAAAAATAAAAAAACTTACAACTACCCCTATTGAAAAACGGCAGGGGGTGAGTAAAAACTTCATAAGGCAAAAATGTTGTATGATTTGTAGAAAATTTTTTCACGTTGGTTAAAATTTTTCATTTTCATTATAAAATTTCAAACGGCCCTTATGACCACAGACGGCCCTTAATCAAAAAAGTCTTTGTATAAACATTGTAGATCAAATAATGTTGCACATCTTTTATTTAAAACATTTTTTTGTAAAATCAATAGGTACCAAGTAATCGCCAATGGCGCACTTTCAACCCCTATAGCGCAAAACGCCAGAGGGGTGAATGTTTGATATTTTCGGTTTTATGATCACCCACCCTCCCCCTATCATCCCTGAAAAGTTCTTTTGGATGGGATTTTTTTTTTTGGAAATCGACAATTTTCCTAGACTACGTAAACAGATGGAAATAAATAAATGCCGTGCAAAAAAAAAGTTTCAAATTTACCAGTTTTATTTACATTTATATTCTGGCAGAGATAATACCTGTACAATGTTGTCACGTTGTTGACATTTTTTTCAATTTAAATTCTGCGATAACTCGGAAAATACTAACAATCGACCCATGGTCAATAGGACACTTTTAGCATGAAATGGGCCATATTATCTCATGTTAAAATATTTGTACTCATACCTGATACCCCCTGTATAGGTAGCACAGAATGTGTAACGTGAATGTGAATTTAATCACATTCGCCTGTCAAAATACACATTCATGATAAAAGGTGCTTCACACACTTGTTGCATATAAAAAAAAATTTCCATTAAATTAAATACCAACAATAAAAAGTCATAAATATGAGAAAATATATATCACAATTTATACGCTTGCGAAGCAACTAATACAAAATATTGAACTTTTTTGTGTAAAAAGTGAATTATGTTAAACATTAGTGCGTAAAATATAACTTTACGTCCTCTACAGAGTGCGTCACGTTAGTAGAGTAAAGTAATTATGAAAATTTTAATAATATCTTATAAGGTGACTTCTGAAATATTCCAATGGCAGATGCACTAAAAATATATGGGCCTTAAAACCAGCTGTCAAACTACATACAAACCGCATGTTGGTTTAATTAACAACCTATTTATTAATAATTTGGTTTTCCTTATGTTTGCCTGCGGGTGTTCATTAATGGCTCAAAAATTCAATGAACAAAATAAAAACGTATTTTTTACATTTTTACCATGTGCCTCAGCGCCCTTAGCTTCACCGGTCCAAAGTCTCACGGATTTGAATAATATCATAAATAAATAGAAATTATTGGAGTGTCATATGGTCGGATTTGAGGGAAGTTTTTAGGACATTTTGTGTACTTACCTACTCTTTCAAGTTCATCCTTGAAACCATTAAAATGCTGTGCTTGGAAATGTGATACTTAACAGCGCGCGAGGTTTGATTTAAAATACTTTGATCCTGTTTATATGCACCAAGGGTTACAACACGTTAAAATTAATTTTTACTGATGTTGTCCTAAATTTTATGAGGTGGTTAAAAGCACAATTTTATTATGAGACGCCGGTGACGTATTTTAAAAAGTTTCCGGTTCAAGAAACTTTCCAAAGATAAATTATTAAAACTTTTGCTATTATCAAGTTTCTAGTTGGCTCGCATGAGTTGACAAAATGGCAAATGGAATATTTTACATAAATTTTTTTAAGCACATTATTGCAAGTGTGTACTTAAATGGCATACCTGTGTAAAACACGTTAAAAATTCTCGCCTCATTTTCATGAATAATTCAGCAGGAAAGAGGATGCTTGAAAAGAGCAAAATATCCTCTAATGTGTAAATTTTTATAAAATTGTGTTTGAATTAACAATAGCAATAGTAAATAACCCACAGATGTAGAATTTGGAAAATTCAATGTAGAATTCGTTAAGAATCTTTGGTCCCTTTGCCCTTGAATTTAATGTTGAGTTCATAAAGAATCATTTTGTATGGTAAATTTCAATCGTTAGATAATAATATTGATAGAGAAGTCTTATTTCGTAACCAATTTTTTCCTATATGAATTGCAGGAAGAGGTTTCCCCATTATTATTAAACCTATCACCCCTTTTTGTCAATGAAAATGAAACCAGGAAGTACCTACTCAAGAAAAAATGGAATCTAGAACCCACTCAAATGTATTGTTTGTGATCACGCAATTTTCTAGATTTCCTTTTGCCAATTTAAGTCTCGAGACTTAAAAGTGATTCAGGTTCCAGGTGATGAAAATTCTGGAGGCCAAACCCATTCACGTAGTAATACTGGTCAATGTCTGCTTAATTTAAAGACTCGTTTTTTAGTTTCGGCTCGCCTTATTTAGACCGAGCATCTGTCTCTCGATGAAAATCCGTTATGTGAGAGTAATTTTTCGGTTCGATTCTATACAACAATCAGATAAAGTATTTTTCTATTAGAATGGTACTGCGTGACTACTGCCCATAGATCAGGTATTATCGGGTACTGGTTGAATGACATTCTTCAGTACTACTAAAAAACGATAAAGCCTCTGCGCTGCTTGCTTGCAGGTTGTTGAAGCTTATCATGCTTTTGAACAATGCCATCTGATAACATTCCTTTATGTGGAATGGGATAAATCGTTTGCCGCTTTTTATCTGGGGTGAAAGGCCTTTTAAATCCTTTCGATATCTTCGTATTTTTTGTTTTATTTATGACAATATATAGAAGACAAATAACTATTAGGTTTACCAGCTCCGTCAAGTATAAAACTCCCCCCACATTCGAATTTTCTAACAAAATTGCTACCACTTAGTGTGCTTTTACTGTGCCGATGATATTTTGAACTGTGCCGTTTCGATCCAAAATTTATAGGAAAAACAAGACGAGGAGCTAACTTGACGCTCAGCCCCCCAAAATTTTGGAAATCAAATTAAACAAATATGGATTCTTATGCAATCTGAACTGTGCTGTATCAAGCTTTTCTGAAAATTTCTATATTCGGTGAGTTTCCGACAAATTCCTACTGGAAGGGCAAAAGTAGATTCATATTCAATGTGCACCGCAAATATTTAACCGCTTGGAGTGGGTGTGACTGCCACACTAGTGCCGCACTATTTATGCGAACGGATTTTGCTATTTTGAAGAGTACCTATTCTACAAAAAATTAAAAGGAAGTCTAGTCTACATTTCAGATTGAAAAGGAATCCATTTTGGTTTGATTCGATTTTCCAAATTTTAGGAAAGAAGAGCGTCAAGTTAGCCTCCTCAGTACGATTTTGTCGGAAATTCACCGAATATAGAAATTTTGAGAAAAACCTGATACCGCACAGTCCAGCACACTTCAGATTGAATAAAAATCGATTTTTAGAAAAATCTGATACAGTACAGTTCAGCACACTTCAGATTCTATAAGAATCCATTTTTATTTGATCAGATTTCCAAAATTTTAGGGAGAAGGCTGAGCGTCAAGTTAGCCTCCCAATAGAATTTTGTCGGAAAATGACCGAATATGAAAATTGTTAGAAAAATCTGATACAGCACAGTTCAGCGCACTTTAGATTGCATAGAAATCCATTTTTGTTTGATCTGATTTCCAAAATTTTGGGAGGGTTCAGCGTCAGGTTAGCCCTCCATCTTGTTTTTCCTATAATTTTGGTATCGGAACGACACAGTTCAAAATATCATCGACACAGTAAAGTACACTAAGTGGTTGCAATTTTGTTAGAAAATTCCAATGTAGGGAGGCTAACTTGACAGGAGCCAGGTTTACCTTACCTTAAACTATTAAAAGTATAGGCTTTTTCAATTTATGTATTATTACAGTCAAAAACAAGACACAAAACTCCTATCACTAAAAAAAAAAAAGAACAGAAAAATAGCAAATTCAATAATAGCTAATAGCAACATTTTGTTACAAAAATTTTGGAAATTCCCATCCAACTAACTAAATAGAGTATTCAAGCTAAAGACACGTTCAATAAATTGAATATGAATGTGGAAAAATAAGCGAAGAAATTTAATAAAATAAGGGGAGAAACTGGAGAAAGAAGCAAAATTATTATGGCTCACGCATAAATCCTTAAGTCTTATCTTTTTGCTCTATATATTCGGGAATTTTGGACCATCAACTCGGAACAATGCGGATGTAATTTTCTGAAGAAGAAATAGGGAGAAATGCTAATGAAATCACATCAAATATTAAGTCCGTTATTTCAACACACACCTATTAAACCTCATATGTGTTTATTATTTCAATACAACAGTTAATTACAGGATATTTTTAAAAGGCGCACGAAACCTCTTTTTGCCTTAGTTTCCCGTTCCAATTTTGTCAAAGTGGAAATGACCGTTGGAGTTTCAGGGCTGAAAAAAAAGGGATACACAAAAGGATTATGTCCTGTCAGCACTGGCGTAGCCAGGGGGGGGGCAGAGGGGCATTTGCCCCCCCCAAGATCTTTAAATTTTATAGATAATGCTTCAAAATTTAAATAAACGGTCCCAAAAATACTGTTAAAAGACCCAAAAAAACGGCTGGCATCCAAAAATTTCGCGACTGCGGCGCTTTGCCTTCGGCAGCACTGGCGATGAACCAACAAGAAACACTTCCTGCAAATTTGCCCCCCCCAAGACAAAATCCTGGCTACGCCAGTGCCTGTCAGGGAAGGGATAGCCTATTATTATGGTTTGACCGGTTATGCAAATCTGCTGTGTTGTTTCCCTTGAAGCTTTTGTAATATCCCAACTATTGGGGGGAGTTGAAATTCAGTCAATTTGATTTAGTTTGTGAGATTATTTATTAGTAAATATTTTTGCTTTTATTTAAATCCTTTGTAGCAATCTTGTACTTAAATAATATTATCTTTTTAGTTTTTAGGGTTGTGCCTTATTTATGTACCATAACACCTCAAAAATCGCGTTAAGAGGAATTTATTTGGCTTGAGTTTCGGTACATAGATTTTTGTTCTGTTTGTTTAGTTGTAGTGTTGCCAGGTCATATTTTGTTTTGTCAGTAGATTTTCAGTCTATCAGTAGACTTATAAGTTGCCTTGTTAAAGGGGTAAATCATTTAGAGTATACTCAATTAATTATTTTAACTACGTTTTTTCAAATCATTAAATCATTAGTCTGTGTATTAGACTATGAAAACTTGCATTAGAAAATCATTACAGAAATAGTTTATTAACATTAAGACACATGAGATATTCCTATTAAATATGCACTACCTATGAGATGCCCTATATTTGGTTCTATATTCTTGAAGAGTACAATTTCCCGATTCCAAAACTATATAGTTTGTCTATATTTGGTTGAGGCGGCTCCAACATAATTGGTTCTAAAAATTTTAAAAATACTATCAGAGAAACCAAGTACCTATCTCAAATTTTACCTGCAGCTTTCACCTGTACAGGTAGCATGGTTCACAAAATCAGTGGTAGAATAGTATTTTTACAATTTTTGAAGCCGAATATATGAGAGACTGTTCAATGAAATATAGACAAACTATATATTTTTGCAATCGGGGCCTTGTGCTCTTCAAGAATATAGAATGAAATATCGAGCATCCCATTTGAAAAAAGCTGGAAGCATGCAAAATTTCACATTTCTGACATTCAAATTTTGTTTCTGACCATGGTTTCCAAAAATTCAGCCAAAATTGTACAACTTTTGTATTTACACCTTTTTTCTACCTGTAAAGGTAAAGGAGGTAGGTGGGGTGTCAATATATAAAAAAACACCCTGTACAAATAAGTTAACTATTGCGGAACTTATAGGTGAACCTCTGCGGGACGAGCGCAGCGAGTTCCGCAGCCATTTACTCAACAATATACTGTTGAATGTTGAACTGTTCAAAAAAAACACTCACATGTAGTTTTTGAACTGATAAGAAAAGTTCATAACTGAGTGAATCAGGTTAGTATTGTACTTGAACAACATATTCGTGAATAGATGGCTGAATCCACTCATAAGTTCCGCACAATCCACTCGTTTGTACTTGAATAACTTGTCACAATATATTGCTAGTTTGTGGTAGAGTAACATTACTAATTCCTGTTGAAAGACGAATTGACAAAAAGTGGATAATCATAATCTTACAAATTCTGACTTTATTATAATAAGTTGTTGTTCAAGTACAAATAAGTGGATTGTTGCGGATTTTATGGGTGGACCTCTGCGGGACGAGCGCAGCGAGTTCCGCAGCCATCTACTCACCAATATACTGTTGAATTGTTCAAATAAGGAATTCACCTGAAACATGGAGTTTTTAAACTAATGAGAATAATTCACATTTGAGTGAGTCAGGTTAGTATTGTAGTTAAACAATATATTGATAAATAGATGGCTGCGGAACTCGCTGCGCTCGTCCCGCAGAGGTTCACTCATAAGTTCCGCAACAATTCACTCATTTGTACTTGAATAACTTGTCACATTATGTTACTAGTTTGGTAAAGTAACATTACTAAAGTCCAACAAATACCATTTTAAAATCACGTGATTTTTCTCTATCCTTGTTGAATACATCTTAAACAGAGGTGATAGTAAAATTGGAAAAAAAATTGGTGTCTAATTATTGTTCATAATAATTCTTACCTGAAATAGAATCTGTCACTGTCATCAATTAGTTTTTCAAAGGTATTTTGGAAAATGATACAACGAACAAACAGAGCTAATAATTTTGACTATATTAACCTTTTTCCAACTCGAAAAGAAGCAAATAGAAACCGGGTCCCCAATTCAAGTTTAGAATGTATTACAACGGACAGCAGATGCGACAAAAGTGAGTCTCGCAACATTTGCAAGTATTAAAATTCCCATCTGATTGGTCAACACTACTTCAAGAACGCGTTTGTAAAATACTAGTGGGAACGTGTCCTAAAATTCAATAGTAATTAACCACCAGTAGCTTTTTGTAGGTGATATCAACGACATAATCAATGAACATACGTTTTTTGCCACCAATATCACGTGATTTTAAAATGGTATTTGTCGGACTTTAATTCCTATTGAAAGTCGAATTGACAAAAAGTGGATAATCGGGGGTAATACCATCAGAGCTTCAAAATTACCGATAATTTTTCACGATTGCGTGTTTTCTATAATTTCACGAGTCCGTAGGACGAGTGAAATTTGCAGAGAAAACACGCATGAGTGAAAAATTATCCGGTTCATTTTAAAGCTCAAGTGGTATTTAGAGGATTATTTCACGTATGAAAATGCAAAAAATATGGAAATAATTATGTATTAAACGATTTGAACATCTTAACGATCAATACAAATAAATGGTTGCTATCAGGAACCGTTTGTTTGTATCAAAAATTAGTATGACAACCATGTATACAATAACATGGGAGAATTATCGCTGTAATTCTCTCTAGTTAAACAAATGGAAAAGAGAATTTTCGCTGAAATTCAGAAAATCGTCACTTGTCTTATGGGATTTCTAACACAATAGTGGAATAATCGCTGTAATTTTAAAAATCGTCACTTGTTTTATGGGATTTCTAACACATGAGTGGAATAATCTGACAAATTCTGACTTTATATAATAAGTTATTGTTCAAGTACAGAGTGTTTTTTTATATATTGACACCCCAACTACAGCCTTCACCTTTACAAGTAGATGAAAAGTGTAAATACAAAAGTTGTACAGTATTCGCTACATTTTTAGAATCCATGGTCAGAAACAAAAATTGAATGTCAGAAATGTGTAGACCTCGCAACATTGTTTAGTTGACTTATGGTTGTCGATATAGTAGGATATTTTAATTCATGCATAGATAAGTTCTACAAAAGCTCTGTATAAGAACACAAGAACGCCAAAGTTCACAATAATTCTGTTGTTTGCTGTATTATATTCCTTAGTACTATTATTTAATTTAAGTAGTTACATACTTTTTTTAATTTAAAATGCTAGTTTTGATAATTGGCAGATGACACATCACTAAAAATCTACCAGCTTTATTGGCTGAGTTCGTTCGGCTTTGCACTCTACGGAGCGGGTATGAGCATGGATATCGTGACGTCATAGGCAGAGTGAGCTCTGAACAAGTGTACGTAAGCCGAACGCAGATCGAAGAAAAAAACAACAGAATGGTGTAAATGACCAAATTCATGTTCTGGGAATGTACTCAGAGCTGTCAAAGATACTTTTAAAAAGTATCTAGTTATAAGATAAGTTACTTTTGGAAAAAGTATCTGAAGTTACTTTGGGTATTTAGTTACTCATTTAAAAAAGGATCTTTAATACGTATCTTAAGTTACTTTTCAAGGTACTTAATAAGATATTTATTAAGATACTTTATTATTAGTTCTAAAGCTTTTGCTGTTTAGTTTATTTGGTCCACAGGTTTTGGATTCAGTTTTAAAAACAAGAATTTTTATAGTTTAAAAATCCCAAATTCGAGAATTAGGTTTAAAATCGCAGGACATAGAAAGTTATCACAGTCACAATCATAAATCATAGTTACATTTTTATAGAATATAATGGATAAATCGTGACGTGATCTATTGAAGTACAAAATCGTTAATAACTCTTTTGTTCAATGAGTTTACTCTAACTTTACAGAGCGGCTGGGTGAGTAGGTACAAACGAATATTTACATATAACGTAAGCTTGATGCTTTTTGAAGTTTGAATCAGTTTTATCTTTTTGGGTAAACGTCTCAAGAAATTTTTTCACAGAACGTATACTTTTTGTTAACTTAGATTTAGATTAAACTTTTCAGCATTTACCTACTTCTAAGTATCTGAGATATTTTTTGGTATCCAAGATACTTTTTCAAGATACAAGTTACAGATCCTTTTGAAAAGTAACTAAGATATTAGATGCTTTTGCCAAAAAATAAAAAGTATTTAAGATACAGTATCTTAGATACTATAAAGTAACTAAGATACTCTAAAGTTAATTATATACTTTTTTCTGACAGCTCTGAATATATTAAACTTGACAATGATATTTTACTTAACCCGGAAGCCCAAATATTTTTCATCTAATAAAATATTATTTTTTTTCAAAATTTACCTAAAAAATAGAGATATGGGGGGGGTAATTACTCCCTGTACCCCCCCCCCCCCCCATATCTACGCCCTTGACCAGAGCCTCTTAAATTGTATTTCAATACAGCCACACGAGAAAAATATACGACAAGCGAACCCATATGAGAAAAAAAACTCTCGTTACTATGTATTATTTAAGACCTAACGATATCCTATTTCGTTCCGAGAGGAGGGTTTCACTTGGGTGGTTGACACAAAAGACGCCATGGAGAAGTGAGTATCAGTTTTGCAGGTCTCATGTGTTTTGGGGAAAATTAACTACCTACCTACAATAATTGACTTTTTTTAATGGTTTCACTTTTCTATTGAAGGTTTTCGTGTAAAATTATATTTCACGGAGGCGTGAGTAAAGCCCCTTTTTTCACTCATATGTGATTGTCGCACGTTCACTTTACACACTTGTTGCATAAACAGCTATTTTGTTAAATAATTATTGTTGTAGATCGTCCATTTGCCTACTACTGTGCAAAAACTTTTCTTACTTTGATCAACACATACAAGCTGAATGGAGAATTATAAAAGGTGGGCAATTTACAATGTTTTTGTTCTTAGAAATTATTACTCACACGATTATAAATAATGAAATTTAAAATTTGAAAATTACACATTTCAAAATCCCTTTCTATTGAATGAACTTAGGTGAGAAAACTTAGTATTTTTAATGATTATTTCCTGCAATGTAAACTAAAATAGAACTTCTCATCCACTCTAAGTTATTTCTATTTGTGATTTATGTAACCCAAAAAATCCACAGAAAACTTTGGCCAAAGTGACAATACATTCATTTAAAGGTTTTCCTTTGTGAATACTGTCAAGGTAATTTATGTATATGTTTCCAACTTCCGAAAAAAACATAATACCTATTCAAAGAAACTCCAAATAATAAACAGGAAGTCCCAGAATAATTGTATATGTAATTTGAATTATGATATTTTGTTTGCAAATTGCTATTATATAGTTATCTTATCAGTATTTGATTACTGCTTTACTGATAAATATCTTAAAAGTTACTAATTTCAATTATTACATGAAATAAGTCTCAGGATCCTTGTTCCAATAAAACACTTTTCATTCTGTCAATAAATAGGCATTACCCAAAGAAAACGAAAAGCGTTTATTTATTTTGAACCAAGGTTATTCCAAGATCTGTTTCTGGTTAATTTTGAGAGAAGCATTTAATTCCTTAATAGCCTCATGGTTAGTGTAAATGTAATGTGAATTCAAGGCTAAGTATAATGAACTTTTTCCAGGAATAATCTTTCATAAATATGTATGTTAACATGTACAAAAACATAAAAGTTAATATTGATAAAAAGTTACTGTTCCATATATCTGTTTTAAGGATGTGAAATTTATTATTTATTCAAGTTATCCGTTGAAGGCAATATACAAATAAACTATCAAAAGTATTGAATGTATTTGTTTTATCAATGAGCGTATTATGAATACTGATAGATAATGTTTGTAGCGATGTTTTATTCATTACTTGACTGCATAAACAAGTTGCGTCCCCACCAATGAACCAAAAAAAAAATTCATTCATAACTATACAATTCTCAAAAAAGGAGGTTTGTTTATGAATGACCAAGTTTACTTACGCACTGGAACCTTCTTAGGATCATAAAGCGCAACCTTCTCCTCTACAACGGCGATCCGTCCTCTCGCTACCTCGCATCTTTTGTAGACGCACCTCAATTGACCACCCAATTCCGTGAAAATATCGTCGGCCACCAATGCCAAGGATGCCAACTGCCGTAGAGCATTGCACAAGGTAGAGTTGGTAACCGCTTCTAGTTCTTCGTCCTTAACGCGCGGAGTACCGTCCTCTTTGAACAGCGGTACTCTCGATAACAATTTCGGCTCTATCGTTCTTTGTACGAATGGCATGATTTTGTCGGCTTATGACCATAATAATAATAATATTTTTTTAAATTTTAATCAACAAGTTGTCAAGTAATTAATATCATAAAACACTCTTTATTATCACATTTTTCACCTCTGACACAAAACCGTTGTTTGTCGACATTTTTCAAAAATTACCGGTTTTTTTTTCTCTCGTAAACCAATTACGCGACGCCAATTCACTCGTACACGGCACGAATGCCGGTAAACAAGTGAGCCCGCGAGCCGCGCTGAAGAAAGCGAGGAACGAACAACAGACACTACAGGGCAAAGGCGCACACTTTTGCCGGGTTTGAATTTTCAAAACGCTACGCTGCCAAGTTGAACTGACTGAATATTTTCATATATTATGAATTCGTCTTATCTTAATAGGGAAAAATATACTTTTTGATATCAGACTCCTGATAAAAACATATTTCTAGATCAAATTACGTGTGAAAGATTATTATAGTCTGCTGTCCCCACTTTGAAATTGTTGAACTTCATGATTTTCAAGTCCACCACATGAAAGTTAAAGGATCAAAAGAATGCTTGTATGTGAACACACCCAACTCCTCCGCATTATTAGTTGTCTTTATTGTCAACAGGTTATTTCGTATTTTTCGATCGTTTTAGTAAGTTTGCTAAGCATTTGCTTCCTCTATCTTTCGTGTAGCGGACTTTACTTTGAGTCCCTTATTCTCAATTATATCGGTATATCTACTTCCAATAATAATTATCGTATCAGATCTTTTCCCGTATACTAAACGGATCAAAATAATTTCAATTTCAACAAGAAACGTTTCTCAAGCAATACACATAAAATTCAATACCAAACAAAAAATGAAAAATATCTTCGTTCAGTAAATTTCCTTATATTTCATTGTATCTGACAACACTGCTACCACGTAATATTGTATGGTTGGGTATAGGTGAAAGTGTGGTATTTTTCCCCTATACCTGCTACATCAATTTATGGGCAATTACAAAAGTTTTTTTTAATGTTTCTACAGCGCACTTCCACTTTGTACCACAGGTGTAGGTATAAAACATTTTAATCAACTACTAAATGGGTTTTTTGTACATACAATTAACATTGGAATTTTATATCACATACATAAAGAAAAAATCTTCTACTAAAATCTAGTATCATCGGGCATTTTTTCAAAATAGGCCACCTGATCTTCAACTCTGTAATCGTGGATCCATCTACTACCCTTTCTTAAACTGCCATCGATTCCATCTTTCCACACTCCTAAAACAAAATTTGAACAATTATATTTCTGAAACTATAAGTCCAAAATTATTCTCAGATTTGAAGCTGAAATCTATGAAAAAAGGCACTCAGAAAAATTGAAAAATTGATAAATCACCCCAATTGCTCAACACGATTTTATCTTAGGAACTGTGCTAATTGGGGCCTTTAATTAAAAATTAGGTGCTCCTCTAGTTTTTGAGAAAATCAAAAAAAAACTAAGGAATTGCTAGGTTTATGAAAGCTAGTAGTCCCCTATAGTAAAAAATATTTTTCCAAAATTTTCTTTTGTATCAGAATTAGGTGCTTTTTAGGTGCTCTTAAATAGTCGAAGAAAAAATAGAATTGATTAATTATCAACTGAGTTACAGATTTTTTTTAAAATTATTAGGGGACTGCTGGATTTAGGTTTACAAGTTGGTGTGTCAGAATGACGGAAAAACTTCGAGATCTATATAATAATTAGGTGCTTTTTAGGTACTAATTAGGGCCTTTAATTAAAAATCAGGTGCTTCTCTAGTTTTTGAGAGAATCAAAAAAAAACTAAGGAATTGCTAGGTTTATGAAAGCTAGTAGTCCCCTATAGTAAAAAATATTTTTCCAAAATTTTCTTTTGTATCAGAATTAGGTGCTTTTTAGGTGCTTCTGAATAGTCCAAAAAAAAATAGAATTGATTAATTATTAACTGAGTTACAGATATTTTTTTTACCACATACTAGCTTTCATAAACCTAGCAATCCCTTAGTTTTTTTTGATCTTCTCAAAAACTAGAGGAGCACCTAATTTTTAATTAAAGGCCTTAATTAGCACCTAAAAAGCACCTAATTATTATATAGTTCCCGAAGTTTTTTTCCACCTTGGGACTGCTAGGTTCATAGACCTCATTAATTCAAGAAAAATGGATTATTGGTTGCTATTGCAAAAATACCAGAATTTTGCTGGAATGAATTTCCAGAAATATTACTTTTTATATTTTGAAAATCTTCATTACTAAAACCGGGGTCGATATTACCAGATCTGGTAATTATTTTATCAAGTTGGCAACACTGGGAACTATAATTGCGAATGAACTGAAATTTTCAGGGATTGTAGTCCTTTGAAAAGGATAATTTTCAGTGAAAGATTCAGCTTTCTATCTATAATAGAAAAAAAGTTATGACTTTTCAAAATTTTCCAAAAAAATTATAAGGGGGGTACCTTCTTACTAAAACGATGAAATTTCAATTTTTTTTTTGTCGAGATTTTGTGTCCTAATGGTTCCTCGTGATACCCTGAACTCCATAAACTACATTATTCTCAGATTTGAAGCCTAAATCTATGAAAAAAGGCACTCAGAAAAATTGAAAAATTGATAAATCACCACAATTGCTTAGCACGATTTTATCTCAGGAACTATAAGTGCAAATGAGCTGAAATTTTCAGGGATTGTAGTCCTTTGAAAAGGATAATTTTCAGTGAAAGATTCAGCTTTCTATCTATAATAGAAAAAAAGTTATGACTTTTCAAAATTTTCCAAAAAAATCATAAGGGGGGTACCTTCTTACTAAAACGATGAAATTTCAATTTTTTTTTTGTCGAGATTTTGTGTCCTAATGGTCCCTCGTGATACCCTGAACTCCATAAACTAAATTATTCTCAGATTTGAAGCCAAAATCTATGAAAAAAGGCACTCAGAAAAATTGAAAAATTGATAAATCACCCTAAATTGCTTAACACGATTTTATCTCAGGAACTATAAGTGCAAATGAGCTGAATTTTTCAGGGATTGTAGTCCTTTGAAAAGGATAATTTTCAGTGAAAGATTCAGCTTTCTATCTATAATAGAAAAAAGTTATGACTTTTCAAAATTTTCCAAAAAAATCATAAGGGGGGTACCTTCTTACTAAAACGATGAAATTTCAATTTTTTTTTTGTCGAGATTTTGTGTCCTAATGGTTCCTCGTGATACCCTGAACTCCATAAACTACATTATTCTCAGATTTGAAGCCAAAATCTATGAAAAAAGGCACTCAGAAAAATGGAAAAATTGATAAATCACCCCAAATTGCTTAACACGATTTTATCTCAGGAACTATAAGTGCAAATGAGCTGAATTTTTCAGGGATTGTAGTCCTTTGAAAAGGATAATTTTCAGTGAAAGATTCAGCTTTCTATCTATAATAGAAAAAAGTTATGACTTTTCAAAATTTTCCAAAAAAATCATAAGGGGGGTACCTTCTTACTAAAACGATGAAATTTCAATTTTTTTTTTGTCGAGATTTTGTGTCCTAATGGTTCCTCGTGATACCCTGAACTCCATAAACTACATTATTCTCAGATTTGAAGCCAAAATCTATGAAAAAAGGCACTCAGAAAAATGGAAAAATTGATAAATCACCCCAAATTGCTTAACACGATTTTATCTCAGGAACTATAAGTGCAAATGAGCTGAATTTTTCAGGGATTGTAGTCCTTTGAAAAGGATAATTTTCAGTGAAAGATTCAGCTTTCTATCTATAATAGAAAAAAGTTATGACTTTTCAAAATTTTCCAAAAAAATCATAAGGGGGGTCCCTTCTTACTAAAACGATGAAATTTCAATTTTTTTTTTGTCGAGATTTTGTGTCCTAATGGTCCTTAGTGATACCCTGAACTCCATAAACTAAATTATTCTCAGATTTGAAGCCTAAATCTATGAAAAAAGGCACTCAGAAAAATGGAAAAATTGATAAATCACCCCAAATTGCTTAACACAATTTTATCTCAGGAACTATAAGTGCAAATGAGCTGAATTTTTCAGGGATTGTAGTCCTTTGGAAGGGATAATTTTCAGTGAAAGATTCAGCTTTCTATCTATAATAGAAAAAAAGTTATGACCTTTCAAAATTTTCCAAAAAAATCATAAGGGGGGTCCCTTCTTACTAAAACGATGAAATTTCAATTTTTTTTTTGTCGAGATTTTGTGTCCTAATGGTTCCTCGTGATACCCTGAACTCCATAAACTACATTATTCTCAGATTTGAAGCCAAAATCTATCAAAAAAGGCACTCAGAAAAATGGAAAAATTGATAAATCACCCCAAATTGCTTAACACGATTTTATCTCAGGAACTATAAGTGCAAATGAGCTGAATTTTTCAGGGATTGTAGTCCTTTGAAAAGGATAATTTTCAGTGAAAGATTCAGCTTTCTATCTATAATAGAAAAAAAGTTATGACTTTTCAAAATTTTCCAAAAAAATCATAAGGGGGGTACCTTCTTACTAAAACGATGAAATTTCAATTTTTTTTTGTCGAGATTTTGTGTCCTAATGGTTCCTCGTGATACCCTGAACTCCATAAACTACATTATTCTCAGATTTGAAGCCAAAATCTATGAAAAAAGGCACTCAGAAAAATGGAAAAATTGATAAATCACCCCAAATTGCTTAACACGATTTTATCTCATGAACTATAAGTGCAAATGAGCTGAATTTTTCAGGGATTGTAGTCCTTTGAAAAGGATAATTTTCAGTGAAAGATTCAGCTTTCTATCTATAATAGAAAAAAAGTTATGACTTTTCAAAATTTTCCAAAAAAATCATAAGGGGGTACCTTCTTACTAAAACGATGAAATTTCAATTTTTTTTTTGTCGAGATTTTGTTTCCTAATGGTTCCTCGTGATACCCTCAACTCCATAAACTAAATTATTCTCAGATTTGAAGCCAAAATCTATGAAAAAAGGCACTTAGAAAAATTGAAAAATTGATAAATCACCCCAAATTGCTTAACACGATTTTTTTTCTGGAACTATACGTCCAAATTGGCTGAAACTTTCAGGGATTGTAGTCCTCTGCTGGAATAAGAATCGCTGAAAATTTCATCGTTCTATGTCTAATAGAACTAAAGTTATGATTTTGTAAAGTTTACAAAAATTTAAATCATAAGGAGAGGAGATTTTGTATCTAAATGATTATTGGGGCCCCCAAAACTCCATCATATACTAAATTATTTTGAGATTTGGAGCTGGATTCTATGAAAAAAGGCACTCAGAAAAATTGAAAAATTGATAAATCACCCCAAATTGCTTAACACGATTTTATTTCTGGAACTATAAGTCCAAATGAGCTGAAATTTTTAGGGATTGTAGTCCTCTACTGCGATAAGAATCGCTGAAAATTTCAGCTTTCTATTAACAATAGAAAAAAAGTTATGACCTTTCAAAGTTTTCCAAAATCATAAGGTACTAAAACGATGATCATTGGGAACCCCCAAAACTCCATACACTAAATTATTCTGAGATTTGGAACCTGATTCTATGAAAAAATGCACTCAGAAAAATTGCTTAAACAAATACCTGCAGGCAAATAAATCTCCCTTTCTCTGGCTCCGGAAGACAAAATAGGAGCTACAATAATGTCTTCGCCAATAGAAAATTCATCCATAACAGTATGACAATTTGGATCGTTTGGATCCAACATCCAAAGGGGTCTTATTATCGGCAGACCAAGATTTAAAGAAACTCTTGCGTATTTTTTCAATACTGGTTTGACCTGAAATAGAGCTTTATTTAATTTTAAATTACTCACTTCAACAGCTGAATTTGCCTTCTGACAATTCGATTTTAGTTGATCAACTATGTTTTTGGATTTTGGGACAAGTCTTCATCAGTAGTCCTTCTAACTTAGAAATTTTCGAATGATTTTTGCATCCCTCTTCATCCTTCAAAGCAAGTTTTTTTAGAAGAGTTTCAGAATTCCATACTAATGTCTTTTTTTTTTAATCCAGTTGCGTACACTCAAAAACAATTCTAGTGGATCGACTAAAATCGAATCGTAAGAACACACGCCCTTACCTTATTTTGTCTAAGTAAAGCCAATCCAATAGCCGTATCCAAAACTTTCTTATCCCCATAACTATTGGGCAAACGATTATATCTAACAACAGGCAAAAAAGCGGCCAATTGCAGCCACCTTATGTAAAGTTCTTGGTCAGGCAATTCGACAAAACTGCTATTCAATTCAGTTTCTACAGAGTCATAATCACCACCTACTGCACCCGGGATCAAAAACGGATACCCGATAATTCCATAAGTTAAAATTGTTGGTATGACTCGCCTCAAACCGTCCCAGCTGGATTCGAAACGGGGCAAAGCCACAAAACTAGGCGACCTCGGTCTTTCAATCGCATCGCTAACCCCCAGCAAACTAATGGAATTCTGGATACTGTTGATGAATTGCGTTTTAAAATGGTCGGGATTTAATAGGGGTTTTTCGCACTGGTAATAGTGAGGCATATCGTAGGCGTTGCCCAATTCCAAATAGTAGGCGTTGAATTTGTACTTGCTCATTACCGATTTGAGTTTTTCGATTAGCCAAGGCATGGTACGGTTGTTGGTGATGTCCAATACGCCTGCACTTTGAAGAGTTTTGAAACTGAAACGGAAATTGTGAGTAGTTAGTCAATTTGAATTCAGATATTTTGTTTGCATTAATATGGAGTCAGGTTCCAACACAGAAATTAAAATTGTAGAAGAACAACGACACGGAGGATAAAAAAAACATTAGGACATGACGAGAATTACAGATCTGCACACGAAAAACCAACCGTCACAAACAATATGAACTTTTTAAAAATAATTTCTATTGGAAATCTTGACTCTCTGACGGCTTTTGTTATGATGTTCTTTTTTCCTTGAGAGAATTATTTTTGAAATAATTGGACCGTTTATCATGTTTAGTTCTGTAATTCTGGTCATGTCGTAATTATTTTTATTTTCTTGTGTCGTAACATGAAAAATGGCGAAAGCCGAAAGCGCTCTACTATGCTAAGTTTCACTAAATTAAATTGTGCATGAAATATAAAAATTGTTTCCTTCTTTACAAAGATTTTTTATTGGCAACTATTGTTACATGAATGAGTATTGTCAAAAAGAAAAACTTATTATGGACGCAAATTCAAGCAACTAGCTTATGTATACAGGCCGGACCAACCTACTAGACACATATGAAGTGATAATAAGACGAATTAGTTTGTACCTTCAGTTTCAATAACATGCAAAATTGATCAATGATCCACCGTGGCGATCTTGGGTATCAGTCAACTGGTCCCATTGAAGCCTATGTGTCTAGAAGCCTGATCCTGTTTATATATTCAAGAAAACAAATTTGAAAATATCTTCAACAATCCATCCGTAGATTCTTCAAGAATATGGAACGAAAAGTCCTACCTGGTTAGTGCGGGTACTTTTCTACCACTAAACCGTTCCAATACGAGCAAACGCTTCTCAACCGCCTCAGCAAAATTGCGACTTTCAGTAGAAATAAACGGTTGTATAGTGAAAACTACACGAAAACCCCTTCTCCGAAGAACATCGATGGTCTTTTCCAGAGTCGGAAATCGGTCAGTATCCAGCTGAAAATCGCCAACTCGATTTTGCCAAAATTCATTTATCAACACGTGGCCTTGCTTGATGGTTCCCAAAGCTATGATATCATTGGTGAAATTGAAAACCATTTCTAGAAATTATAAACAATAATTATTTTGGCTAAAAAATCAACTCATCAATCATTTACCTTCTGTTAATAATTCTTTACTTTCAGAAGTAATCTCCCACAAAGGTTCAGTAAGTAAACTATCAATAACATCAGCGTCTTCCTTTTTCAAACCATCCCATAAAGTGTGTTCACTGAGTTGGGTGTGCAGCTCGCTCATATTTCCGCCAGTGCATATGCTGTAATTCAGCTCAGGAGTTATAGTGAATTTATTAACGAAAGCAAACTCATCGTAACGAGCGCTGAGACACAACTGTTTTTGTGTGTCACCTTGTATTGCAACGTAAAGGGGTGTTTTCTCATCTATTATTATTGCAGCTCCTTTTGAGTTGATGAAGTATCTTTTGAGGACATTACCTAGAATTTTAGTGTTGATTCACATGCATTTTTTTGACTATTCCCGGCTCTTGTTTGGGTTACTCAAGAGCTAGGAATAAGCTTAAATTATTGTAAATATCCAGACTCAATTTATGAACTACCCAGACAGTAAAGAGGGAAAGTTTGGATCTTTATTGCATTATTATTACTCATTTCATAATTTTCAATTTTTGTCTATTCCAGGCGCTAGGGCTTTCTGGAATAAGTCTGAGGTTTTGAAATTGTTCTGAAGTCTTGTGTTCAAGTCTATAAACCTAGCAGTCCCAAGGTGGAAAAAAACTTCGGGAACTATATAATAATTAGGTGCTTTTTAGGTGCTAATTAGGTCCTCTAATTGAAAATTAGGTGCTCCTCTAATTTTTGAGAAAATCAAAAAAAACTAAGGGATTGCTAGGTTTATGAAAACTAGCAGTCCCCTATAGTAAAAAATATTTTTTCAAATTTTTTCTTTGTATCAGAATTAGGTGCTTTTTAGATGCACCTAAATAGTCCAAGAAAAATAGAATTGATTAATTATTAACTGAGTTACAGATTTTTTTTTAATTATAAGGGGACTGCTGCCCTCACGTTTACTTGTTGGTGTGTCAGAATGGCATAAAAACTTCGGAATCTATGTAATAATTAGGTGCTTTTTAGGTGCTAATTAGGGCCTCTAATTAAAAATTAGGTGCTCCTCTAGTTTTTGAGAAGATCAAAAAAAACTAAGGGATTGTTAGGTTTATGAAAGCTAGTAGTCCCCTAATAATAAAAAAATCTGTATCTCAGTTAATAATTATGAACCGATTCAATTTTTTCTTCGACTATTTAGAAGCACCTAAAAAGCACCTAATTCTGATACAAACGAAAAATTTGAAAAAATATTTGTTATTTTAGGGGACTGCTAGTTTCCATTAACCTGGCAGTCCCTTTGCTCTTTTTTTTGATTATCTCAAAAACGGAAGGAGCACCTAATTTTTAATAAGTAGCCCTAATTAGCACCTAAAAAGTACCTAATTATTATATAGATCCCGAAGTTTTTTTCCACCTTGGGACTGCTAGGTTTATAGATCTCTTGTGTTCTAGTGTTAATAATAAAAGTGTTCTAACTTGGATTGAAAAGTTCTGGAACATTCTGTAATTTCTAAGTTGTTCTGACATATTTTTAAGTTTTGGCTCTCAAGCTATGAGTTCTGATCAGTTACAGTTCAAATAGAGCAGTTTGAGGAGCTCATTTTGCACCCTGATTGAGCTAAATTTAACTGAGATGAATAAAAATCCTATTCTAAACTTTCCTAGAGTAACAAAATTCAATCTTTGACGATTCTAGTGTTAAATTTAAGCTATGGCAGTTTTAAACGTCAATTTTGGCCCTCAAACTACCATTTCTGATTATTTTTAAGTTACAGTTCAAATAGAGCAGTTTGAGGAGTTCATTTTGCACCTTGATTGAGCTAAACTTAATTGAGATGAATAGAAATCCTTAGAGGTTAGGAGGCAGACATTTTTTCAATATTTTTTTCTTAAATTTCAATCTTTTTTGAAGCCACTTGTGAAATCTCGATTCAAACCCTCAAACATTTTCCTCGAAAAAAACATTTTGCCTCACGACTACTTCATTACTCACAGTGGCGGATACAGTGGTGGGGGGGGGGCAAAACAAAACTATATTTTAAGTATTGAGAATATTCGGGTTCGGAAAACTGGAAACCTATAAAAAAATCACACCTTTGTCTGGTTGAGTTCATGTATTGTTTTTTTTTTTGGTTCTAATAAATAAATATTCATACAAAATCAATAAGATCATGTACAGGGTGTTTTTCTATATATTGACATCCCACCTACAGCCTTTACCTTTCTAGGTAGATGAAAGGTGTAAATACAAAAGTGAATTATTGCGGAACTTATGGGTGGACCTCTGCGGGACAAGCGCAGCGAGTTCCGCAGCCATCTAATCACCAATATAGTATTGAACTGTTCAAGTAAGACATTCACCTGAAATGTGTAATTTTCAAACTTATGGGAATAACGCATATTTGAGTGAGTCAGTTTAGTATCGTAATTAAACAACATATTGATGAATAGATGGCGCAGAGGTCCACCCATAAGTTCCGCAACAATTTACTCGTTTGTACTTGAATATAACTTATCACATTATGTTACTAGTTTGATAAAGTAACATTACTAATTCCTGCTGAAAGGCAAATGGACAAAAAATGGATAATCTTACAAATTTTGACTTTATATAATAAGTTATTGTTCAAGTACAAATAAGTGGGTTATTGCGGAACTTACGGGTGGACCTCTGTGGGACGAGCGCAGCGAGTTCCGCAGCTATCTACTGACCAATATACTGTTGAACTATTCAAATAAGACACTCACCTGAAACTTCTAGTTTTTGAACTAATGAGAATAACTGACATTTGAGTGAATCAGGTTAGTATCGTATTTGAATAACGTATTAATGAATAGATTTCTGCGGAACTCGCTGCGCTCGTCCGGCAGAGGTCCATCCATAAATTCCGCAACAATCTACTCGTTTGTACTTGAATAACTTGTCACATTATATGTTACTAGTTTGGTAAAGTAACATTACTAATTTCTGTTGAAAGGCAAATTGACAAAAAGGGAATAATCTTACAAATTCTGACTTTATATAATAAGTTGTTGTTCAAGTACAGAGTGTTCTTTTATACATTGACACCCCACCTACAGCCTTCACCTTTACAAGTAGATGAAAGGTGTATTAGCTAAAGGACCCCGCAATATTTAAATGGAAATTGGTTACCCGTGATATTTGGATGAAATTTAAATATGTTATTGGGGATGCCGTAAGCAACATTTGTTACCATGGGCACAATCCTGTATATATGACAGGTGAGGCGTGATTAGCTGTCAAATATTGGAATCTTATATCCAAAAGCCGAATAACTATGGCAGATTCTGATGAAGAAAAAATCTATTTCTACTAAGTCGACCAAGTTAAGTCGAAAAATGTCAACCATTTTGACACCTGTCAAACCCGTGCCAAACGGCAGCACTCATCTTTTCCAGTTTTCAATATTTTATGATGTCATTTGATATTTTTAACTTATATGTAAATTCTGAATTCAAAATTTGAAAAAAATGACATCATTGTGGATTTCATTTGTAAGTGTCAAAATGTTTGAGTACTTTAATGATTTCATTATAGTACTAAGTACTATAATGACTGTACTATAATGACTAATGAAATAAAATCCTTTATACTAAAGCTACATACTTTAAAATAAAAATTGATATCTCTGTCAAAATCTGAAACCTGCATATAATGTTTTTTCATGCGTTATCATAAATAAGCCTAACTTAAATTGAAAAAGAACTAGATTTGATTCTTTTTTGAACTCAAGCTATTGACAGATTCTGACAGCTGTCAGAATGTGACGTGCATGAACTTTGTTTAATGTTTTATCACCAATAAACTACCTTAAAACGAGAAAGAACCAGATTAGAGTATTTTTTTCTACTAAAACAAATGACAGGTTTTGACAGTTTTGTCATTTTTTTTTTCAATTTTTGAATTCAGAAATTAAATACAAGTTAAAAATGCCAAATGACATCATAAAATATTGAAAACTGGAAAAGATGAGTGCTGCCGTTTGGCAGGGTTTTGACAGGTGTCAAAATGATTGACATTTTTCGACTTAACTTGGTTGACTTACTAGAAATAGATTTTTTGTTCATCAAAATCTGTCATAGTTACTCTGCTTATGGATATAAGATTCCAATATTTCACAGCTAACCACGCCTCACCTGTCATATATACAGGGTTGTGCCCATGGTAAAAAATGTTGCTTACGGCATCCCCAATAACATATTTAAATTTCATCCAAATATCACGGGTAACCAATTTCTATTTAAATATTGCGGGGTCCTTTTTAGAATCCATGGCCAGAAACAAAAATTGAATGTCAGAAATGTTGCATGCTTTCAGCTTTTTTCAAAATGGAATGCCCTATATTTGGTTCTATATTCTTGAAGAGCACAATTTCCCGATTCCAAAACTATATACAGGGTGTCCCACGACGTTTTTCCCGGGTGATAACCTCGGAACGCGTCTTCCAATATAATTGAAATTTTGAGGTTCTGGGTACCTTTTTGTGCCGCTTCTACCATTGTCATCCAGTTCCACCACTTTTGCTTCAATTTCTGTCAAGTGACGTCAACTGTCGAATCCTAAATGTAACTCATGATATATTATGGCATTTTTCGTTAGAAAATTAAATTACAAAATCGGTAATGCCATATTTGTTGAGGATTTGTTAAAGAAAGTGATAAAAATGTATACAGTGGAACATACGATCATGCGTTCCGAAGTTATCATTTGGGAAAAACCTCGTGGGACTGGGACACCCTGTATACTCTTGGACAAAATTATGGTAATGCTTATGTGCAGTGGTACGATAATTTTGTCCAGCAGTATAGTTTGTCTATATTTGGTTAAGCCGTCTCCAACATATTTGGTTTTAAAAAATTTCAAAAATACTATCAGAGAAAGCAAGTACAGGGTTATTGGTTATAAATGTCACCCTCCTCTATCTTTTTTATTTGACATTTTAGAAAAAAGTGTCCCAAATAAAAAATTTAAATTTGCATATACAGGGTGTTTCAAAGAAGCTGGTCGTGCTCCAATTTTCTTATTTTAAATTGAATACCCTACATATTATTCAATATTTGGATTCTACGTCAAATTCTGAGTAGATTTCATGTGATATTTATACCTAAGTTCAACTGTTTTGGAAATATTGAGGGTTGAAAATTGACTTTTTTGCAAATTTCACAGGCTGTAAAATCTAAACGGTTAACTTTTGTGCAAAACCGATCTTAAAATTTTTTACTAATATTTTCACAAGTTATCATTTGACACCAACTTTGAATTTAACCGAAGATTAAATTTAATTGGAATTTTCAATCATAGATTAAATTCAGAGTTGATGTCAAATATTGGTGTCAACTGATAGTTTATAAAAATCTAAGATAAAAATGTAAGATCGGTTTTGCTCTACAATTAACCGTTTAGGATTTACAGCCTGTCAAAATTGCAAAAAAGTCAATTTTCAACTGTCAATATTTCCAAAACAGTTTAACTTAGGTATAGGGTATATCACATGAAATCTGCTCAGAATTTTACGTAGAATCCGAATATCCGATAATATACAGGGTATTCTATATGAAATAAGAAATTTGGAGCACGACCAGCTTTTCTGAAACACCCTGTATAAGCGAAAGTGAGTTTTTTCATTTCAACCATAAAACTTTTATTTGGGACACATTTTTCTAAACTGTCAAATAAAAAAGATAGAGGGGGGTGACATTTACAACCAATAACCCTGTACAGGGTGATCTATTATAAATGTAACCCCCTGCTAACTTTTTCATTTGACGTTTTTGACAGAAGTGTCAAATACAAAAGTTTCAAGAAATTGTCAAAAGTTTCTAACTAACTCAGTTTTAGGCATACAGGGTGCGTCAAAAACGTGCAGCAGTATGAAGTTTTTTTTTTTTAAATGGAACACCCCGTATTTGTTAGTCCCCTTCAACCTGATTTCAACGATATATGGTTTGATATGTTTATCCCTCGGTTTATCTCCAATAGTTATAGGGAGAAACGCGAAAATTCCTTCCTAGGTCTCTCATGTTATTTTTTTTTAAATAATAATAATAGCTTAGATATCTGGATTTATTATAATATTTCACCTTGTAAATTAATGGATAAAATTTGAACAATAAACTGATAATAAAAAAAATACTTTAAAGCTTAAATGGTATAATTTTCCTTTTTTCAATATGAAACCTTAAAAGGGCTTTTCATGTTTTTCCCTATAACTGTTGAAGATAGACATATCAAACCCTATATCGTTGAAAACAGGTTAAAGGGGATTAACAAATAAGCGCACAATATACAGGGTGTTCCATTTAAAAAAATATAACTTCACGCTGCTGCACTTTTTTGACGCACCCTGTATGCCTAAAAGTGACTTAGTTAAAAACTTTTGACAATTTCTTGAAACTTTTGTATTTGACACTTCTGTCAAAAACGTCAAATGAAAAAGTTAGCAGGGGGTTACATTTATAATATATCACCCTGTACAACTTTTGTATTTACACCTTTCTTCTACCTGTGAAGGTAAAAGCTGTAGGTCGGGTTTCAATATATAAAAAATCACCTTGTACAAATAAGTGGATTATTGCGGAACTTATGGGTGGACCTCTACGGGACGAGCGCAGACAGTTCCGCAGCATCTACTCACCAATATACTATTGAACTGTTCAAGTAAGACATTCACCTGAAATGTGTAATTTTTAAATTGATGGGAATAACGCACATTTGAGTGAGTCAGTTTAGTACTGTAATTAAATAACATATTGATGAATAGATGGCTGCGGAACTCGCTGCGCTCGTCCCGCAGAGGTCCACCCATAAGTTCCGCAACAATTTACTTATTTGTACTTGAATAACTTGTTACTAGTTTGGTAAAGTAACATTACTAATTCCTGTTAAAAGGCAAATTGATAAAAAGGGAATAATCTTACAAAGTCTGACTTTATATAATAAATTATTGTTCAAGTAAAAATTTGTACAGTATTGGTTAAATATTTGGAATTTATGGTCAGAAACAAAAATTGAATGTCAGAAATGTGAAGTGTTGCATGCTTTCAGCTTTTTTCAAATGGGATGCCCTATATTTGGTTCTATATTCTTGAAGAGCACAATTTCCTGATTCCAAAACTATATAGTTTGTCTATGTTTAATTGAGCCGTTTCCAACATATTTGGTTCTAGAAATTTTTAAAATACTATCAGAGAAACCAAGTAGATACCTTAAATTTTATCTGCAACTTTCACCTGTATAGGTAGAATGGTTCACAAAATCAGTAGTAGGATAGTATTATTACAATTTTTGGAGCCGAATATATGAGAGACTGTTCAATCAAATATATAGACAAATTATATATTTTTGGAATCGGGGTATGTTCACTCTTCAACAATATAGAATGAAATATAGGGCATCCCATTTGAAAAAAGCTGGAAGCATGCAAAATTTCACATTTCTGACATTCAATTTTTATTTCTGATCATGATTTCTAAAAATTCAGCCAAAACTGTACAACTTTTGTATTTACACCTTTCTTTTACCTGTAAAAGTAAAGGCTGTAGGTGGGGTGTCAATATATAAAAAAACACCCCGACCTACCTATTTAAAATCACCTTATTCTCCTAAATAGTTCTCCCATTCCCATATTTTTATGGGCCATTCCTTCGAAAAACCGTATCTTGCACAATGCGCTCCCAAAACTAGCCTAAACTAACCCAATCTCGCTTACTTTAACTTAAACTGCCCCCCTTTCAAAAGGCCTGTATCCGCCCCTGATTACTCACGACTCAGTTAATTTCAATCCGATTTCAACGTACTTAGGTTCCAATTGAAGCTAATTAAATTCTCTACAAACCCCTATAGTAATAATTTCAATACTGAGCTGCAAGACTTAAAAGTTTTCAGAGTTTGATTTTTATCAAGGTGAGAAAGCAATTATATACGCAAATTCTTACCCCATTCATGACGTTCTACATGTCCAGTAACAAACGGTCGAAAACCGTGACCCCCTTTTTCCAAAGGCCAAGCAGATTCCTGGTTCTGACCACCTCCGTACCTAAAATAACTCATTAATCCACACGATGGACTGCTTACTTTACTTACCAATGCACTCCGTTGAACATTTCAAAGCAATCAGTCGGGGCCAGATAATCGTTCAACGAAATCCATTTTAAATTGTAACACTTAATACGATCTTGTAGGGTGTAGACGTGCAAATAGAGTCTGGCTTTGTCCATCCATTCCAGGCATATAGAGCCGTCTCGTCGTTCGTCTTGCGGTAAGCAAGGCAAGACTTGGTCGTAGTTTAAGGTGGTGCCCAATTTTGCATTAATTATTTCTATGCCTAAATAGAATTGATTATAATATTTAGAAATAATTATTTAATTACCTACTTACCATCGTTATTGTATATTTGCATTATACGTTTATTTTTATTAAACTTGATTCGTTCAAAGTAAGCTTTGGCCAAGATTTTTTGATGGTACAAAAAGTAAGCAGTGCATATTAAGACTACGATAGTCATAAAAAGAAATATTACGAAAACTTTTATTTTGTAGTCGTTGGATTTTTTTCTTCTGATGGTTTGAGGCAAATTCTAGAAATAATTAGTTTGTGAAAATTCTTAGTTAGTACAAATGATAGCACCTGTATTTTTTCCTTAAGTAAACTGGCCAGTGAGTTGACTGAAGTGACCGAGTTGGCTGGCGAGTTGCCGTCGGAAAAGTCCGCCGGATCTGGTGGAGTCAGCATTCTGGGGCTCAGCACTGATTTTCTTCTAACATTTCTAGAAGGGCCACTGAAAAATTAAAACTATGTAGTCTGGTCGAGTTCAAGAGGCAAAGTGGCATTTTCTTTATTGTATCAGACATGGCTATTATTTAAAGTAATAAAACAATGAAGAGGGTTTAAGAGTGACAATCGCCAAGACAATTTATCTTTTTGGCTTGTGAATAATTTCAATTTATTTAGAGTGTCGTGATGAATGGCTCTTAAGTTCAATTTCCGTATATAACTGATCGAGTTAAACGCTATTTAAATATAATGATAAATAAATACATATTATAATACAGTCGCGCGGTCATTACCTTGTTAAAAGAGAGCTTCAGAAAAATTGTTTTAGGATAAAAATTCTTACTTTAAAACCGTATCCTCCCATTCCCGTTCCTCATCACTATAATCATCCCCGTCGATATAAATTTTTGGTATATTCCAAATTGCAGCGTGCATTTTTTTAATTATTGCACATAAAACCCACACAATTGAACATTTTTATAACTAAAATTATTGTTTTATAAAAAATCCCCATAGTGGTGGTTTCAGTTGATTAGCATACCTTTCCATATTTGTTTTTATAATTATTACGATTAAGTTTTTGTGGATATGGAATGATAATAAATCTGATAATGTCATGTGATAAAGGCATCTGACTATGTATATTGAAGTTTTTATGTGCTAAAAATATAAAATCAAAGATGCTTTGTTATTATTGTTTCGTAATGTGGTTGTACAATTATTGTTTATATATTTTTTTCACACAACGCCGATGTTCTAAGAAAATTACTATAGTCAAATACATTGATTAGTATTGCAATTATTATTATTTGAAAATAATTGTGGGCAAATTTTCAATTTATTTTAGCTCATTGAACCAAAACAAAAGTCTCCTATACACTATACAAAAAATAAAAAACCCAAACAGGGATTGTAGTCCCCTACTAGAATAAGAATCGCTGGAAATTGCAGCTTTCTATCTTCAAGAGAAAAAAAGTTATGACCTTTCAAAGTTTTCCAAAATCTAAATCATAATAGGTACTACCTTCTTACTAAAACGATGAAATTTCAAATTTTTTTTAGTCGAGATTGCTTAACACGATTTTATCTCAGGAACTATAAGTGCAAATGAGCTGAAATTTTCAGGGATTGTAGTCCTTTTGAAAAGATAAAATTCAGTGAAAGATTCAGCTTTCTATCTATAATAGAAAAAAAGTTATGACCTTTCAAAGTTTTCCAAAAAAATCATAAGGGGGGTACCTTCTTACTAAAACGATGAAATTTCAAATTTTTTTTTTTCGAGATTTTGTATCCTAATGATCAATCAACATACCCCAAACTCCATACACAAAATTATTCTCAGATTTGAAGCCGAAATCTATGAAAAAAGGCACTCAGAAAAATTGAAAAATTGATAAATCACCCCAAATTGCTTAACACGATTTTATCTCAGGAACTATAAGTGCAAATGAGCTGAAATTTTCAGGGATTGTAGTCCTTTTGAAAAGATAAAATTCAGTGAAAGATTCAGCTTTCTATCTATAATAGAAAAAAAGTTATGACCTTTCAAAGTTTTCCAAAAAAATCATAAGGGGGGTACCTTCTTACTAAAACGATGAAATTTCAAATTTTTTTTTTTCGAGATTTTGTATCCTAATGATCAATCAACATACCCCAAACTCCATACACAAAATTATTCTCAGATTTGAAGCCGAAATCTATGAAAAAAGGCACTCAGAAAAATTGAAAAATTGATAAATCACCCCAAATTGCTTAACACGATTTTATCTCAGGAACTATAAGTGCAAATGAGCTGAAATTTTCAGGGATTGTAGTCCTTTTGAAAAGATAAAATTCAGTGAAAGATTCAGCTTTCTATCTATAATAGAAAAAAAATTATGACCTTTCAAAGTTTTCCAAAAAAATCATAAGGGGGGTACCTTCTTACTAAAACGATGAAATTTCAATTTTTTTTTTTTCGAGATTTTGTATCCTAATGATCAATCAACATACCCCAAACTCCATACACAAAATTATTCTCAGATTTGAAGCCGAAATCTATGAAAAAAGGCACTCAGAAAAATTGAAAAATTGATAAATCACCCCAAATTGCTTAACACGATTTTATCTCAGGAACTATAAGTGCAAATGAGCTGAAATTTTCAGGGATTGTAGTCCTTTTGAAAAGATAAAATTCAGTGAAAGATTCAGCTTTCTATCTATAATAGAAAAAAAGTTATGACCTTTCAAAGTTTTCCAAAAAAATCATAAGGGGGGTACCTTCTTTCTAAAACGATGAAATTTCAATTTTTTTTTTTTCGAGATTTTGTATCCTAATGATCAATCAACATACCCCAAACTCCATACACAAAATTATTCTCAGATTTGAAGCCGAAATCTATGAAAAAAGGCACTCAGAAAAATTGAAAAATTGATAAATCACCCCAAATTGCTTAACACGATTTTATCTCAGGAACTATAAGTGCAAATGAGCTGAATTTTTCAGGGATTGTAGTCCTTTGAAAATGATAAAATTCAGTGAAAGATTCAGCTTTCTATCTATAATAGAAAAAAAGTTATGACCTTTCAAAGTTTTCCAAAAAAATCATAAGGGGGGTACCTTCTTTCTAAAACGATGAAATTTCAAATTTTTTTTTTTCGAGACTTTATATCCTAATGATCAATCAACATACCCCAAACTCCATACACAAAATTATTCTCAGATTTGAAGCCGAAATCTACGAAAAAAGGCACTCAGAAAAATTGAAAAATTGATAAATCACCCCAAATTGCTTAACACGATTTTATCTCAGGAACTATAAGTGCAAATGAGCTGAAATTTTCAGGGATTGTAGTCCTTTTGAAAAGATAAAATTCAGTGAAAGATTCAGCTTTCTATCTATAATAGAAAAAAAGTTATGACCTTTCAAAGTTTTCCAAAAAAATCATAAGGGGGGTACCTTCTTACTAAAACGATGAAATTTCAATTTTTTTTTTGTCGAGATTTTGTATCCTAATGATCAATCAACATACCCCAAACTCCATACACAAAATTATTCTCAGATTTGAAGCCGAAATCTATGAAAAAAGGCACTCAGAAAAATTGAAAAATTGATAAATCACCCCAAATTGCTTAACACGATTTTATCTCAGGAACTATAAGTGCAAATGAGCTGAAATTTTCAGGGATTGTAGTCCTTTTGAAAAGATAAAATTCAGTGAAAGATTCAGCTTTCTATCTATAATAGAAAAAAAGTTATGACCTTTCAAAGTTTTCCAAAAAAATCATAAGGGGGGTACCTTCTTTCTAAAACGATGAAATTTCAATTTTTTTTTTTTCGAGATTTTGTATCCTAATGATCAATCAACATACCCCAAACTCCATACACAAAATTATTCTCAGATTTGAAGCCGAAATCTATGAAAAAAGGCACTCAGAAAAATTGAAAAATTGATAAATCACCCCAAATTGCTTAACACGATTTTATCTCAGGAACTATAAGTGCAAATGAGCTGAATTTTTCAGGGATTGTAGTCCTTTGAAAATGATAAAATTCAGTGAAAGATTCAGCTTTCTATCTATAATAGAAAAAAAGTTATGACCTTTCAAAGTTTTCCAAAAAAATCATAAGGGGGGTACCTTCTTTCTAAAACGATGAAATTTCAAATTTTTTTTTTTCGAGACTTTATATCCTAATGATCAATCAACATACCCCAAACTCCATACACAAAATTATTCTCAGATTTGAAGCCGAAATCTATGAAAAAAGGCACTCAGAAAAATTGAAAAATTGATAAAGCACCCAAATTGCTTAACACGATTTTATCTCAGGAAATATAAGTGCAAATGAGCTGAAATTTTCAGGGATTGTAGTCCTTTTGAAAAGATAAAATTCAGTGAAAGATTCAGCTTTCTATCTATAATAGAAAAAAAGTTATGACCTTTCAAAGTTTTCCAAAAAAATCATAAGGGGGGTACCTTCTTTCTAAAACGATGAAATTTCAAATTTTTTTTTGTCGAGATTTTGTGTCCTAATGATCAATCAACATACCCCAAACTCCATACACAAAATTATTCTCAGATTTGAAGCCGAAATCTATGAAAAAAGGCACTCAGAAAAATTGAAAAATTGATAAATTACCCCAAATTGCTTAACACGATTTTATCTCAGGAACTATAAGTGCAAATGAGCTGAAATTTTCAGGGATTGTAGTCCTTTTGAAAAGATAAAATTCAGTGAAACATTCAGCTTTCTATCTATAATAGAAAAAAAGTTATGACCTTTCAAAGTTTTCCAAAAAAATCATAAGGGGGGTACCTTCTTACTAAAACGATGAAATTTCAATTTTTTTTTTTTCGAGATTTTGTATCCTAATGATCAATCAACATACCCCAAACTCCATACACAAAATTATTCTCAGATTTGAAGCCGAAATCTATGAAAAAAGGCACTCAGAAAAATTGAAAAATTGATAAATCACCCCAAATTGCTTAACACGATTTTATCTCAGGAACTATAAGTGGAAATGAGCTGAAATTTTCAGGGATTGTAGTCCTTTTGAAAAGATAAAATTCAGTGAAAGATTCAGCTTTCTATCTATAATAGAAAAAAAGTTATGACCTTTCAAAGTTTTCCAAAAAAATCATAAGGGGGGTACCTTCTTTCTAAAACGATGAAATTTCAAATTTTTTTTTGTCGAGATTTTGTGTCCTAATGATCAATCAACATACCCCAAACTCCATACACAAAATTATTCTCAGATTTGAAGCCGAAATCTATGAAAAAAGGCACTCAGAAAAATTGAAAAATTGATAAAGCACCCAAATTGCTTAACACGATTTTATCTCAGGAAATATAAGTGCAAATGAGCTGAAATTTTCAGGGATTGTAGTCCTTTTGAAAAGATAAAATTCAGTGAAAGATTCAGCTTTCTATCTATAATAGAAAAAAAGTTATGACCTTTCAAAGTTTTCCAAAAAAATCATAAGGGGGGTACCTTCTTTCTAAAACGATGAAATTTCAAATTTTTTTTTGTCGAGATTTTGTGTCCTAATGATCAATCAACATACCCCAAACTCCATACACAAAATTATTCTCAGATTTGAAGCCGAAATCTATGAAAAAAGGCACTCAGAAAAATTGAAAAATTGATAAATCACCCAAATTGCTTAACACGATTTTATCTCAGGAAATATAAGTGCAAATGAGCTGAAATTTTCAGGGATTGTAGTCCTTTTGAAAAGATAAAATTCAGTGAAAGATTCAGCTTTCTATCTATAATAGAAAAAAAGTTATGATCTTTTAAAGTTTTCCAAAAAAATCATAAGGGGGGTACCTTGTTACTAAAACGATGAAATTTCAATTTTTTTTTTTTCGAGATTTTGTATCCTAATGATCAATCAACATACCCCAAACTCCATACAATAATTTATTCTCAGATTTGAAGCCGAAATCTATGAAAAAAGGCACTCAGAAAAATTGAAAAATTGATAAATCACCCAAATTGCTTAACACGATTTTATCTCAGGAACTATAAGTGCAAATGAGCTGAAATTTTTAGGGATTGTAGTTCTTTTGAAAAGATAAAATTCAGTGAAAGATTCAGCTTTCTATCTATAATAGAAAAAAAGTTATGATCTTTTAAAGTTTTCCAAAAAAATCATAAGGGGGGTACCTTGTTACTAAAACGATGAAATTTCAATTTTTTTTTTTTCGAGATTTTGTATCCTAATGATCAATCAACATACCCCAAACTCCATACAATAATTTATTCTCAGATTTGAAGCCGAAATCTATGAAAAAAGGCACTCAGAAAAATTGAAAAATTGATAAATCACCCAAATTGCTTAACACGATTTTATCTCAGGAACTATAAGTGCAAATGAGCTGAAATTTTTAGGGATTGTAGTTCTTTTGAAAAGATAAAATTCAGTGAAAGATTCAGCTTTCTATCTATAATAGAAAAAAAGTTATGACCTTTCAAAGTTTTCCAAAAAAATCATAAGGGGGGTACCTTCTTTCTAAAACGATGAAATTTCAAATTTTTTTTTGTCGAGATTTTGTATCCTAATGATTAATCAACATACCCCAAACTCCATACAATAATTTATTCTCAGATTTGAAGCCGAAATCTATGAAAAAAGGCACTCAGAAAAATTGAAAAATTGATAAATCACCCAAATTGCTTAACACGATTTTATCTCAGGAACTATAAGTGCAAATGAGCTGAAATTTTTAGGGATTGTAGTTCTTTTGAAAAGATAAAATTCAGTGAAAGATTCAGCTTTCTATCTATAATAGAAAAAAAGTTATGACCTTTCAAAGTTTTCCAAAAACATCATAAGGGGGGTACCTTCTTACTAAAACGATGAAATTTCAAATTTTTTTTTTTCGAGATTTTGTATCGTAATGATCAATCAACATACCCCAAACTCCATACAATAATTTATTCTCAGATTTGAAGCCGAAATCTATGAAAAAAGGCACTCAGAAAAATTGAAAAATTGATAAATCACCCAAATTGCTTAACACGATTTTATCTCAGGAACTATAAGTGCAAATGAGCTGAAATTTTTAGGGATTGTAGTTCTTTTGAAAAGATAAAATTCAGTGAAAGATTCAGCTTTCTATCTATAATAGAAAAAAAGTTATGACCTTTCAAAGTTTTCCAAAAAAATCATAAGGGGGGTACCTTCTTTCTAAAACGATGAAATTTCAAATTTTTTTTTTTCGAGACTTTATATCCTAATGATCAATCAACATACCCCAAACTCCATACACAAAATTATTCTCAGATTTGAAGCCGAAATCTATGAAAAAAGGCACTCAGAAAAATTGAAAAATTGATAAATCACCCCAAATTGCTTAACACGATTTTATCTCAGGAACTATAAGTGCAAATGAGCTGAAATTTTCAGGGATTGTAGTCCTTTTGAAAAGATAAAATTCAGTGAAAGATTCAGCTTTCTATCTATAATAGAAAAAAAGTTATGACCTTTCAAAGTTTTCCAAAAAAATCATAAGGGGGGTACCTTCTTTCTAAAACGATGAAATTTCAAATTTTTTTTTTTCGAGACTTTATATCCTAATGATCAATCAACATACCCCAAACTCCATACACAAAATTATTCTCAGATTTGAAGCCGAAATCTATGAAAAAAGGCACTCAGAAAAATTGAAAAATTGATAAATCACCCCAAATTGCTTAACACGATTTTATCTCAGGAACTATAAGTGCAAATGAGCTGAAATTTTCAGGGATTGTAGTCCTTTTGAAAAGATAAAATTCAGTGAAAGATTCAGCTTTCTATCTATAATAGAAAAAAAGTTATGACCTTTCAAAGTTTTCCAAAAAAATCATAAGGGGGGTACCTTCTTTCTAAAACGATGAAATTTCAAATTTTTTTTTTTCGAGACTTTATATCCTAATGATCAATCAACATACCCCAAACTCCATACACAAAATTATTCTCAGATTTGAAGCCGAAATCTATGAAAAAAGGCACTCAGAAAAATTGAAAAATTGATAAATCACCCCAAATTGCTTAACACGATTTTATCTCAGGAACTATAAGTGCAAATGAGCTGAAATTTTCAGGGATTGTAGTCCTTTTGAAAAGATAAAATTCAGTGAAAGATTCAGCTTTCTATCTATAATAGAAAAAAAGTTATGACCTTTCAAAGTTTTCCAAAAAAATCATAAGGGGGGTACCTTCTTTCTAAAACGATGAAATTTCAAATTTTTTTTTTTTCGAGACTTTATATCCTAATGATCAATCAACATACCCCAAACTCCATACACAAAATTATTCTCAGATTTGAAGCCGAAATCTATGAAAAAAGGCACTCAGAAAAATTGAAAAATTGATAAATCACCCCAAATTGCTTAACACGATTTTATCTTAGGAACTATAAGTGCAAATGAGCTGAAATTTTCAGGGATTGTAGTCCTTTTGAAAAGATAAAATTCAGTGAAAGATTCAGCTTTCTATCTATAATAGAAAAAAAGTTATGACTTTTCAAAGTTTTCCAAAAAAATCATAAGGGGGGTACCTTCTTACTAAAACGATGAAATTTCAAATTTTTTTTTGTCGAGATTTTGTATCCTAATGATCAATCAACATACCCCAAACTCCATACACAAAATTATTCTCAGATTTGAAGCCGAAATCTATGAAAAAAGGCACTCAGAAAAATTGAAAAATTGATAAATCACCCCAAATTGCTTAACACGATTTTATCTTAGGAACTATAAGTGCAAATGAGCTGAAATTTTCAGGGATTGTAGTCCTTTTGAAAAGATAAAATTCAGTGAAAGATTCAGCTTTCTATCTATAATAGAAAAAAAGTTATGACCTTTCAAAGTTTTCCAAAAAAATCATAAGGGGGGTACCTTCTTTCTAAAACGATGAAATTTCAAATTTTTTTTTTGTCGAGATTTTGTGTCCTAATGATCAATCAACATACCCCAAACTCCATACACAAAATTATTCTCAGATTTGAAGCCGAAATCTATGAAAAAAGGCACTCAGAAAAATTGAAAAATTGATAAATCACCCAAATTGCTTAACACGATTTTATCTCAGGAACTATAAGTGCAAATGAGCTGAAATTTTTAGGGATTGTAGTTCTTTTGAAAAGATAAAATTCAGTGAAAGATTCAGCTTTCTATCTATAATAGAAAAAAAGTTATGATCTTTTAAAGTTTTCCAAAAAAATCATAAGGGGGGTACCTTGTTACTAAAACGATGAAATTTCAATTTTTTTTTTTTCGAGATTTTGTATCCTAATGATCAATCAACATACCCCAAACTCCATACAATAATTTATTCTCAGATTTGAAGCCGAAATCTATGAAAAAAGGCACTCAGAAAAATTGAAAAATTGATAAATCACCCAAATTGCTTAACACGATTTTATCTCAGGAACTATAAGTGCAAATGAGCTGAAATTTTTAGGGATTGTAGTTCTTTTGAAAAGATAAAATTCAGTGAAAGATTCAGCTTTCTATCTATAATAGAAAAAAAGTTATGACCTTTCAAAGTTTTCCAAAAAAATCATAAGGGGGGTACCTTCTTTCTAAAACGATGAAATTTCAAATTTTTTTTTGTCGAGATTTTGTATCCTAATGATTAATCAACATACCCCAAACTCCATACAATAATTTATTCTCAGATTTGAAGCCGAAATCTATGAAAAAAGGCACTCAGAAAAATTGAAAAATTGATAAATCACCCAAATTGCTTAACACGATTTTATCTCAGGAACTATAAGTGCAAATGAGCTGAAATTTTCAGGGATTGTAGTCCTTTTGAAAAGATAAAATTCAGTGAAAGATTCAGCTTTCTATCTATAATAGAAAAAAAGTTATGACCTTTCAAAGTTTTCCAAAAACATCATAAGGGGGGTACCTTCTTACTAAAACGATGAAATTTCAAATTTTTTTTTTTCGAGATTTTGTATCGTAATGATCAATCAACATACCCCAAACTCCATACAATAATTTATTCTCAGATTTGAAGCCGAAATCTATGAAAAAAGGCACTCAGAAAAATTGAAAAATTGATAAATCACCCAAATTGCTTAACACGATTTTATCTCAGGAACTATAAGTGCAAATGAGCTGAAATTTTTAGGGATTGTAGTTCTTTTGAAAAGATAAAATTCAGTGAAAGATTCAGCTTTCTATCTATAATAGAAAAAAAGTTATGATCTTTTAAAGTTTTCCAAAAAAATCATAAGGGGGGTACCTTGTTACTAAAACGATGAAATTTCAATTTTTTTTTTTTCGAGATTTTGTATCCTAATGATCAATCAACATACCCCAAAACTCCATACAATAATTTATTCTCAGATTTGAAGCCGAAATCTATGAAAAAAGGCACTCAGAAAAATTGAAAAATTGATAAATCACCCAAATTGCTTAACACGATTTTATCTCAGGAACTATAAGTGCAAATGAGCTGAAATTTTTAGGGATTGTAGTTCTTTTGAAAAGATAAAATTCAGTGAAAGATTCAGCTTTCTATCTATAATAGAAAAAAAGTTATGACCTTTCAAAGTTTTCCAAAAAAATCATAAGGGGGGTACCTTCTTTCTAAAACGATGAAATTTCAAATTTTTTTTTGTCGAGATTTTGTATCCTAATGATTAATCAACATACCCCAAACTCCATACAATAATTTATTCTCAGATTTGAAGCCGAAATCTATGAAAAAAGGCACTCAGAAAAATTGAAAAATTGATAAATCACCCAAATTGCTTAACACGATTTTATCTCAGGAACTATAAGTGCAAATGAGCTGAAATTTTCAGGGATTGTAGTCCTTTTGAAAAGATAAAATTCAGTGAAAGATTCAGCTTTCTATCTATAATAGAAAAAAAGTTATGACCTTTCAAAGTTTTCCAAAAACATCATAAGGGGGGTACCTTCTTACTAAAACGATGAAATTTCAAATTTTTTTTTTTCGAGATTTTGTATCGTAATGATCAATCAACATACCCCAAACTCCATACAATAATTTATTCTCAGATTTGAAGCCGAAATCTATGAAAAAAGGCACTCAGAAAAATTGAAAAATTGATAAATCACCCAAATTGCTTAACACGATTTTATCTCAGGAACTATAAGTGCAAATGAGCTGAAATTTTTAGGGATTGTAGTTCTTTTGAAAAGATAAAATTCAGTGAAAGATTCAGCTTTCTATCTATAATAGAAAAAAAGTTATGACCTTTCAAAGTTTTCCAAAAAAATCATAAGGGGGGGTACCTTCTTTCTAAAACGATGAAATTTCAAATTTTTTTTTTTCGAGACTTTATATCCTAATGATCAATCAACATACCCCAAACTCCATACACAAAATTATTCTCAGATTTGAAGCCGAAATCTATGAAAAAAGGCACTCAGAAAAATTGAAAAATTGATAAATCACCCCAAATTGCTTAACACGATTTTATCTCAGGAACTATAAGTGCAAATGAGCTGAAATTTTCAGGGATTGTAGTCCTTTTGAAAAGATAAAATTCAGTGAAAGATTCAGCTTTCTATCTATAATAGAAAAAAAGTTATGACCTTTCAAAGTTTTCCAAAAAAATCATAAGGGGGGTACCTTCTTTCTAAAACGATGAAATTTCAAATTTTTTTTTTTCGAGACTTTATATCCTAATGATCAATCAACATACCCCAAACTCCATACACAAAATTATTCTCAGATTTGAAGCCGAAATCTATGAAAAAAGGCACTCAGAAAAATTGAAAAATTGATAAATCACCCCAAATTGCTTAACACGATTTTATCTCAGGAACTATAAGTGCAAATGAGCTGAAATTTTCAGGGATTGTAGTCCTTTTGAAAAGATAAAATTCAGTGAAAGATTCAGCTTTCTATCTATAATAGAAAAAAAGTTATGACCTTTCAAAGTTTTCCAAAAAAATCATAAGGGGGGTACCTTCTTTCTAAAACGATGAAATTTCAAATTTTTTTTTTTCGAGACTTTATATCCTAATGATCAATCAACATACCCCAAACTCCATACACAAAATTATTCTCAGATTTGAAGCCGAAATCTATGAAAAAAGGCACTCAGAAAAATTGAAAAATTGATAAATCACCCCAAATTGCTTAACACGATTTTATCTCAGGAACTATAAGTGCAAATGAGCTGAAATTTTCAGGGATTGTAGTCCTTTTGAAAAGATAAAATTCAGTGAAAGATTCAGCTTTCTATCTATAATAGAAAAAAAGTTATGACCTTTCAAAGTTTTCCAAAAAAATCATAAGGGGGGTACCTTCTTTCTAAAACGATGAAATTTCAAATTTTTTTTTTTCGAGACTTTATATCCTAATGATCAATCAACATACCCCAAACTCCATACACAAAATTATTCTCAGATTTGAAGCCGAAATCTATGAAAAAAGGCACTCAGAAAAATTGAAAAATTGATAAATCACCCCAAATTGCTTAACACGATTTTATCTCAGGAACTATAAGTGCAAATGAGCTGAAATTTTCAGGGATTGTAGTCCTTTTGAAAAGATAAAATTCAGTGAAAGATTCAGCTTTCTATCTATAATAGAAAAAAAGTTATGACCTTTCAAAGTTTTCCAAAAAAATCATAAGGGGGGTACCTTCTTTCTAAAACGATGAAATTTCAAATTTTTTTTTTTTCGAGACTTTATATCCTAATGATCAATCAACATACCCCAAACTCCATACACAAAATTATTCTCAGATTTGAAGCCGAAATCTATGAAAAAAGGCACTCAGAAAAATTGAAAAATTGATAAATCACCCCAAATTGCTTAACACGATTTTATCTTAGGAACTATAAGTGCAAATGAGCTGAAATTTTCAGGGATTGTAGTCCTTTTGAAAAGATAAAATTCAGTGAAAGATTCAGCTTTCTATCTATAATAGAAAAAAAGTTATGACTTTTCAAAGTTTTCCAAAAAAATCATAAGGGGGGGTACCTTCTTTCTAAAACGATGAAATTTCAAATTTTTTTTTGTCGAGATTTTGTATCCTAATGATCAATCAACATACCCCAAACTCCATACACAAAATTATTCTCAGATTTGAAGCCGAAATCTATGAAAAAAGGCACTCAGAAAAATTGAAAAATTGATAAATCACCCCAAATTGCTTAACACGATTTTATCTTAGGAACTATAAGTGCAAATGAGCTGAAATTTTCAGGGATTGTAGTCCTTTTGAAAAGATAAAATTCAGTGAAAGATTCAGCTTTCTATCTATAATAGAAAAAAAAGTTATGACCTTTCAAAGTTTTCCAAAAAAATCATAAGGGGGGTACCTTCTTTCTAAAACGATGAAATTTCAAATTTTTTTTTGTCGAGATTTTGTGTCCTAATGATCAATCAACATACCCCAAACTCCATACACAAAATTATTCTCAGATTTGAAGCCGAAATCTATGAAAAAAGGCACTCAGAAAAATTGAAAAATTGATAAATCACCCAAATTGCTTAACACGATTTTATCTCAGGAAATATAAGTGCAAATGAGCTGAAATTTTCAGGGATTGTAGTCCTTTTGAAAAGATAAAATTCAGTGAAAGATTCAGCTTTCTATCTATAATAGAAAAAAAAGTTATGATCTTTTAAAGTTTTCCAAAAAAATCATAAGGGGGGTACCTTGTTACTAAAACGATGAAATTTCAATTTTTTTTTTTCGAGATTTTGTATCCTAATGATCAATCAACATACCCCAAACTCCATACAATAATTTATTCTCAGATTTGAAGCCGAAATCTATGAAAAAAGGCACTCAGAAAAATTGAAAAATTGATAAATCACCCAAATTGCTTAACACGATTTTATCTCAGGAACTATAAGTGCAAATGAGCTGAAATTTTTAGGGATTGTAGTTCTTTTGAAAAGATAAAATTCAGTGAAAGATTCAGCTTTCTATCTATAATAGAAAAAAAGTTATGATCTTTTAAAGTTTTCCAAAAAAATCATAAGGGGGGTACCTTGTTACTAAAACGATGAAATTTCAATTTTTTTTTTTTCGAGATTTTGTATCCTAATGATCAATCAACATACCCCAAACTCCATACAATAATTTATTCTCAGATTTGAAGCCGAAATCTATGAAAAAAGGCACTCAGAAAAATTGAAAAATTGATAAATCACCCAAATTGCTTAACACGATTTTATCTCAGGAACTATAAGTGCAAATGAGCTGAAATTTTTAGGGATTGTAGTTCTTTTGAAAAGATAAAATTCAGTGAAAGATTCAGCTTTCTATCTATAATAGAAAAAAAGTTATGACCTTTCAAAGTTTTCCAAAAAAATCATAAGGGGGGTACCTTCTTTCTAAAACGATGAAATTTCAAATTTTTTTTTGTCGAGATTTTGTATCCTAATGATTAATCAACATACCCCAAACTCCATACAATAATTTATTCTCAGATTTGAAGCCGAAATCTATGAAAAAAGGCACTCAGAAAAATTGAAAAATTGATAAATCACCCAAATTGCTTAACACGATTTTATCTCAGGAACTATAAGTGCAAATGAGCTGAAATTTTCAGGGATTGTAGTCCTTTTGAAAAGATAAAATTCAGTGAAAGATTCAGCTTTCTATCTATAATAGAAAAAAAGTTATGACCTTTCAAAGTTTTCCAAAAACATCATAAGGGGGGTACCTTCTTACTAAAACGATGAAATTTCAAATTTTTTTTTTTCGAGATTTTGTATCGTAATGATCAATCAACATACCCCAAACTCCATACAATAATTTATTCTCAGATTTGAAGCCGAAATCTATGAAAAAAGGCACTCAGAAAAATTGAAAAATTGATAAATCACCCAAATTGCTTAACACGATTTTATCTCAGGAACTATAAGTGCAAATGAGCTGAAATTTTCAGGGTTTGTAGTCCTTTGAAAAGGATAATTTTCAGTGAAAGATTCAGCTTTCTATCTATAATAGAAAAGGGATTGTAGTCGCTTTATTGAGATAAGATTCAATTAAAATTTCAGCTTTCTATCTATAAAAGAAAAAAAGTTATGCCCTTCCAAAGTTTTCCAAAATTTAAATCATTTGGCAAATTTCGTTATGTTTTGGCAAATTTCGTTACATGAGAGAGAAAAAAGATATAATTTAGAGGGACGGAGAAAGACAGCCAAAATTTACACAAAAAACTATTAAATAAAATAGAAAAAAAAAAAAAAAAAAAACGAACATATATAGCGGGGAAAACGTTGAAAAAATCGAGAAAGAAGGAAAAAATGCAGTGGCAAATCAAGCTTATTCTTCCACAAGAACAAAAATAGCAGACAGAAAAAATCTTAATGTTGATAAATACTAAAATACTGAAAAAAAAACTAATATTTTTAATATGCAAAAAAGCACGAATAAAAAAATCTCAATAACAGCGATGAAAAAGTATCAGGGCAAAAATGAACAAAGAGCAGAAGAAGGATAATTGAAAATAAAAATATATATATTACTAGATTATGTAAAATACCTCATTAATGCATCTTCTTCATCTGTATTAATTGCAATCTCCGGCACCGTATATGGTGTTTGCAAAGGCATTCTTAACACACACCAAAAATATCCACAGAATAATAATATTTTTTAATAAATCTCAATGTTTATAGCATATTATAATACAATGTAACTAAAAACCGCACCACCGCATGAAATATCATCCATTTTTACGTAAAAACGGTGTACATTTAATTTAATTGTTTTATTAAATCTTAATTAATCTTATCGTGAATGCCAGTGATTTGTCGTTAAGAGTGTGCCAAGATAAGAACCTACACAACAAATTAGATATTTTGCAAATATGCACTTGGGATATTTATTCCCCAAAACCCATATTTATTTTCGAATTAGTACTCAGTCACATTTTATTTTTTCTTAATGAACGTGAGGCCAAGGAGCATCAGCGGTTTTTAATTTGTTTTGATTTTTAGTGTTGTTTGTTGGCACTAGACTTACCGTATCTCCGCCATTTCATCGTCAGTTTCCAAGTCGTTTTGGGAATTATTGAATTCGTCAATCTGAAAGGGATTAAAACAATAATAATTAAGAATTATTACCTTGAAATAAGCTCTTCCAATTCAGGGATCATAATAACAATAAACGTGTTTACCCCCTTGAATGGGCAATGGGTGAATGATTTTTTTTTTTTTAATCACCAGGTAGAGGTTTTAATGATGCTGCTATATCTAAATCTACTTTTAATTGTTTATGTCTGCACCACAAACAAACATTTATTTGTTTGTTATTTGTTTTTAATGGGTTTTAATACCTTTAAACTATCTGTTAGTTAACCTTGGTATTGAAGATTTTTTTTATTTTATCTAAACTTTTTTCTAGTACAAAATTTGAAAAATTATGCATTTATTTTGATAAAAATTGGACTCTAAAATTGCAAAAACGTGAAAAAACTAGATAAATTTTCAATAAGCTGGTAAAGTTACAGTGTAACAAGCCCAGGGACGTCCCGAAGACTTTTTATTGGGGGGGTGACGTAGGTAAAATCTCCCAACTGGTCTTTCTTAAAAATCCCAACCAGCAAGCGCGTAGCCTGAAAATTCAGATAAGGGGGGTTTTTCGGTATTGAAATTAAGAAACATTGGGGTGTCAGAAAAAAAATTTTGTAGAATTTCAAGGTCAAATGCTTTATATGTAAAGAATAAAATTTTGAGGGTCAAAAAGTAGGTTTATGCTAAAACATAGGTTTCGTGAGGTAAATTTCTAGGATTTTTAATAATGTCCCAATACATTATTGTCCTTCGTAACTTTACATTTTAGGTAGGAAAATTCGTTGTAAATGAGTGAATTTGGGGGACGCACGGACTCCTCTCCCCTTTTTGGGAACGTTACTTGGTAAAATCAACATGTTTACTAAAAAAATAAAAGGCAAAAGCATCTAATTTTTTGAGATTGTTAGTATATGTATTATAATTTTTACTTTCTAATAATTTCCAGAAGTAGTTTCTAATTATACCTTCGTTAACCCCCAAAATCCCCTCCCCCACCCTTGTGGCTACGCCCCTGCCAACTAGCGTTTTTTTTCAGCTGTTTTTTCATTTTTTGGAATATTTTTTCATTTTCCTCGTGAATCTTTATGTTTTCAAGTGTACCGATTCTCCCAACTTGCACCCGATATCCCAACTACTGGTTAATCTGGTTGGGGGGGACGTCCTCACCCCATTCCCCCCCATACTTGCGTCCCTGAACAAGCCCCTATTTACATATAGCTTAAGCTGTGCATATAGTTTGTTTCACGAGGGTTTTGTACTTTTGACATCATTTGTCTTTGAAAATTTCCCCAAAATCTAAAAAATACATATTTCCAACTAAAAACTCCAATAATTCTATAGATCACCTGTAATTTTTTAATTCTCTTTTCTTGATTTTCCATTATTTCACTAATTCCACTAAAACTCACTGATCTGGGCCGCAAATTGCTCATAATAATTTATTTATTAAAATTTGCACTCAACAAAAACATCATTCGCACTGAAAATCCATATATTTACATAGTAGAATTTGTACTGTGATTTTAGATTTAATCATTTTAACCCATTTGTGTTGACTGATAAATAAATATTATATAAACAAAATTATATTTTTATGTAGTTAACAGTTTGATAACTTGTTATGTTAATTGACCAATTAAATGATTTAAATAGAAGAAAAAAAAATCTCACCTGAGGCTGCCGTTCATTAAAAACATTTAAATCGTCCAAATTCGGTAATGAAATGCTATTCTTTCTACCCATACTCCTTCTGGCTGGATTTTGAGCTTCAACATCTTCATTTTTTGAAGCCCCTTCATCATCGGCAAAGGGGATATTTTGCAGATTCTCCTTTGAAGGGCCTTCAACCATGATTATAGGCACATCATCAGCTTCGGTTTTGTCAGTCAACATATTTTTCAAAGGAATCTTTACTAAAACTCAATAATTAGTATTTGTGGTTTGCTTTATGTGTGGGTGGAAATATTTAAATGAATAAAATTACTTGCACAATTGAAACAAAACCTTTAGGAAATTTATCAAAATCTATCAGTTATTGGTCGCTATATTAAGTGCTAATCGAATCTTTTATTTGGATTTTAATTAGAGTATAGGTACTAGATAAATATAGATATAATTTTTACGACTTAAAAATGTATAGATACCTACCCCAGACTTGGCAAACATAATCAAATCAGCAAATATTGGATTTTATTGTTTTATGGGTCTTTGGCCATGGAGTAGTCGAACAAATAATTTTTACGTCAATAATAGTTGTATCTTACGGTCATTTTTATGTCCATTTTTCACAAAATTCCAGCAAAAACTGTAAATGTAATAGGTTTTTATGAAATAATAAGCCACTTAAAAGTTATTGTACCATCATCACTGTATTAGGTTTAATGCGTTTTCACATAGGTATTTACCACAGTATTACATACTCAACTAAATCAAGATTTTTAATTCGACCAAAAATATCCAAATTGCGTTTAATAATAAAGATAAGACATAATTAGTGCAATAATCTTTTTGGTTATCCGTCAATTTGCATTTGTGTATCTTACCAGTGTGTGGAAATCATGATTTTTTGAGTAATTATCACTCTGCTTGCAGAGTCGGCACAAGTACATTACAAAAGTACTCGAAGTACAAGTTTTTTGAAATTATATTTTGATTATCAAGTGAACCTGAAATTTACTTGAATTTCATTAATTTAGTTTGAGTAAAAACATTGAGCTTCAAGTAAAGTGGCATTACTCAAAGTATATTTTAGTAGGTACTACAAATATCTAAAATCTGTTCAAAACAAGACAATTATTCTTAGTAATTTAGTAAAAGGACACTTTGATATATGGAAAATTCTAAACATTTTCCGAGATATCCGGAAAAACCGAAATTTTGCAAAATCTATTTTATTTTTTCCTGAGCTTATTTGAGGAGATATTCCAAAATAAACGTCACTTCATTGTTATTACTTCTCCTACTCTACAAGATGACATTATCAATTTTGAAATTTGACGTTTTGTCTTTGGGCCACCATCATCAACTTAATTTTTTTGAATGCGTATTTTCTATTTTAGATTTTATAAGTTTCTGATACCCCAAAACCAATGACGTATATTGTACTTATTCGCATTTATATTATTGACACTTTCCATAAGAATTAAATGATACGTCATGGATTTTGGGATATCAGAAGCTATTAAAATCTGAAATAAAAAATCCAGGGACGTATAAAGTTGATGATGGTTGCCCAAAGATGAAACGTCAAATCTCAAAATTGATAATGTCATCTTGTAGAGTGGTAAAAGTGGTAACGATGAAGTGACATTTATTTTGAAATCTCTCCTCAAATAAGCTCAGGAAAAAATAAAGTCAATTTAGCAAAATTTCGGTTTTTTCCGGATATCTCGGAAAATATTCAGAATTTTTCAAATGCCAAAGTACCATTTTATTAAGCGTTAAATTCCGCAACTTTTGTCTCATTCAACCATTGCCGTATCTGCTACCGTTTACGAGATAGACATGGGAGACATCCTTACTAAAAAAAGTAAAAAAAATAAAATTATTCGTCATTAAATTTGCTATCCAGAACATAGTCAGAATCAGTGCCATAGGTTGTTTTTCCATTTGCTTTAGTATTTGTACAACATTCTGGATCAGCTTCACATTTACACATTTCCGTGCAAAATATATTTTGTGCTGAACATTTGCATCTTTGAGAACAATTTTTTTTTTTATTAGATCAATATCCAGTCCATAAGACACAAAACTGACGAATTACATTTATTACTAGAAGAGCTCAATTTTCCAGGAATTATTGCCATAACTGAACATTGGCTAAATATCGATGAGCCTGTATTTGTCAAAAATTACACAACAATATCTAGGTATATTAGATTAGAAGTATATTATCCCACGGAGGTACAGTAATAATGTCTACTAATAACAACTTTTCGGCAGTGACTAAGTTCGACAATTTATTAATTGAGAAATTATTTGAATTTTCTATCGTCTACAACAATATTTACGATCTCTACATTGTTTGCATTTACAGAACACCTGACGCCGACTTGGTTGGTTACATTCTTTCAAAATTTACTAAGCTTGCTTGAGTCTCTCCCTCTTAATAGTAAATTAATTTTATGTGGCGACTTAAACATAGATTTTTCCAGAGTGTTTGCTGCCCAAGAATCTCTTGACTCTATATTTGAATCTTTTGGTATAGTCATGCATGTTCAATCTCCGACACGAATAACTCAAAACAGATCTAGCACTATCGACTACGTCGTGTCATCTTTTGATCCAAATTTCGTTGTGTGTTCTGTTTTAAGTTCAGGTTTTTCAGATCATGAAGCAGTACTCAAAAACTTTTCTGTGAAGACGATTGGCAGGGACGCTCCACATAAGTTACGCCGAATTTTCTCTGAAAAAAATTTTCGAAATTTTAGGCGCCTATGTCAATCAATTGCTTGGGATTGCCTCTCTGATGACATTGATAGTGCATTTTCTACATTTGCAAATACACTTTCTGGTTTGGCTTCCAAGGCATTTCCTCTTAGGCCTATCAAAAAAAAACAACATAAACCTTGGACTACTAAAGGCTTGCGCGTATCTGCAAAGAACATGCGCTCGTTGGCACACCTTAAAAAAATTTCGGACAATCCCTTCTTCCAAAATTACGTTATATGTTATAGAAAAACAATAAAAGCCGTCAAAAACCTCTATTATGACAACCGGTTCGCTCAAACCGAAAATATTGCCAAGGAAACGTGGTCTATTGTCAACGATTTGAGAAATAAGGCTTCTTCATCCAGTATAACCTCTACCTCACCTGAGAACCTGAACGATTACTTCGTTAATGTCGCAAAAAATTTAATGACTACTGTAGTTCCGACCTGCGATCCACTTTCGTATCTTTCGAATATCAATATGAATTTACACAGTTTTTTTCTAACACCCGTGGAAACATCAGAGCTTTGCAGTACAATTAAAGACATCAAAAACAAATTGTCATCTGGGACTGATGGGCTCACTTTAAAAATGTTTCTCAATTTGCCAGAATGTACATTGAATCTCCTCACCACTTTAATAAATAAATCATTCCAACAGGGTGTTTTCCCAAATTGCCTTAAGACGGCTATAATTATTCCTCTGCATAAGGGTGGAGATAAAGATCTAGCTTCGAACTATCGTCCAATTGCACTTCTTCCCACTTTATCAAAAATCATTGAAAGATTGGTTAAGAAAAGGCTCCTATCATTTCTGCATTAATATAAGATACTAACTACTCACCAATTTGGATTTCTAACCAACAGATGTACTATTGATGCTATGTACTCTGTCTTCAATAATGTCTACTCTAGCCTGAACAATTTGCACTCTACAGCATCAATTTTCTGTGATTTTTCTAAAGCATTTGACTGTGTAAGTCATAATATCCTAATCAACAAATTGCAATACTACGGAATTCGAGGCTTTCCTCTGGAATGGTTCAAGTCGTATCTTAACAACAGAAAACAACTTGTAAGGGTTGATAGGTCAATGTCTTCATGCAGGCCAATTGAATGTGGAGTTCCGCAGGGTTCCGTGTTGGGTCCAATATTATTTTTGCTATTCATCAACGACATTGCTAGTCTAGACATCAGCGGTAAAATCTGCCTCTTTGCTGATGATACTAGTTTCACTTGGAGCAATCCGGATATTGTGGCACTTCATAGAACCATGTCCAATGATTTGTTTACCATTAAATCATGGTGCGACTCTAACCTTCTCTGTTTCAACGCCGCGAAAACCAAAGTTCTGTCATACAAAAATACGTTGCAACCTATTGCACTTAATAACGCCACTATTATTGACGTCGTTGATTCTGTGAAGTTTTTGGGCCTTATTATAGACAAGTCCCTGAAATGGAGCTTGCACATCGATGCTTTGTCCAAAAAATTGAGCTCCGCTTGTTTCGCAATAAGATCTGTTTCCAAGGAAGTTAACTTTTCAACCTCTAAATCAGTCTACTTTGCCCTCTTCGAATCACATCTTCGATACGCCCTTCCATTCTGGGGTACATGCAATTTGAGCGTATCTTTAAATTGCAAAAAAGGGCTATTCGTTATTCTCTTAAGCTAAAGAATAGAGCCCATTGCCAAGTTTTTTTCAAAAAATATAAAATATTGACACTTCCCTCCTTATTCATACTAAAAGTCAGTCTGTTTAATCCGCAAACACCTATCAAGTATTTCAGAAAGGCCATTCCATCATTATCCACTTAGAAACGCGGAGCATGATCTTTACCTGCCAACCCCATCCTCAGAATGCACAACCATCTGCCAATAGAAATCAAGTCTATATTTTCTCTTTCTAAATTCCGCATAGCTCTCAAATCATATTTGTTGGAAAGAGCCTTTTTGTAAGGTAAATGACTTTTTTGCGAACACATAATTTTGAGCATTCCACACACTGGAGCATTGTTTATAGGTATGTAATTTGTTTTGTTAATAATTTATTAGACTAATTTAGTTTATTTTATACCTCGAACTCGATGTACCTACTTATTTATTTTGTTTGTTTTGTTTTGACTTTGTATACAGATAGATGTATATTATTTTTAAGGCTTTGTCAACAAATTTTGTTAAATTTTTTTTCCTGACAATAAAGCATTATTATTATTATTATTATTATTATTATAGATTAATTATTCCTTCAGGTGAGCAGGGAAAACTACACCTAATTGGTTCTAATTCCAATCAGTGCCAAATTTCCAAACGCAATTTGTGAGAGCTGGTAAATTGGGGTGTGGAAGCTCCTGATTCCATTCAATGCACTGAGTGGCATCTATCTAGTGTCATTTTCAAAGCTGCTCGAGTGGACGGCATATTTTCGGTCGAAACTTGCCTCTGCGAGAACAATCACCATCTCAATTCTGCTAGGCTTTTCACACTTTTCTTGGACGGTGAATATATTTAACAAATAAACAACTCAATCTGCTCCATATCAGAGTCACTTAACGTTCCACTTTTGCCCAAAGATTCCAACGCCTGAAGCATGGATGGGGTTGCTTCCAAAAACTTCATCCAAAAACTAATTTTACCTTTTCGTTTAAAACTTCCTGTGATATCGGCACCCGAGAAACTTAATTGAAGCTTCCAAGAATCTTTTTTTTTAAATTCTTTTGTAACATTCAAGGTGCCATTTCACTTTTTATTTTATCCGATGTAAACTGGTCTGCTGTTAAAGCAAGTATCGGGAAATCTTGCTTCTGTTTCGGATCCCATTTGTTGATTTTCACCAGAGTTTCAGCAAGGGTGTCATAAGCAATCTGCGCTGGAGCTTTCACGAATTTTTTATTAGTCTTTAGAGTACACAAGTACTTATCACTACTTAAGGTTTTTAAACACTTAGTTTCTTAATAGCTTCAATTTTTAACTAAAGTACTCTTTTTTTTTTTTTGAAGTACTCTGAAACACAAAAAATCATGTGCAGCGCTGTACACTTGGTAGAACTGAGACTTCTATCGCTTTGTTTGTATTGAGTGTATACGTGTATTGTGTTTTAAATAAAGCTCGAACGAAATGGGCCTCAACGTAACGTGTCTTTCAAATCACTCTCCATTCTCGTCCAAATATCAGACCACCGCCTAAGAAGTGTCACTTCAAAAATAACACTTTTGCCTAAACAAAAATGGTAAATAATACGGATCCTCGGAGGTGTGTTTCAGACACCTGGGCGGTCATAATTTCATAATATTATCACATACAATATTTGCATGAATTGCATGTTGCTTGAGTATTGTAACAGTTAATTCACTGATGCCTAAGAAGCTGTGTTATGAAATCATCCCCCGATCAGGGGATGGTTTCGTAATATTTTCAAAGATCTCATCGACGTTACCTGAAACAAAAGTGGTGAATACTATGAAATCCAATCATAATTAAGGAAATATGTTTTTGCATAATATACGATATACGCAGTACTACCCTACTGCATAAGGGTGGTTCTCACCCTTCTGCCGCCATTCCGAGATACGCCCCATTAAAATTTGTTATCTACACATTGTCCTGAAAATTTTGAGGTATCGCATGATATTGCTTCACTAAGTTGCACACGGAATATGATATTTGTACAATTCAAAACTAACTAGATGTCAAAACTATGTAGTTTGTCTATATTTGGTTGAGCCGTCTCCAACATATTTGGTTCTAAAAATTTTAAAAATACTATCAGAGAAACCACTTCAAATTTCACCTGTAGCTTTCACCTGTACAGGTAGAATGGTTCACAAATTAGTACATATAGTAGGATAGTATTTTTACAATTTTTGGAGCCGAATATATGAGAGACTGTGTCAATCAAATATGGACAAACTATATATTTTTGGAATTGGGACATTATGTTCTTCAAGAATATATAATGAAATATAGGGCATCCCATTTGAAAAAAGCTGCAAGCATGCGAAATTTCACATTCCGGACTTTCAAATTTTGTTCCTGACCATGATTTCTAAAAATTCAGCCAAAACTGTACAACTTTTGTATTTACACCTTTCTTCTACCTGTAAAGGTAAAGGCTATAGGTGGGGTGTCAATATATAAAAAAAACACCCTGTACAAATAAGTGGATTATTACGGAACTTAGGGGTGGATCTCTGCGGAACGAGCGCAGCGAGTTCCGCACCCATCTTCTCACTAATAAACTGTTGAACTATTCAAATAAGCCACTCACCTGAAACGTGTAGTTTTTGAACTGATGAGAACTCACATTCGAGTGAGTCAGGTTAGTTTCGTACTAGATGACTGCGGAACTCGCTGCGCTCGTCCCGCAGAGATCCACCCATAAGTTCCGCAACAATCCACTCGTTTGTACTTGAATAACTTGTCAAATTATGTTATTGGTTGGTTTTAATAGTTATTTATTATACAAGACGGTAAAAAGATGCTATACCTGTGAGTGGAAAATGTTGATTCACGAGCGACGAAGGAGCGAGTGGATCAATTCCACGAACAGGTAAAGCTTTTTTACCATCGTGTGTAATATTCTATTTTATTCTTGAGCAACTTTTTACTATCACAATTACTAAAATCATAAACTAAAATGTGCTAAAATTTTACATAGATTATGACAAGTTGACAAAGTACCTAACAAATTGACACATTTCTGGTGTTGTCAATCATGCAACATAACAGATTTCTGTCAAAAACACTATAATTATTATAATAGATTTGAACAAGTGGGTAAAATTGACGTATGAGTGGGTAAAATTGACAAATGAGTGGGTAAAAATTGTTCGATTTCACTACTTCAAATAAAGTGTTACTTTAACAACGAGTTTTGAGTCGATTAAATGATAGTTTACCATTCACGATAGAATAAAAATAGTTACTATCAGCAACCAAGTAGGTAAATACCTGCAGCTTTCACCTGTACAGGTAGAATGGTTCACAAAATTAGTAGTAGAGGATAGGTAGTATTTTTACAATTTTTGGAGCCGAATATATGAGAGACTGTGTCAATCAAATATAGACAAACTATATATTTTTGGAATCGGAACATTGTGCTCTTCGAAAATATAGAATGAAATATAGGGCATCGCATTTGAAAAAAGCTGGAAGCATAGAAAATTTCACATTTCGGACATTCAAATTTTGTTTCTGACCATGATTTCTAAAAATTCAGTCAAAACTGTATAACTTTTGTATTTACATCTTTCTTCTACCTGTAAAGGTAAAAGCTGTAGGTGGGGTGTTTATATATAAAAAAAAACACTCAGTACATACATACTTTGATGCTTAGATTTTTTAAATATTTTTCGTTATAAAGGTGCGCCCAATTTGAGTAAAATTTTGTATATCTCAGTCTCAGTTCTAAAAATAAAGCAGGGCATGATTCCAAAATAGAGTATTTATTTAATTATACATATTATTTAAGCCCATAATACTACAGCCTTTACTATTTAAAGCGCGGTTAGAAATAATTGCCCCAATCTTGGTTGAATATTTGAGCAAATTGAAATAAATTATATCATTGGAAACAGCTATAAATTTATACAAAATTGAGCTTGATAACTCAAATAGTTTTCGAGCAATTGAGACTCAAAGTTGGCTTTTAGAATTCAGAAAAAGTAGGTAAGGTTCGTTTCACCACGGTTCATACTTGACCTTAAAACTTGAAAATAAAGGGTTGTCGCAGATTAATTCATATGACACATTCAATTTTTTTGACAAATTAAAATGAATGACTTCTCTTTCAAGAACCGACGAACGTTTTTGACGTAATTGATTTATTTCAGTCAATTTATATTTGTTAAACAAGGAAGGTAAATGCTGGTGGCAAGTACAAACCCTGGCGAAACAAACTTTAGGTACTCAAAATAATTCAAGAAAATAATTTACATAATCAAATAAAATAAAAATCCAAGTATTTTAGAATAAATATTGGAAGTAGCAAAGTTTGAAGTAGGTACAAGTAAAGCACTTAACAAAAAAAAGTAATTCAAGTAAAATACTTAAAGTTCTTTAAATTTTGACAGTTCCATCTACTTGTTAAGAAAATAAAACTCAAATATTGTCCTTATTATTGAATGCCAAATTTATTTTTGAAATAATTTAATAATAATATGTACACTGAGGCACAAAAGTATCTATATAAAACAAAATAAGTATCAAAAAGAATCACTAAATTATCTGTTAATAATAAAAAATAAATTAGCTTATGTACAGGCACATTTTAACAAAATTATTTTTCTGTGAGTGAAACTATCATCATTAACAATATAAGCGCGAAGATTTTATTGTGGTTAAAATACAATATTAGATATTTTTACTTTTTGAAGGAGGACAAAGCACATTAATTTATCGATATTTTTCAATTTACATAACAAAAAAAAAACTAATATTTAACAAGACTTACAGTCTACAATCTGAGTAAAAAAATCGCTTTCTATATACTTCAATCTTAACAGGTCACATAATCACAATGCTGGGTGTACTTAATCAATTTTAAAAATAATAGAATTCAACTTCTATCATTTTTAAAAGGACTATCAAACATAATTACAAACTTTTCCTGACATAACCTACTGTTCTGTTGTTATAGTATTTTTCCTATATACTACTCAAATTTTGGAGTATTTTAATCAGAACTTCAAAGAAAAAACATAAATAAATTTTGACTAGGTTAATGATTAAAAATAATTGGAAACCAAAATTATTTCCTAGGACTTTAAAACGACGTATTTATGCTTGACACCGAATAATTAAGTTTCACCAAATCCTCGTCTACTTGACTGTTGCGCAATTCTTGTGTGGTGTAGAGAAATTTGTTCCATTCATCGTGCCTGGGATGGGCAAAATTCTCTGCAACATCATACACATGAATTCTGCCTAAATTATCCCCAACCGTGACGTGCAATCCAGATGGCGTCCACGAAACTTTATTTAAAGCGGGCATTCCTTCGACAGTTTCACTGGCCGCTGGCACTTCTGTGTCTTGATTTAAGTTCCACAAATCTAAGCGTCCACTACAGTCTACAGCAGCAAAAAGAGCGGGATGGACTGGCGACCATTTGATGTCTAGTACATAATCACTGTTGTCATCGAATGAGTAAATTGGTTTTGAGTCCTATAAGAAAAAAAAGTGTTGTCTATGTGAATAGCACACATAATAAATGTTGTTACTTTTAAGCTCCACAACTTTGTAGTCCAATCAAATGAAGAAGTAAGAAACATGTGGGAAAAATCAATGCCTCCTTGCACTGCATTAACACTTATGCCTGTAATAGGCCCTTGATGACCATCATAAGTTTCTGTAATTCCTGCTTTCGCTCCATGTCTACACGCTGAATAAGCAGCACCTGAAAAAATAAATCATTGCAGACTTTGATTATTATCAAGTGACTATGCTTGCCTTCTTCAGATCCTACAACGAAATTATTAACATCCGAACTAGGGAAATCCAAACAAGTCACAGCTACCGGTTTGCCTTGCATCCTGTGCAAATCTAGAATTTCTTGCGGTTGTCCTAACATGTCCAGCGACCAAGAGCACATCCTGCCGTCGGTGGAAATGCTGATGAGGTTGTGCGCGTTTTGCGTGCCCACCACTGACATGCAGTAGACAGGATGCTATTATAACAAGATTCATATTTTTATTTGGAAAATGTCCACCCAATCAGGAATCAATAATAATCAATATCTAGACTTTGATTGCTTAAATCGAAATTTGAATTATTACAGGCTCTTGATTGGCTGAAGATTTTTTTTAAAGACAATCAAGAACCGATAATGATTAAAATTTGAACTCATAACTGGTGGATTTTCTTTTTAAAAAATGTCCAGCCAATCAAAAACCAATAATAATTAATATTTAGACTGTTTTGGTCGGGTCTCTGATTGGTCTTGAAAAAATAATTCAGCAAATCAAGAAACCAGTTAGCCAATCACAATTTAAACTCATAACTGGTAGATTTTCTCTTCAAAAAATGTCCAGCGAATCAAGAACCAACCAGTGAATCATAACAGGCTTTTTATTAACTGAACACTTTAATGGTAGATTTAAACAAACTTTGTGTAAATTACTTACAGTATGTGCACCGGCAGATAACGGTGTCCTTTGTATAGGTGTCCTTTTTTGCACTCTATTGTCCCACAGGACAATTTGGCCTGAATATGTGCCTCCTAATATTAAATTAGGATGAAACCTACAAAAAAATCATCAGTCATTTGAAGCTTGAGTGCAACAATAGGATACCTTGCGAATGTAGTAGATAACACAGCACTCTGACAATGAAAAACGTACTCCGGAGTGGCTTTCTTGAATTTGGTATTCCAAACTAGAACTACTCCGTCAGGATCGTTGGGGGATTCTTCGTTATTCGTATAGGAAGCTAATAGTAATTCTGGAAATTGTGGCGACCAATCCAATGATGTAATTGCACGATTTTTTGACCACCTGAAAATTGCATTTATGTTTTTGCTTCATAATTTTTCTAACACAAACAAGTACCTTTCATCAAAGAAAGTCCTATTGAATGAAATCCTCTGATGGCACTTTTCGTCTAGACCTTCTTCGCCTATGCCAGAATAATCTGTATAAATATCTACACTTTCGCATAAGGCCCTTTCCATAATTCTCCCAGCATGGTCAACAAACTGTTGGAATTCTTCAGAAAGTATAATCATTTGTTTTTCCTCTTCACTAAGCTCTCTTACTGCAAAAGACATTTTTCATTACAATATTGGCCAAATATAATTTACTTACTCTCTTTATTTTCTTCCTTTTTGGCCTCTTGTTCCACCTGAGTGACAGCCGGCTGCACTTCCTTAACCTGCGGCAGCCCGTGTGGTAGACAACCGGGCGGTAGCTTGCTGACACCGAGATGGGGCAACGAATTCTCTTCGTCTTCTCCTTGCGGGTCATCATATGTCAAAACTAATGGTGAATATTTTGGCGCGTTCTCAAGGCGCTTAAGGCGCAGTCACACACACTTTTTCCATGCATAAAGTATTTTGTATTTACAAAAAGCAACACTAAAAGATTTTTTTTTTTGTGATAAGAATATGACTTGCTGTGAGAAATCTTTTAATGTGGCTTAGAGAAAATAAAACACACACTCTATGTAATACACCAATTAATTAAAAGTTTGTATTGGTGCCAATTAAATTCAAAAAATCATAAAACACATACACGCATACAAATAAGTATAATAGCACAAAGCATTTTTTCTGTGTAGAAAGGGATTTTAATAAGGGATTATGGGAAATAGGAGCAGAGACACAGTTATAGGCCGAAAAGAGATAGTTCACCTTTACATGCTTAAAAATAGGCAAGCAGATATTAGGTGCAAGATTAGTAAACCATAAGTGTTACAAACTAAGAAAGTTAAGCGTGTATCTAAAAGCGAATAGAAATGTTATGGAAATTGTTGGGTAATAATTGTATTTATGAGAAAATATATTCGATCGAAAGTATGATTCTGACTTCTGAGGGAATAAAATTCAAACTCTAATATACAGGATATATTTTATAATCTATGCAAGCAGGATATTGTTTTAAATTACAACAGTGGTAGATTTAATAGTTGCCCTTATATCTGTGGCAGTACTACAGGTTTGGCATAAGCAAATCAAAATCTTAATTAACAGGTTTGTAGAGAATTTAATTGGCTTTAATTAGAGCTTTATTGCATTGAAATCGGATGGAAATTAACAGAGTTGCGAGGCAAAAACTGTCCCAGTATCATTTTTGGCAAAAATCCAATCGAGATTTTCAAAACCCAGGTTTTTGCCAACCCTGCAGTACTAGCTGGCGATTCTTCATCTGCAGACAGTAAATGGTATTTTTTCCTCTCTTCCTAGCCTCACTGATGAGACCAGAAAACGCATGCTTCATTGAAATAACAAAGAAAAAGTTGCCTCCTCATATACAAAGTTACTTGGGTAAATTTTCACATTTTCACAATACAATTATTATTGTTAGCATGGTACAGCTACGCAAGCAAAAGTCTACCCCCTCAAAACAGCTCTATAGATAACAACAAAACACCAAGAGGCGGCAAGAATTAAAAAGAATAAAATAATACCTCTAAAGCTATAATGCGTAGCCACCTACCTGTGAACTCATCTTCCCACTCTAAACCTGGGTTTAGGTTGTATTCGTCTGCCGTAGGGTGGGAATTAAAAAGAGAAACAGTTCAGATTAGGGATCAAAATTTTGATTTGACAAATAAAAATAAGTTACATCTATAAATAAACAAAATAATCTTGTAACTTATTTTTATTTTCGCAGCTTTAAAAATTCACAAATGATGGCTTCAAAATAGTACTGCAAATAATACACAAGCCAATTAAATTTTTGGGTTAATTTTGACATGCAGTTAGTGTGTTAGCAAGGTATTTTATTTAAAAAAAAACTCAATATTGGCTTCAATGTGAAACAATCAGAACTCCCCCAATGTTTTTCCTTAAAATTTAGGCAAACGTACATTTTTATACATAGAGAAGAAAATAAATACAAAGGATATTGGAAGGAAGATAGGTTTTTCCATTTTAAAACTAAATTGTTGTTTGTGAAGGACCGTGAAAAAAAACTTAGGCAAAAAAGCAAAAAAAAAAAAAACTAGGCAATATCTTTTGAAATCTAGAAACTTACCGTAGTAGTCTGTGGCATGTGCTGGAGGGAAATGGAAAAAGAAAAAAATTATGTTAGACATTATTTTTTTACTTATATTTGTTGGTAATTCAACACCTAATAAGTGAATTTCTAAATAAATGAAAAAGGAAGTTCTGAAAGTTAAAAATACTTCTTATGATTAGTGCAAGTTAGAATAAGGCAAAAGGATTTTTTCATTGAAAAATCCATTTGCATTTAAGAAGATAGAGTAATTGGCAAAGAGTGCTTGTTTTAGAAAAATCTTTTTTCAATAATTACTTATATTGTGGTTACAACAGCTATATACAGGATTGTGCGACAAGTTTTGCGTACCTTTTCGAGGTCTCCACCAGTCCTCCATATAGCCTTTAAGGGGCGATGATGATGTGGAAGAAAATCCTTTGTTAGCAATTTATGATACAAAACAAATAACATCGCTACTATGATATTTTTCTTATTTTTGACATAATTAAAATATAAAGCAAAAACTTTGTTAATACAAATACTACTTGAACACAGTCTAAACACAAAATTTGTATGTATGGAAAATGATGTTTTAACTATTTATTATTCAGAAGAACTTTTCAGGAGTATCTGCCCTGTACAAATCACAATCTAGTCAACCTTTTTTTAAATATTCTGAACTACTTGTAAAGGTAATTTTTTGGAAAGTTCTCCATTAGGATAACAATGGTTGAAAATTTCAGCTTTCTATCTATAATAGAAAAAAAGTTATGGGTCTTCAAAGTTTTTGAAAATCCAAATCAAAAAGTAAAGGTAGCTACCTACACTTTATTTTTTCCCAAGATAGATTTTGACATTAAAAACTTTGAAACATAAACAATAACGCTTGACCCTGATTGGTCGCAAAATAAGGTGTTTCTGCAGGTTGACATCAGTTTTACAATAGCGACAAATAAGCGGCATTAGCGGCATTGTTTATATTTCAAAGTTGACAATGCCAAAATCTATCTTGGAAAAAAATAAACCATGCTTTTAAGTTATTTTGAAAAAATCTCCATGAAAGATACATAAATACAGTATTGAATTTCATAATATACAATTTTTCAGGTACTGGGTGATTGTCTATATTTTGCACCTACGCCTATCTCACCTGTTTGAAAGGATACTCAAAAATATCAAATATGAAAATTGTAGGTAATATCAGAAAGTTTTCAATGATGCTAGTTACAAGTATACAGGGTGTACCACAAATGTGTAGCGAAGCAAAGTTATACTTTTTCAAATGGAAAACGCCATATATTATTGTCCCATTGAATTAGCCTTTCAAAATTGGTTCCAAATATACTAAGGTTTTTAGGTTTATTCCTTATAGTCTAGGATAAAATAGGACAAAAAGGGGTGGAATAATTGCATATTTTAATGAAAAAAGGTGAAGTACAGAGTACAGAAACCACTAGCAAAATATAAAGGTATAGAAAATCCATTTTATTTCTTCAAAATGGGATCTTCAGAGGCTGGACTATGAGGAATAAACCTTAAAAACCTAGTATATTTGGAATCAGGTTTGAAAGGCTAATCCAATGGGACAATAATATACAAGGTTTTCCATTTAAAAAAGTATAACTTTGCTTCGCCACAATTTTGTGACACACCCTGTATACTTGTAACTAACATCATTGAAAACTTTTTAATATTACCTACAACTTTCACATTTGAAAGGACCACGCACAGATCTTATGAGAAAAAATAAATTTCACGATTGTCATGAAATTGAAATATGTTATGCTTCTCGACCTCCTGAATGTAAGTTTTCGTAGGCCCAAAAAGATCCTATGATTAGTTTCGGAGATACAGGACCGATAAAAAAAGGAAGTACAAGAAAAATCTCCAGAATCTGCTGGTATATAACCAAAAATGAAATGTTTTTGGCATTTTTTGACAAGTTTTCAACCTTCAAAGCTTCAGATGCATTACTTTGGCATTTTTACACCCGTTTTTAACCTAGAATATGCCATTGCTAAACTTAACATATTTTGAAATGTTTATTTTTTGTAAACCCGGCCCTGTATCTCCAAAATTGATCATAGGATCTTTTTGGGTCTACGAGAACTTACGTTCAGGAGGTCGAGAAGCATAACATATTTCAATTTCATGACAATCGTATAATTTATTTTTTCTTATAAGATGCGTGCATGGTCCTTTCTGGGAATCTCTGCAAACAGGTGAGATAGGTGTGCATGCAAAATATAGACAATCACCCAGTACTTATTCTAGAAAATTTAGTGTTCAAATTTAAGCTTTTGAAAGTCAAATAAACTATTTATTAAAAAATTCCCAAAGAAAAAATGCCTCAAACCCCTTTTTTGCAACTATCTATTACAAACAATTTAAAACATCTTTTTTCCATAATACAGGGTGAACAAAAATGAAAAGAATTACCAACAATAAGGATGCAAAATAAAATATTACAAAATCACAAATGATAAAGGCAGTCTTACCATCTCTGAGTTCATGTCCTGTTGCTGTCGTTTGCGTTTGTTTCGTATAAACTACAACTTCTTTAGGTGGAATACTGGTAGTTTGGACTGGGACGACAGTCAGTTGAGGGACCTTTTTTCTTACGGCAATTACACTGAAATTTACATAAGCAGAATGAAACAAAAACAAGTGCCTGGAATTAATAAAAAAATTCTTTTTAAATATACAGGGGGAGTTTTAAGTAACATTCTATACTCGAAATCACCCTGTATATTTAAAATTTGAAATGCTTCATGGAAACACTTATCATTTATGTGTTTACTATAGATCTCCAAGCAGAAATAGTAAACATTTTTCTTTGCATTTTTCAAACCAATATTCATAATGAAATTATGACTCACTTGTTAGGTAAATTATTAATCTGCAACGATGTATCAGGCGTATGATTCCTGCTGGGTTCAGGGGTCAAGGAATTTGCAGTGTTTGCACTAGAAATACTAGAATAGACTTCGGTCAACGAGGCCACACCAATTTCGTTGAGGACTTCGTCGATGTCCTTCCTGTCTCCTCCCGCAGCCAGCTGGACTCTGTCTGTGGCTTCCTTAACTTCGATTCTTTCCTTTTCGCGTCTCCGCCGTTCTTTTTCCTCCCTCAAAGCTTGGAGTTTGAGCTTTTTCCTTTCCAATTCTGCTCTACGGTCTGACATGGTGGGTTTGGGCCTATCTGCAAGTAGTTCCATTATTTTAAGTTTTTTGGGAGTGATCCTGTGAGTCACTTCGCAATAAGGAAAAACAAATAGAAATGGCACTGCACTTGCGTTTTGAGGAAAATCAATGAAAATTCCTTGATGTGCGGTTGTGTGGTGATCCAGAACAGTGCCGGATCGGTTGCAATTTACATAAGCTTTTGATATCCAGGAAAAATTAGCTTTTTTTGGGGATACCGTTATTTTAACTTTCGAATGGAAAAAATGCCTAACAACCGTGATTAGAGGATTGACCAATTGCTTACCTAGTAAATTAATATGGTAAAAGTAATGTAAAATATATTGCACTTAAATCTAGAGCTGGGGAATTGAGGATTATTTGGAAAATTGCATCTAAAAATTGGTTTCTATTTTAAAACGCCCGACACATCCTTGCGTCCACCATTTTTTTTTGTCCCTGGATTGGATTGACGTCACGTTCTGTCATTGTCCGTCATCGGGACCGTATTCGAAAACATCATAGCAGGATCGACGTATTTTTAAGATTTGTTGTGTATTAAAATATAGAAAACTGTAATTCATAATTGGCTTTTTTTTACCGACAATCCTTTATTTAGATAAAATCCAATTTATCTACACATTTTACAATAGTATATTATATACCTAGGTAAAGAAGTAGGTAGGTCATTATATACCCAGGGATTGTAGACAATGTAGACAACGTGTCAACAGTCAACAATGTAAAATAATATAAATGACGTTTAACCTTGCGTTCGGTATTTTGCTTAAAGTGTAGAGCGAGCTGAGCGGAGCCGTAATCACGTGACCAGCGAGTGAACGGAGCAGTTGAACGCCGTATAAAAGTACCGGAAATTTTAATAAACGAACGCGAATGAGGCTGCACCGAGTACACTTTTTAAATAAACAAACGGTAAAGTCAAGCTCGGAGAACTCCAAAATAACGAACGCACGGTAATTCTAACCTCACACTTTCCTTTTCTTAAATTATTTTTATTTTATTATTGGTTTTTCTGATATTTTATTATCAGTGAATGCTAATATCGAAGTGATAGTGATAGTATAGTAACTTTCTATATTTTTTTTCAATTTTTTTAAAATAAGTTATTGTTTACGCCACATGTAGACGTGTAGACAAATGCTCACGTAAACAATTCGAATTGTCTACGCGTAGACAATCAATTGTTTACGTTGACATTGTCTACAGGCACATCACTGTATATACCGAGCGCTTTTATGAACTGCGGCGCGAAGCGCCGAGGTTTATGATGCGTACGGAAAATGACGTCATGACGCAAGGATATTATCATGTTTCTATTGGTTCAATTTCAATTTCATACATCAAATAAAAAAAATACAGGTTTCTGTAGGTACCATCGTCACCAAAAGTATCTGGGACACAAATAATGCATAATAATCTCCTGGACTAATTCTTCTGTCATTCATTTTAATGCATTTAATTCATAATTTGACAAATATTTGACAATAAAATTCATATAATAGAACAAGAGCTAATGTGATGCTGTCCCAGTTACTTTTGGTGACGATGGTACGTGGAAAGTTATCATGAGGTGTTGATAGAGGGCACCACTTTCAAGAGGGCGTCCAAAAATAGTACATTAAAATACAAGTTTCATAAGACGTCAATTTATCGCACGAGCCCTATATTAGAAAACGAGCCGGAGGCGAGTTTTCTAAAGGGCGAGTGCGATAAAATGTCTTATGAAACGAATATTTTATACTATTTTTTCTATTTTGGTATTGTTTAATTAAAGAAAACAAATTTTTCTTGGAAATTTTATTCTCATATTTCCTGATTTCATATGTTTGGGTTGGTAACACTACATGCCAAATATAGAAATCTTCTATTTTAAAATCGCGAATGACAATTCGATGGCCATCAGTCAGCCAGTGTTACCAACCTCCGATAAGTAAAAAAGGAGTGTCACAAAGAGCTTCTTTTCGAAACTACTTTTAGTGTCGAAAAGACTTCGATATGACACCAAAATAGAAAAAAATAATTGAAGCACAGATTTTAAGCAAATTTTGTATTTTTCACTAGCAGTAGTAAAAAAAAATCTATATATTCCTCGGTAGAGAAAGTCATTATATACCTCACGCACGCATTATATAAACCTCGGCGCTTTGCGCCTCGGTTTATAAAAGCGCTCGGTATATAATGACCAACTTCTCTACCGAGGTATATAATATACTATTTCACTACTGCTAGTAGGAAATAAGAAATTGGTTTGAAATTTGTGCTCAAATTATTTGTTTTGAACGCCCTCTTGAAAGTGCTGCCCTCTATCAACAGCTTATGATAACTTCCTATGTACCTACAGCTACAGTGACTCAATTACCCACAGTGGCGACAATTGCTGTCTTAATTTTGATTGGTTCTAAAATCCCATATATTTATATTTATATTGCAAAAGCCGCCATCTTGTTCCCACCCATTGCTTATTTCAAATCTGAATATATGGGATTTAGGTGAACATCCCTCATAAAACATGGTAAGCAACGTATTTGATGGACCTAAAAATAGTCGTCAAATACGTCGATTTCAATATTTCATGATAGATGTCCATTTAAATCCTATATATTAATATTTAAAAGTAACAAGAAGTTGGAAACAAAATGGCGGCGGGACCTCTATTGTCGCCACTGTATGTAAAGGTTTATTACAGTGACTCTATTACCACAGTGGCGACAATTGCTGTCTTATTTTTGATTGGTTCTAAAATCCCATATATTTACATTGAAAACGCCGCCATCTTGTTCCCAACCTCTTGTTACTTTTAAATATGAATATATGGGATTTAGGTGAACATCCATCATAAATCGTGAAAAACAACGTATTTGATGGACCTAATAATAATCATCAAATACGTCGATTTCAATTTTTTATGATAGATATCCATTCAAATCCTATAAATTAATATTTAAAAGTAACAAGAGGTTGGGAACAAGATGGCGGCGCGACCTCTATTGTCGCCACTGTATGTAAAGGTTTATTTAGCCACTGTAAGGTTTATTTAGCCACTGTACCTACAGTAACCTGTATTTTTGTTTAAATTGACGTATGAAATTGAAATTTAACCAATGGAAATATGACAATATCCTTGCGTCATGACGTCATTTTCATTATTGACCTGTGTATTTTTTCATTATTTTGATTATTCATTTAGGGAGAGAAATTCAATTTTTTCCTAGAAAAATAAATTGAATAATGACTATTTTTCAGGTTATTAGTAAAAAAAGCATGGTATTTTACTCGTGGGTAATGGATATTAGTCACTCGGATGATTACACTACTCGCCTGCGGCTCGTAGTGCAAACTTCATTCTTCCTGAGTAATAGTCATCATTATCCGCTCGTTGCATACTATACTAATTTTTTATTACTGATCTGAGAAGTAGTAGAATTGTTCTTCCTAGGCGATAATGAAAAAAACCTAGGTCAATAATGAAAATGACGTCATGACGCAAGGATATTGTCATGTCGTTCCATTCCAGGCTTTTATTGGTTTAATTTCAATTTCAAACTGTAATTTAAAAAAAAAAAAACAGGTTCCTACATCATAGGTAATTTGGGCACAGATTTCAAATCTTTTTATAAAAGCACTCAGTATATGACCAACTTATCTACCTAAGTACCTAGGGATATAATAAACTAATTAGTTCAATGTTCATTATAGAGTCCAATGAATAATTAGCAATACTGTCATTTATCAATTTGCTGTTGCCAAATTTCTCTTAGCTTCGCGAAATACAAGGCGATTTATGAATACCGTCAAAACCTGCTTTGCCAAATATTTAGATAACGGTTGGTTTTAGAAATACATTTCAAATTTGGAAATCCTTTAGTTTTTCCTGCTCTACAAAGTGATATTCTCAAATTTTACCTACGACATTTCGTTTACCAAAATCGCATAAAACAAACTTTATTTTTAAAAAAATTATAAACTGAAACTTAAACCTACAAACTGAACATACAAATGCATAGTTTCAAGCAGTCATATCGTTGCCCCAAGGATCCTTTTTTAATTCAGTAAGCACCTTGGAAGCTTCGCCTACTTCCGTAAGAAAACGTCCAAGTTGTTGCTTGTTGAACTCTTTATACAAGCAGAACCTTTCTGAAGCAACAATGTCGGCAAGCTGAACGCACTTTTCATACATTTCACTTTCATACAGTACTGTGCACAATAAAAAGGTCACTTCAGGTATGATCATTTTTCTTATATGAGCGCCTTCGTTTGCTTCAGAAAGCCAACCTTCAGGAAACAGTAAGACATTGTAGAGGAGGGTTTTGGCTGTTTTAGCTAAATGAGTTGTGGTTAATTTCCAGCTAAAGCAAAATATAATTAAAAAAAATTAAAACATTAACAAATTATTACCGTTCTACTTCAGCCTTATGTTGAGACAATCTATGTTGATGTGCCACTTTCTCAGGAAATTGAGCATTTTCGTGCAGCTGATCTGGTACAACTGGTTTATTTTTAGCCTGCTTGAACCATTCGTTAAATGCTTCATAGGACTCCAAATAAACTTTGTAGCCCAAATGTTCTTTAATAATCTTATTAATTTCTTCATTGCTGTCACCTACTTCCGAAATAACAGTTTCAACAGCATCATTGGGGATTTTATTGAAAGCTAATTGGGCAGCATCTAATTTTCCCAAAATCAAGAAATAGAAAATTATTGCGTTGGATTGAGCTAAAAGTTCACTGCGTTGTGATTCATAGAAAATCAGCCAATCAATTGCTGAGATTTTAAGTTTGTCACTCTCTGTTATTGTTTTCTGAAACAATAAGGCTCTTATGGAATTTCAAACAAAATACTATCATTTTTTACCTGTAAAATAGTGTTCAGATTCAAATCACTAGATTTTTGGCGAATATTTTCCACAATTTGCTTGGTGATTGCCAGAACATCTAGGCCGCATTCTTCTGCAAATTTCAAGGCTTCTTTTCGTTGTTCATGCTCCAAAATAGTTTCCAAGTGCTTGGCATATATATGGACTTGACTTAAAGTATTCAGTTTGCTCACATAATAAGCAACCAATTGGGTTTCTCCCATCATCATCAATCTTTTGATGTAACTAGAACAATATTGATAATAAGAATATGTATTATTATTATAATAAAAAAAATTCTTACGCTTCTACAACAGCCTCAACACAATCTCTTCTGTTTGCTTGTCCAATTTGATCTAAAAACAAGACCAAATGTGCAGCAAATCTCAAAAATTGAGTAGAAACATTTGCACTCTCAGACCATTCTTCTAATTCCTTGAGCAAGACCATGATTTCGTCTAAAACTATATGTTTTTGTACAACATGCTGGGGTTCTTTAGCTTCTTCCCTCACAACTCTATTTTCTGAGGAGGCCAAATTGCTGAAAACATCATTCAAAGATTGACGCTGTAGCCAATACTCTTCTGGTAGTGGTAAATAGCTGTTATTTTTGGTGCAGCAATCTCTTATTTCAGATTCCACACGAATATCAACAATTGATTTCATGTAGGCCCATAAATTGTCTTCCCAAGTTGAACATACAGGCAATATGGCTTCAATGTAACCACAGAAAGTAGCTACAGATGCTTTGTCATAAGGATTAATCCAATCTTGTTTGCTATATCTCAAAGCCATTATTTTCCAAATGTCTCTACTGCCATTACCTTCAATGTCTTTGAATTCATTTGAGCTCCTCTCTTCATATCCATCATCATCAGATATTTCAGCACAATCATTTTCTTTTATATTTGGATTATGGAATAATCGCCAGCCTTCAAAAATTGCAGCTTTCCAAGAATGTCCGCATTGACTTGCAAGTTTTTGAGCCTCTTCCAACCTACCACATCTAATTTCTTTGAATATTTTTCTGCTCAAACCCTCATCAGCTTCCATATCAAGATCGTGAAGTGACTTTTTTAGATAGTGAGGTGCATCAGGGTCCATTTGATCAACTACAGGCCTGGAACTACCAAAAGCAAGATTTTTATTAGACTCTATTTGATGTAAAGTGTTTTCCCAACCGACTGCATCAGGAATGTGCAATACTTTTTCATCTTTTCCGCAAGCTTCTGCTTCTAACCAATCAATAACAAGTTGACATTCTCTGATTAGGTTGTCCCTTTTGAATAAATTTTGCACGCAATTTCTTTCAGATTTCCCAAAATATTGAACCTGGTCGATTTGTTCTATTGAATTTTGACTCATAAGCCTGTCTTGGTACAAAATAAACAACAACCTCCAAGTGTCACGTTCTTTTTCCAACCATTTTTCCTCTTCTAAAGCACCGACTGCTACTTGAGACTTTAAGCCTTTGAGTACATTTAAAGCATCTGAACAACACCGTGCAAGTTCTGCCAACGTTTCGAGAGAATCTTGAGCTTCAGATTGTCCTTGGAGCACCTCGAAAAACTCAATATACAAACGATCTACAGTCGACGTCCAAGGGTTCTGGTGCTGTAAAACTTCACCTGTAAGGGTTCTATTGACGTGCATAAGATCGTTCATGGTTTGATCGTAGAAACTTTGGCAGTGCATCAGATTTTCAATTTCGTGAGGGGCCATCACGTAGGTAACATCCTCGATCCAATCCGAACGCCTCTGGGGCGCTGGTTTTTTGTGTAGTCGACGACTGGGAGTGGACAGGGCTTCTTCTAGGAACCTCACGGAACGGTTTAGGTCGTTATCCATGGCTAAATTTTTTGTTTTCACAAATTTTAGATTACAATTTTTCTTAACCTCACAATTTATTTTGAATTTCGGTTGTCGTCGGCTAGTTAACTGTCAAGGCGGTTTAGTTTACACTTTAGCGATTTTCATTTGTAAATTAGTGCGCATTGAGTGTATTCGCGTCTTTTTTTTAAAGCATGTAAAAGAAAAGGATAATGATAAATTTTGCTATCACTAGCATTCCAGCGCTGCAAGGTAGAATAGGGGAAATCATTTTCGTTCTCTATTCAACCTTAGACTTTTTTTAAACATTTCATTCTATTGCATCAAAATTCTGTGCTCCTACCTCCTAGTACTCATAACTGCGAAATTCTCACTTTTTTGACATTGCGTCGACAATTTGACGTTTTATCCCTGAATCAGACGTTAAATTGTTGAAGGAATGTCAAAAAAATTGCGAATTTCGCAGTTATGAGTATAGGTCATAGGCTTACTACAGGATAGCCTATCCTCATAAGGCCTATGTAGAACAAATCTGAAATCCTCCTACCACGCCAAATCACCAGTTGTGACGTAGTCAACATGTCCTTTCTCGCCTTGACGTAGGCTGTTTAGGTCATGATTCCGTACTTAGATTTTCGCGGGCTTTTGCTTTATGCATACTACTAGGGTTCAGTGGCGGGTTTTCTCTGGAATATTGAATATTCTAGAGTTTTCTATCTATCTGTAGCTTGTTCTATAGTACCAGGGGCGGATGGGCTCAGGCGGGACACCGGGGCTGCGTTCAAAAACGGCTAAAGCCAAGCCAAAATTGGCATATTGCGTTCAAGTTCGGCTCCAGCGTGCCAAAAACGGTTGGCTTTACACGTTCAGAATCGGCCGCGGTAAAGTAACTTTTGGAGGCTTTTTCAACTGAGTCTAGAAATGGTTATACGAATTTTGATTGGATGAGACCAAATTCAATATGGCGTGGCAGCCAGCAAGTTAGTTTTGAATATGTGTTTGCATGCATATTTCAATTATTTTGCCTCGAATTTTGCTTGCAGCTTTGATTTTGATTATTCAATAAAATATTTGTAGGTACGTAAACTATTGAGTTGGGCAGAAACCAGATATTTTTTTATGTTTTTTCGTCCATGTGTGGACGCCACGCCATCTTGAATGTCACGTGGTTTGGATTGTCTAATTGAGAAACGGTATTTGGCGTTCCAGCAAATTCACATATTTGGTATTGTCGGTAGAAGGGGAAAAGTAGGTTTTGGCATTAGCATTGCCGTCTTTGAACGCACTCCGGGGGTGCGTACAAAGACGGCAATGCTTATGCCAAAACTTACTTTTCCCCCTCCACCGGTAATGCCTGAACGCAGCCCTGGGCTGCGTTCAGGAATGGCTACAGCCAAGGCAAAATTGGCATTTTACGTTCGAGTTCGACTCCAACCTACGTGGTTTAAACTAGAACATGAAAATATTTTACAATACCTACCAGCATGGCTCTACGCTTTCGTATTTTTGAGCAGGGCCGCAACTAGAACCCTCGGCGCCCAAGGCAAGTCCAAATTTTGGCGCCCCTCCACCGCCTTCTCAAAAGTAACAATAGATATATTTTTTGATACTTTGGCTCTCCACGGGCCTTCCTAGTCCGTCCCAAAAAATGCGCACTGAGTGCATACCTAATTGTACTGGATTTCAAATGGAAAATAAAAACTGATAATGTGCAGTCAAATGGAAGGACCGCTAGAACTGGTTCAGAAACGGTTCCGAACCGATTCTGGTTGATCTGCGAATCCAGAACCATAACTAAAAGTCCGGAATTTTGTGATCCGCGAACGCCATTACTTGAACTGCGCATGCGAAATGGTTTCGAACAGGGGTGCGATTTTCGAAACCATTCGAGTACATTTCTTACACGAAATTTGAATGACAGCAATATAAATTAAATGGGGAGCATTCGAAATCGTATCAAATTTCGTATGCGAGAATATTCGAAAATACGACCCCTGAGGGCTGGGATCACGACAAGTGTAATTCTACTTTTATGACGTCACCCGCGACATATTTATCGCGTACAGTACAGGCGATGATGACGGTTGCTAGCCAACTTGACGTCATGAAAGTAGAATTCTACTTGTCGTGATCCTAGCCCAGTTCAGAATCTTTACCGCGAACGAAGCTATTGTAAAAGTAAAAGCTGTTTACGGAAACTATGATCGGGTTAACCCGACCGCCAGCAGACGTATTTTTCCTTTTTTCAATCGTATTCATTAGGAAAAGATAGAAAACATTCAGCTGTTGATCGGGGTAACCAGATTATAGTTTCCGTAAACGGCTAAATAGAAAAGAGTCGAAAGAGATAATGCATGCAGCATGCAGAGGGCGCCCATGTCGCCCACAATGCTCTTGCTCAGTTTGGTCGGATCAAAGCTCGACTCGAAACTAATCTCTAGCTAACGAATGTTGGGCGCTACGTCATCAATACTTGAATTTATCACAGACATTGCAATTTGCTGCTGCCTTTTGCACGCGCACTGTGTTTGACATAATTCATATGATTACTATCAATATTCGTATTTTTGATGGTTGACAAAGAGAGATGTAACACAAGCAAAATAAATTTCCGTGCTACGACAAATGACGCGTAAATCCGTTGCATTTTTTTTAATTGTAAAATATGGATGGATTAAATTAGGCGCCTTCGGCGCCCCGATACTCCGGCGCCCGAGGCGGGCGCCTAGTTCGCCACCCCCTAGTTGCGGCCCTGTTTTTGAGTAATATAAGGAGGTTTTTTTTTTCTAAAAAAGGATACCCTATCCAGTGTTATTCACCTACTGTGAGCGCGCGGGGCCGCTTGAGCAAAAACCGTCCCGGGCCGATTCAAAGTTGCCCATCCGCCCCTGTATAGTACTCTAGAGCAGATTATTCCAGACTATTTTGGAGCAAGCTAGACGAGAGTATTCTGTAGTAGCCTGCTCTAAAGTAGCTATTATTGTAATCAGTAACCATTATTGCGGTCAATTCAATAATAAGCTGCTCTACTCTAGAGTACTCTGGAATGAAGTACTCTCAGTTCTGGAGTAGCCTACTCTAGAGTACTCTGGAGTAGCTTACTCTTAAGTAGCTACTCTTAAGTAAGGCTTTCTGAAATATGCTATTCCAGAGTGGCCTACTTTAGAATACTCTGAAGGAAATTACTCTAGTGTGAACTCTGGGGTGAGCTGTTCTGGAGTAGCTTACTCTGGAGTAAGCTACTCCAGAGTACTCTAGCAGTAGTTTACTCCAGAGTACTCCAGAGTAAGCTACTCTGGAGTACTCTGGAGTAAGCTCCTCTAGAGTACTCTGGAGTAGCTTACTCTAGAGTAGCCTACTCCAGAGTACTCTGGAGTAAGCTACTCCAGAGTACTCTGGAGTAAGTTACTCCAGAGTAAGCTACTTTAGAGCACTCTAGAGTAAGCTACTCTAGAGTACTCTGGAGTAGCCTACTCTAGAATAAGCTACTCTAGAGTAAGCTACTCTAAAGTACTCTAGAGTAAGCTACTCTAGAGTAGTCTAGAGTAAGCTACTCCAGAGTACTCTAGAGTAAGCTACTCTAGAGTATTCTAGAGTAAACTACTCTAGAGTACTCTGGAGTACACTACTGCAGAGTACTCTAGAGTAAACTACTCCAGAGTACTCTAGAGTAGACTATTCTAGAGTACTCTAAAATAAGCTACTCTGGAGTAGACCACTCCAGAGTACTCTGGAGTAGGCTACTCTAGAGTTAGCCACTCCAGAATACTCTAGAGTAAACTACTCCAGAGTACTCTGGAACAAACTACTCCAGAGTACTCTAAAGTAAACTACTCCAGAGTACTCTAGAGTAAACTACTCCAGAGTACTCTAGAGTAAGGTACTCCAGAGTACGCTATTCCAGAATACTCTGGAGTAAACTACTCCAAAGTACTCTGGAGTAAACTACTACAGAGTACTCCTAGAGTAAACTACTCCAGAGTACTTTAAAGTAAGCTAATCTAAAGTAGACTACTCCAGAGTAATCTAGAGTAAGGTACTCCAGAGTACGCTGTTCCAGAATACTCTAGAGTAAGTTACTACAAGTACTCTAGAGTAAAATATTTTAGAGTACTCTGGTTGTTCCTCACTAATTTTGACCCACTCTATCGATTAGTGAAGTCAAAATTGAGCAAAACTGAAAAATAAAAAAATCAAGTTTTTCATACGTGTACTTTTTCTGAATTCTAAAAGCCAACTTTGAGTCTCAATTGCTCAAAAACTATTTGAGCCATCAAGCTCAATTTTGCACGGATTTATAGAGAATTTATTGCTCTTTCCAATTATATGCAATTTATTTCAATTTGCTCACATATTCAACGAAGACCTGGGCAATTATTTCTAACCGCGCCTTAAATGGTAAAGGCTGTAGGTATGGGCAAAGTTTACGTATGGGCTTAAATATAATCCAATACATTGGAATCATACCCCACTTGATTTTTAGAACCGTGACTGAGATATACAAAATCTTACTCCGACAAAATAGGCATAATATTTTGGGTTATTTCAAGCTCATGAATTTTTTCTATTTAGAGACATTAGAAGCAAATAAAAATTCAAGAGCCGGGAATAGACAAAAATTGAGACGGAAAAACTGAGAATTAACTGAAAAAGAAATGTAGAAAAATTGAGACAAAAATTTGTATATCATGCAAGTCATTCATGTTTTTTCTCTATTTTAGGGCTCTTGAATTTTCTAAACCTATTTGGACAGATTCAAGAGATGGGATTTCAAAGTTTTTAAAAATTCAAATCATAAGGTAGACAATGGTAGTACTAAAATTATTAATATTATTAAAATTATTATTAAAGTCTGTTTTTTATTTAAAGATAATTCCCCAAGTCAAAAATTTAGTAACTATGTTGGCAACACAAGCCCTTTCTACATAAAAAATTTCAAAGCATTGACAATTTCACATTGTATTGCCAACATAATGTCATTTTGACTTTTATCTTTAAAAAAAAACAGATTTTATATAAGAATTTCGGATTCTACGCACAATAGTAAAAGAGATCCTGCAAGAAAATGACATAGAAACAAAGACAGTTCAAAAATTTTAGGTTTTGTGCAGAATCGTGACGGTAACAGTTTTCTACTGTGTTGGAACAGAGCTATATTAAGATCACGCTATAGATATTTCAAGGTTTGTTAATACAGCAGGAAACCGTATAAATGCACCGTCACGATTCTGCGCAAAACCTAAAATTTGTGAACTGTCTTTGTTTCTTTGTTATTTTCTTGCTGGATTTCTTTCACTGATTGTTATCATGTTCATTTTGTTAATTTTAATAATTTTGTTGCTTTTTAGGGCTTAGTGATTATACTGTTTTTTTAACTATTATGCTTTGTCATTGATATAATACTTCTTAGACAAAAATAAAATATTTTTTCTACGACTGCTCTAGTAAGCTATTAAAAACGCACTACTAACTTACCTGAAAAATCAATTTTTCCGCACAGCGTGCGAAAAGTAACTTTTCACACGGTTTTGCGTGCAAAAAGTACTTTTCATATGGTTTTGCGTGCGAAAAATACTTTTCACACGTTAAAATAAAAATGACACTTCTACTGAATAATTTTTGTTTTGCAAGTAATTTATTAGTGCATTCAACGTACGTACCAAAATGGTTCGTTGATTATAACCCTCAATAATAATTTTTAACAAAAAAAAAATTAAATCTCAATGTGAATATAGTTATTTCGCAGTCGTAGAAAAAGTATAGTGTGTAACGCGTGTGAAAAGCACTTTTCACACTCGTGCGGTTTGTGCCACTCGCCTGCGGTTCGTGTCACCAAACTTCCCCACGCGTGAGAAAAGTGCTATTTTCAACACTTGTTGCACAATATACTATTTTTGATTGATTTAAAACTTAGTATAACATAATTCAAATTCAATATACCCGGCAACATAATTTCTTGGCATTCAATACTTGCTTAAAAAATAATTGTAGGTATACCTCTATAAATAAAAAGAATTGGTAACAAATTTTCAAATTGAAAAGAAAAAAATAACCGGCCAATATTAATTATTGTATAAATTCTGCAGTGTGATGTGATGAAAGCCTCCTCGTTGGATTGATGGAAATCAAAACGTGCCCGAAAGTTCCGGAGGATAGCTTTTCACTGTTTGCCTTCAATGTTTTGATAAATTTAACGTGCTTAACCCGTTTTCAATTTTCGAATTGACAAATTTACAACAAGCAATAATCGTATCTGTGTGAAAACCAAAAAAAAAAAAAAAACGAGGGCATGAAAAACATCAGATTTTAATTTTGAGCGAAAAAGAGATGAGGGACCCTTTGGGCGTCGAAGCCGGGAAAACGATGATGGCGAAAATATAAAAGGTGGATCATCGCTAATGAAAAAGCAATAACCTGAGTAATATAAAGAAAAAAAATTGGACTTAAATACAGAGGCGGAGAGCAAAAACAAATTAATTTTCAATATAATTATTGTGTACCTACTTTATTTAATAACTTTTGGTAGTTTTAAAAATGTAATTGAATGATTAGATAAGTATAGATATACTTATATATTTAATATTATCAAGAACAAATAAACTTGTTGCTTCTTGTAGGGAAAAAATTCGTTCATGACCCGCTTCTGGTTTTTCAAACATCAAACCCACTAAGTTGTATTACCTTGTGAAAACAGTAAAACGAAAAGAGCGCCTTGGGACATAGAAAAACCATCTCGTGCGTTGTTATTGTTGCTGTTATTTTCCTCTTTGTGTACTGCGACGGAGTCCCGGCTTCTAAAAGTGCAAAAAGTAAAACGTCGGAAAACAGCAGAGAAGATTTTTCCGCATCGAAACTATCGTGGTGCAGTTGAAATTCTATTTTTACATTTTTTTTTCTTTTCAATTTTTTTTAGACATTTTAACAAATATCTGTCTAATTGATAAACAACCTGAAGCAAACTTTCAAGATTTGCTATCAATGAACATATTTCCAAGTATTTTTGCATCTTTCGGACTAAAGGCATTAAGGTATTCAGCTTCGTTTTCATGTTAGTTTTACGTACAGTTTTTGTTTTTGATTTCATTATTTTTATGCTTTTTGGATAATTGCTCATTTTGACACTTAAAAATTTTGATTTTTGAAGTTGATTATTGATGATCACTCAGTTAAACACGTCAATAATTAATAGGTATTAAGTTGTACCTATAGAAAAATCCCTGAGAACTTCTGCTTTAAAAGTGGAATTTTCCAGGAAAGATTGAAGATTGTATAGAGATATTATAAACTAGAAATATTCCATTTAAACATCATTGATATCTTCAGAAGTAATATGATTTTCATTAAAGTATTACTCATTTTATAACTTTTAATTTTTGTAAATTCCAGGCGCTAGGCTCTCTGAAATAGTTCTGAGGTTTTTAAATTGTTCTGAAGTCTTTCAAAACACTGATGGAAAGTGTTTTGTAAAATTCATAAATCACCCCAAATTGTTTAACACGATTTTATTTCTAAAACTATATGTCCAAATGAGCTGGATTCTAGTCTTCTACTGGGATAAGAATCACTCAAAATTTCAGTTTTATATCTTTAATAGAAAAAAAGTTATGACCTTTCAAAGTTTTCCAAAATCTAAATCATAAGGTAGAGGGTGTTTTTTTACACTATATTGATACCCCATCACCTACAGCCTTTACTTTTACAAATAAAAGAAAAGTATAAATATAAAAGTTGTACAGTTTTGGCTGAATTTTTAGAAACCATGATCAGAAACAAAATTTGAATGTCAGAAATGTGAAATTTTAAATGCTTCCAGCTTTTTCCAAATGGGATGCTCTATATCTCATTCTATATTCTTGAAGAGCACAATGCCCTGATTCCAAAAATACATAGTTTGTTTATATTTGATTGAATAGTCTCTCATATATTCGGCTCCAAAAGTTGTAAAAATACTATCCTACTACTGATACAGGTGAAAGCTGCAAGTAAAATTTGAGGAACTTGGTTTCTCTGATAGTATTTTTGAAATTTTTAGAACCAAATATGTTGGAGACGGCTCAACCAAATATAGGCAAACTATATAGTTTTAAAATCGGGAAATTGTGCTCTTCAAGAATATAAAACCAGGCCACCATCACACAATGGTAATATATTTTTAGATGATTTAGAGGTGATATTAAATAAACATAAGTCAAATCATATAGTTTTGGGTGATATAAATATTAATTTATTAAATGAGGGTTCCTTGTTGACCAAAGAATATAAAGAGCTAGTTACATTAAATAGATATGTAATTGTAAATAATACTAAGGTTTCTGATGCTACTAGAGTAACTGAGTCTTCATGCTCAATAATAGATCATATTTTATGTAATGGGTCAATGAAGTCTAGATGTAAGATAAATATTGAGGATAATCTCCTTTCTGATCATAAAAGAATATTGTTAAAGGTACAGGAAAAAGTAGTATTTTCTAAACAAAAGATGTGTATTCAAAAGCAATATCTTAATACTGAGAGCTTTAAACACAAATTTAGTCAAAAAGTTGACAATTTAGAAATAAAAACATTTCATGAACTAATAGAAATAATCAACAAAGCTAAACAGGAATCAGAACAAACTAAAGTAATTAAATGTCATGTAAATAATAACTGGGTTACACCAAATTTAATTAAATTAATAAAAGATAGGGATAATGCATATAAAAATCACAAAAAAAATCCTAACAACGTTCAATTAAAAACAAATTTCAAATCTCTCAAAAACAGTGTAAATAACAAAATAAAAGTTTTAAAAAATATGTTTTTTCGGAATAAATGGCAACAAGCTGGCGAGAATAAAAATAAGCAATGGAACATTATTAAATCATTTATTAAAAGAAGTCCCAATAGAGAGAGTGTACATGAGTTAGAGGTTGGCAACACAATAGTCACAGATGCTCAGGTAATTGCGAATACTTTGAATACACATTTTTCACAGATAGGCTCGGAAATAGTTAAGGAAATCGAAGTTGAAAAAAATAGTGTTGGTACCGAGGTAATATTGAACGAGATTGCTTGTGATAATAGTATATATTTAGAACCAACTAGTGAATTAGAAATAAGTGATATAATGAATCTTAAGAGAGGAGCTGCTCCGGGTAGGGACGGGTTGACAGTGCAAAATATAATTAATCTTAAGGAAAATATAGTAACAATATTAACAGTATTAATAAATGATACACTCAGTATAGGTATATTTCTCGATGAGTTGAAAATTGTAAAAATTTGTCCAATATTTAAGTCTGGATCAAAAACATCGAAAAATAACTATAGACCAATATCTCTAATCAGTGTTTTTTCCAAGATTATTGAAGTTGTTTTGAAAAAAAGGAATATGTCCTTTGTGACTAAATATATCACGCCAGATCCCTACCAATATGGGTTTACAAGTAACAGTAGCACCTTAGGTGCCACAGCAGACCTGATTAGCTCACTATCAAACAGTCTGGACCAGGGTAATATTGTTTTGGCAGTCTTTGTTGACTTAAGAAAAGCATTTGATGTTGTCGATCATACATTGTTATTGAGTAAGCTTAGAAATATGGGTTTTCGAGGTGTAACTTATGATCTTATTCAATCTTATTTGAGTGACCGTCGCCAATACATAACTGTGGGTGATTACAATAGTACAGTAGTAACAACTAACTGTGGGGTGCCACAGGGTTCTGTGTTGGGTCCTTTGTTGTATACCTTGTTTGTGTTAAGTTTGCGCCTGGCAGGCTTGCATGCGGAATACTATACTTTTGCTGATGATACAGTTCTTATATATAAAGATTAAAATTCAGCAGCCCTTCAACATAAAGTTAATGGAGACTTGAAACAATATTACTAGTGGCTTTTACAAAATAAACTAAAAATTAACATAGATAAAACAAAATATATTATATTCAAACAAAAAAATAAAATAATTGACAATTTTTGCATACAAATAAATAACAACATTGTTGAAAAAAACAATAAAATCAAATATCTGGGATTAATGCTTGATGAAAAGCTAAACTGGGGTGCACACATTGATCTTATGAAAGAAAAACTTCTGCCCTTAATAGGAGCACTATATAGATGCAGGCACTTCTTAACCCTAAATGCCAAATATAAAATATATAATGCCTACTTCTTATCAATTATAAGATACTTGATCCCAGTCTGGGGGACCTGTTATCAAACCAATTTCAATAAAGTTAAAATACTACAAAACAAAGTTTTGAAAATTTTGTTCAATTTGAATTATTTCACTCGCACTGAAACCATATATCAAATGCTTGAAATTCAGCCTGTCAACTTGATACTGGTTCTTGAACAAGCAAAACTAATGTTTAAAATTTTAAATAACAAGTCTAAGTGCAATAGTAGGATACAAATTATTAATCAAACTCATGAGCACAATCTAAGAAACAATGAAAATATTCGTTTGGGTAGTGCAAGAACAAATAAAGCACTGCAGAGCCCATTGAGTGCGGCATCAGTTGTTTACAATAGTTTGCCTGTTGAGATAAAAAATGAAAAACAACTAAATGTGTTTATAGAAAAACTCAAAAAAATTTATCAATAACAAAAAAAAATTATATACATAATATTATTATTATATATTTATGATTTTATAAATAACAGTGTTGCTAATAGGCTTCAATTAATTATAGTATAGATAATACCTTTGGTACCAATGCTGCTCGCATTGTTTTAAGGGTTACCTTAATTTAGATTAAGTATTTGGAATTCTAATGTAAATTGAATTTTGTCTGAATAAAGGATTGTTAAAAAAAACCAAATATAGGGCATGCTATTTGAAAGAAACTGAAAGCATGCAACATTTCACATTTTTGACATTCAATTTTTGTTTCTAACCATGGATTTTAAAAATTTAGCTAATACTGTACAACTTTTGTATTTACATCTTTCATCTACCTGTAAAGGTAAAGGCTGTAAATGGGGTATCAATATAAAGAAAACACCCTGTACTTGAACAATAACTTATTATGTAAAATCAGAATTTGTAAGATTATCCACTTTTTGCCAATTTGCCTTTCAACAGGAATTAGTAATGACTAATGTTACCTACTTTACCAAACTAGTAACATAATGACGTAACAAGTTATTCATGTACAAACGAGTGGATTGTTGCGGAACTTATGGGTGGTCCTCTGCGGGACGAGCGCATCGAGTTCCACAGCCATCTATTCACCAACATGTTATTCAAGTAGGTAAAAAACTACACGTTTCAGATGAGTGTCTTATTTGAATAGTTCAGCAGTATATTGGTAAATAGATGGCTGCGGAACTCGCTGCGCTCGTCCCGCAGAGGTCCAACCATAAGTTCTGCAACAATCCACTTATTTGTACTTGAACAATAACTTATTATATAAAGTCAAAATTTGTAAGATTATTCACTTTTTGTCGATTTGCCTTTCATCAGGAATTAGTAATGTTACTTTACCAAATTAATAACATAATGTGATAAATTATTCAAGTTGAATTGTTGCAGAACTTATGGGTGGACCTCTGCGGGACGAGCGAAGCGAGTTACGCAGCCATCAACTCACCAGTATGTTGTTCAAATATATACTAACTTGATTCTCTCAGTTGTGAGTTTTTCTTATTAGTTCATAAACTACATTTAGATGAATGTTTTACTTAAACAGTTCAACAGTATATTAGTAAGTAGATGGCTGCGGAACTCGCTTCGCTCGTCCCGCAGAGGTCTACCCATAAGTTCCGCAATAATCCACTTATTTGTACAGGGTGTTTTTTTTATATATCAACACCCCACTTACAGCCTTTACCTTTACAGGTAGAAGAAAGGTGTAAATACAAAAGTTGTAAAGTTTTGGTTCAATTTTTAGAAACCATGGCTCAACCAAATATAGACAAACTATATAGTTTGTAACTGTAAACGTAAAGGCTCTAGGTGGGATATCAATACATTAAAAAAAACACCCTGTACCTTCACTAAATGGATGAAATTTCAATTTTTTTTTCGTTGAGATTTTGTGTCCTAATGGTCATTTGGGATCCCACAAACTTTATAAACTAAATTATTCTCAAATTTGAAGCCGAAATCTATGAAAAAAGGCACTCAGAATAATTAAAAACCCCAAATTGCTTAACATGATTTTATTTCTGAAACTATCCAAATGAGCTGAAATTTTCAGGGATTGTAGTCTTCTATTGGGATGTTCTGAAGTGTTACAGAATGCTTTTGGAAATTCTGAATTGAATTTAAGGTGTTTTGAACTTTCTATTAAAGGCTTAAGTTCTCAAGTGTATTGTAGTGTAATATTTTAAATGGTTTTCACTTTTCAGTAACTTCTAAATTGAATCAGAAACGAATTCTATGGGAAGTTTTTGTAGAAATTTCATAAGACGTCCTTATAAGATGTCCACAAATTACATTCAAAACGTCTAAGCAGGCATCTCCAAAACGTCTTGAAGTCGTCTTATATTACAAAACCCAATAAAGTTTTTCAGACGTCTGCCTAAAGAAGTATTTAGAACTAGAAGACATCTTCAACAATGAATCTCATTCACTTTTAAGCCTGCGATTCTACACAGACGTAATGTAAAGACGTCTTTAAGATTTTGTGTGCAGTCTGTGCAGGTATTTGAGTTTATAAGGCAAAATTTTATTTAATAGTATATTGTTGTATTAGGAGTAGAAGCTTTACTTTTTTGTGCTGAAGCAGTGGGTTTGCGAGCCGAACGTAGTGAGGCTTGCAATACTGCTGAAGCACAAAAAAGTGCTTCTACTCCGACTACTCCGTATGCAACACGCTATTTTTTCTCCAAACGAATGTGGTAAGCTCGGGGGTAACTGGATGTTTGAGCGGCAGTAAAAGTACGAGCGGCACTAAAAGTACTTTTACTGCCGCTGGGGTTACCAAGCAGCATAGAAATTAAATTTCTACCACCTCGACAGGTGTTAACCTCCTGGATTTGCCTAGCAACATAGAAATTGAATTTCTACCATCTTGACAGGTGTTGACAAAGTGATGTTTTTTTGACGTTTGGAGAAAAAAACAATTATAGGTTGTTGATTACAAAACAACCCTTTATTATTCAAGAAGAAAATCATCGTTCGAGTTTCCTCTCCCTTTGTTCATAATAACTTAAAGCCGTTCGCAATAAGTTATTAATCCCGGCAAGCCGCGAGACGAAAAGGGTTGCATTTCGTCATTTCATCACGAGGTTTCGTTTACACAAGGATTTACCCACTTTACCGCTTCGAAAATTAATAATTTAATAATTTCAAACTTGAGACTACTAGTTGCTTTTCAATGCATTTATTTTCGCTTTGAACTTTTATTTCTAAAGAACTTTTTTTTGCGATTTACGTTTTAAATCCTCTCTGTGTGTGTATTTTTATGTAGATCAAACGAAACGAGCGGCCGGTGGTGTCGCAAAATTGCCTAAAGGCCTTAATGCTGTTAAAGCCTTCGGGCTTACAAGCATTTTGAAAACCGGAATACGTTGATACACACACACACATAGACAGAGGCGGATAATTGCAATTGCATTCAGGAAAACGGACAAATGGAATTTCGATTTTTGTACAAATTTCGTTGACATCCATATATCGGAAGGGAATTAAATTGTAGTCATTTGATAGGTACGGAGTAGACAATAGAAGCTTTTTCGTATATAGCCCATTTAAATAATGACGTCGCGTCGTACAAAAGTGTCACTTTGTTGTCGCTTAATGGAACACCCGCCAGATCCTGGGAGGCTGCGACTAAGTGCCGCATTTGCTATCGTCATCGACGTATAAAATTCTAGAGTGAGAATTTATAAGATAGATTTCACAGATACTCTTTTTCTGGTGTAGCAAATCGCCCCAAGTACTTTATGTAAATTAGTTAGATGGGAAATGGCGAGCGGTATATTGATGGTGTTTATATACTTGGAGCTTGCTATCTAAAATCTGTGGAGGAGGGTCTATTTGCAAGAGAGAGAAACAAACTAATGAGGTGTACTAAATTATATTTTATTTCACATAAAACCCAAAAAAAATCAGCCAAATATCTTCCAATACTTTACATCCTTCTTTAGTTCTATAAAGTCAATACTTCACATCCGTTCTATATTGTTATTTTACGGACCACTGAAATATCCCTACTAAATAAAAAACGCCCTATTCATACTATTTCTCAAAATTATAATTCAACTCATTTTACTACATCCGAATCATTCGTAATAACTATCCTTTACCTAGTCAAATAATTCCTTAAAATCTCTAAGTCCTTTACTTATGAAAACCCAAGATAATTACCTATTTGTTTATCAACTAATTTATTCTCATAAATTCTTACAATAACTTCTACTTGTAAAATAAACTCCCTAATTCAAAATTCCTTTCATGAACAATAAATTCTTTTCACAGCTTTCCCATATTCTAAGACAATTCTATTTCATGTACAAATTCTAATATAAGTTTCCTTTTAACAAGTTTCCAATATTTTAAGAAAACATTTCTATTTTATGTCATCAAATTTCTTTTAAAAATTTCCAATTGCAGTTAATAGTTTATCAGAACAAATTCTATTTTCGGATTCCTATGCCTAGCTAATAAATTCAACTGTTTAATTCATAATTCCAACTCAAAATTGTATATTGTTAAATGCATTATAAGTACTCTTCATATTTTTGTTGCACATTTAAATGTCATTATATCAGAAGGTAATTAAGTTATGCGATAATGTTTCCTTTATAAAACACTCAAGTTATTAAGTTTATTGTAGTAAAGTTCCACCGTGATTAATATCAAAAGTTTTCTAGTAAAATTCACACAAAGTCATGTTCATCAAAAATAAATCTTGTCACTATAAAGTACTTACATTTTGTCCATAAAACACACGTAAAATTACTTAATTAATTACTCAAAATATTTAGCTAGCACGCACATAAATTATTGAACGAATTTCAAATGTTATTACTTTCACGATTTTCCGTAAATTTTCTAAGTTAATTTATACCCGAGGCCATAAGCCATAAAAGTAACTTTTCGCGAAACTGGACAGACTTTAACTCAAATGGACGACTCAACTCAACTGATAACTGGCAACTGTCTTCTCCTTCTTAAAAACGCGCTATTTATATAAAACCCGAGGCTCCTAAATCACTTTGTCCATGACAATTAAGATGATGCAATTTCCTTGGAATTTTATATTATTTTTTAGTCTAAAATCGATTAATTATGTCGCAATAATCTGATTTATTGAGGTCAAAACATTATTGGTTCAAGAATGCCATATATCATCAAATTAATTAACACGCTGGACTTCGAAAATAAAGTTCATTGATCGGGTGATGACACATGACGAAACACCTAATATAATATTAAACGTTAAATTGTTTCCTTTTCAATTTATCGATACGGATTTAAGAATACCGGAATTAAGTTTTTGATTATTTGATAAAATTTATTTAATTTTTACAGTAAAGACTTTGTAATTATCGGGTCAAATTTCTGGATCATCACACTGGATTGAAAAGTTGTAAGACTTGTACATTATGCCTGATTGGAGAATCTTCATTTTGAGAAAGAATAAACATTCTATCGGGACAAGTAGTGTTACTTGAGAACAGAGACTGAAAGACAAATCAAATATTGTTATAATAAACACTTGAGGGAGATAGAGGGTAACATTTTCATAAATCCTAGTAAATTTTGAAACTTTTTGAAAAGTAAAAGGAAAAACAGTACCTAACATCAGCTTAATTACCGGCTTTTGTCAGGTTAAATATATATTTTGACTCGTTAGCTAGGTAATTTTCTCAAAAACTATTAAGCGTACAAATAGGTATAAGATTCTGAGGATCCATTGTTAAGGGTTGGATATGAAATATCTACTGAAATTTCAAGACAAATTTTAGCCTAATTGGTGAATACCAGTGGCGTATCCAGCCTGAGGCTCTGGGGGGAGGCAAACCAGGTGCCACGCCCATAAATCGTTAAAATCACACATCTTGATGGCATATTCGCGCGCTTCTAATACTTTTATGGGACAAAAAAAATATTTTTATTGAAAAATAAGGTAGTGCCATGGTTCCGTATGCCTGCGATGAGCCGCCAGTGAAAAAATGTTTGGACTGGACTGCTCATTGAAACGAGAAGACGTTTATAACTGAAATTATTTATTTTCCTCAGAAATCGACTTTCAAGAAACAAGTAACATATAACACAAAACCAAACTAAAAAAGGTAAATTCAAAGGTGTATAAATACCAAATAATACATACTTACATAAAAATAGTTATTTTCCTAACAAGTGCGCAAAGTGATACTTTCCCGCAGAACGACGTGAAGTGGAGTTCGGATAAACTTTCAGTGCGGAAAAGACACTTTGCGCAAGTGTTAGGATAATACTTTTTCTTAGAGTTTTTGAAAATTTGCATAGCATCCAAAACTGGTAATTTTCTCTCTTAGTTCAATGTGTCGTGTTTTCAATTATTTGTTTTTTCAGTGATCAGCTTGACTTTATTTGCAGTAGTGGTTGTGCTAGCGAGGTTTACTTAAAATTTGTTGATATTTTTTTGTGTCTTTTCAAATCAGTTTACTTAGCCACAAGTGCAGCATGATCTTCCCAAAATATTCTATGCACTTTTGCTTTCATTGTCATAGATCTTACTTTGTCCATTGGTATCTGATTAATTCTTTCCGCAGCACCATTAAGCTGGGAAGTATATGGAGGAGTATAACTTACTGTCCAAGTTTTATGATGTGATACTCCAAAGGAATGGAAGTTGGTGGCTCCCCACGCCAATGGTCACCTGAACTCATTACCTGTTTTTGCTGGATTTTTCCTCCCCGCGTTCCGCTCCTCATACGGAAAGTGTCAAATTAAAAGCTAAACATTACCTGAATGCCTTTCTTGTAAGAAAAATATCATCAAGCCCTTCTTTTTGAATATTAGTTTATCCAGAAACCCACAAAACATTGAAACATTGATAAATCGAGTATAAATACAATAATTATGTGAAACAAAAATGTAAAGAGTTTTCATGCGCAAAGTTCAACTTTACGCACGCAAATGAGTGTACAAAATAATAACTTTGCTCATGCGAGTAGAAAAATTATTTTTTGTTATTTGAGATATTTTTTAAGAAATAAAAGGAATAAAAGGTTGTTGCTCTGGGGGGGGGGGCAATTGCCCCCCCTGGATACGCCACTGGTGAATACACACTTCAATCCCTCTATGTCAGTGTTGTCGAAGCTACCGAAATTTCGGTATTTCTACCGAAATGGCAACGGACCTACCGAAATACCGAATACCGATGAATTTTTACCGATTTCCGACAATAATTACGATTCTACCGATTTTTTTACCGTTTTTCGCCAAAAAATCAATTTTATGGGTTTTGTTTTCGCCGGTTTTTCTAACCGCACCCGATCTACTATCGAATTATCGAATTGTTTGTCCATGTCAGAACTGTCACATGTCAAATAGATCCTCTGACGACAAATTTGTTAGCAATGGTTGATATCAGTGCATTTCTTTCGGGGAATACCCGTGAGTCCTGTGATATGTTTTTAATATCTTGTCATTGCCGATTGCCCCATTCTTCCGCCAATGTTGAGCGCACATTCTCAACAATAAATCCGATGATAACAGCACAAAGAAATAGACTTTCTACGGAAACAATCACTACTTATACTCAAGGATATTACACATTGCTACTATAGGATAGCCTATCCTCAAAGACCTATGTAGAACAAATCTGAAGCCCCCCCACTACGCCAAATCACCAGTTGTGACGTAGGCAGCACGTCGTTTCTCGCTGTTTGCATCACAAGTTATGATTCCGCGGTCTTTTACCTTATGCATACTTGGTCTTACGACTACATTAATAATTAACATTAACAATTCCTGTATAGATTTCGTTTGCATCTTTCTCTTTGCCTATTATGTCAATCAAAATTAAATAATATTTTTCATCATAAATGTATATTCTAAACTACGACCGCTGGCTGGCGCAAACAGCTGATGATTTGTTAATGACGTCGGCAATGGTGATACACCAATATGGCCGCGATTACCGAAAACGAGGCCGATAAGCAATCGTTAGTAGTGTGTATAAACCTACCGATTTTGCGCAGTAATCTACCGATTTTCAACGTTAGTTTCTCCCGATTTAGTATTTTGACGTTCGACAACACTGCTCTATGTCAGTAGATCAGTGCGCCCGCAGGGTGCGAGTAGATTAGTGCGCCCGCAGGGCGCGAGTAAATCAGTGCACCCGCAGAGTGCGAGCAGATCAGTGCAATCGCATGGTGTGTAATTTTTTTGGGTTAATTTCTTATCTTTGACTCAATTTCATTCAAAAGATTACCCTGTACATTATGCCTGATTGGAGAATCTTCATTTTGAGAAAGAATAAGCATTTTATCGGGACAAGTACTGTTACTTGAGAACAGAGACTAAACGACAAATCAAATCTTCTTCTATATATATAAAAATCAAAATTCACGGGGTATCCGGATATGCGCTCCAAAACCACTTATCCGATTACGATGAAACTTTGGTAGGTTGTTATGGCCATCCCAAGGAAGGTTTGAGGATAGGTTACGCATCTCGGAAAAAGAAATTAATTTTGAATTAATTCATAATTTAATTGTAAACAAACTCATTCACATTACATAACAATATAACCCAACTTTTTTTGACAGCATGAAACAGCGTTGCCATATTTAATTTATTTAGGCTTGCATTCAACCGACGTAACTTTATTATTTTTTGAATTCAAGAACGGCCGGACCGATCTTAAATTAATACCACGTATCTCTATATAAGGTGAATTCGATTGGCCTAGATTAGATCGATTTGGGTTCAATTTAAGTGAACTTCTTCTGATCTAGATCATTTCTTTGTTGATGAGGGTGCACTGATCCAGCTTGAATTGAACACAGTGTGGTTCACTTAAATTGAACCGGATCGATCTAATCCGGTCAATCGAATCAGCTATAGAGGAGAGTGATATAGGCTATTTTTTATCCCGAAAAAAAAGTTTGGTTGCGTAAAACTCTGATACACTGGAACGCCTATAAACAGCCCGGGGCGCTCTACAGCAGCTCTGGAGTGCTTAAAATGCGTCACTGAACTCACTGGCAAGCGGCTATGATATCGGATTAAAAAAAAAAAATTAAATAGAAAATCAACAACAAAATTTGAAAAGAAGTGTATTATTTCAAAATGTATTTACATGCTGGCAACGCAGCGGGTCATTAGCTAGTATTGTTATAATAAACACTTGAAGGAGATAGAGGGTAACATTTTCATAAATCCTAGTAATTTTTGGAACTTTATGAAAAAAAAAAAAGGAAAAACAGTAACATCTGCTTAAGTTTTTCTCATAAAAATCAAAATTTTGTTGATAGCAACCCAATTGGTAATGCATTTTCTCAATACTCTCAACATATGTATAATAAAACTACTTTTGTGGAGCTGTTAATGATTATAGTTTGGATGTTTTGGACATAAGTGAAGTAAGTGAGCAGGACGTGTGTGAAGCTATTGGATCCTTAAAACCTCGAGCATCTCCTGGTGTAGATGATGTGCCAGCATTCTTTTTCAAAGCATATTCGAAGATACTAAAGCATCCTTCACTTATCCTAATTGATAGATCCCTAAAATGTTGAAGGTTGGCAAGGTAAAATTCCAATTCACAAATCTGGTAATACAAACCTCATTAAAAAATATAAGCCCATTACAATGTGCTGCGTGCTGCTAGCTTTGTCGTTTGTCGAAGATATTTGAACGGATTCTACATGATAAAATATGTAACCATGTGAAACATATTAAACTACCAGAGCAGCAGTGGTTTCAAAAAGGTAAGTCTACAGTCACAAAGCTTGGGGTGTTCTCTGAGTATGCGAATTAAAAGCAGGTAATAGTTTCATATTTCGATTTTTACCGGTTCTCAGAATGCCTAGTGCGAAATGTTAAGAAATGAGAATAAATTTTTCCTTTATTCTCGTTTCGAAAACTTCCAATTTCGAAAAGGAGAAGATGATTGAGAATGGTCAAGACGAGACGAGAATTTCAGCTCTTGAAGAGATAAGAAATTGACCAAAAAAAAATTAAACACATCTACCTACTCGTATCCTGCGGTCGCACTGATTTACTCGCACCCTTCGGGCGCACTGATCTACTCGCACCCTGCGGGAAAGACAATCAAGAGCCGGTAATAATCAAAATTTGAACTATCATCGGTTAGAGGTATGTACCTACAAAACATATCATTTCTACAGATATACTATATTTCGTTTTTCGTTATCGCACAAGTTTCTACATCCATAGGGGCTGTTCATTGTCCCACGAAAGAGCAATTTAACGACGTCTCCCGGATTATTCCGGACTATTCAGCGGGCAATAAGAAGGTTCGCGTCTCACTTCAGGTGACAAATGAACGCGCCTAACTTTTCAATGGAGCTTTCTCGGATGAGAGCCCCACGAAAACGCTGACTAATGTACCTTAATTTAGTCGTCCTTATCTATTATTTCGTCCCCAGTCTATTATTATATATTATACGAGTGGATAATCCTTGCAAATGTGCAACGAAAACATATAGCAATTGAAATTTTTCGACCGTCCCCCCAATCGGACGAGGCCTTAATCCCTCGGACGTGCCGCAGCCGATGACCCGAGGCCTACGAGGTGGCTGTTTTGTCACGTGGCGCGTTGGCCTTTTGGTAAACAATATGTAGGTATAGTGGGGGGAAATTAAATTTTTTCTATATTGTGCATAACTATTTCAAAAAAATTGTTTTGATAATTTCAATCAAAATCAATTAAAGCTTCAATTAACTTATCTTCTTGTCTTGCTACCTTAGCACCGTAACCCTCTTATGCCTCGTCTTTTATCAACCCCAAAACCGGCGTCAACATAAGGCGCCCTTTCCTCTCTCTGTCGCTCTTCCGGCTGCCAGACGTCGGGACGTCGAAAGTCGCAGAGTCGATAGGACGCCGCCTCGTCATTGGTCGAATTGACGGGGGTTGGATCCGCCCTCGACGATAGCAACCCTCTCTGGCAACGTTCCGCCCCATGTGGCTCATTCCCACACTTTACAACCACGGGTCACTTGGCAGAGCCTCGGCGTGTTATGTCGATTTATCGCTCGTTATGCTACATATGATATGATGAACATTTTCGATTCTCGCTGAAATGAAACAACCCATTAGATTTATTCCAACACGTCAAAAATCGTCCCATGAACGGTTTCGAAACCACTCTGTATACCTACGAATTTCGGGTTCTACGCACACTTTCTGGCTTTGCGCAGAACCAGTTTCTTGATGTGTTGGAACAAAGCTATATGTTGAATCTAATCTAACTTTTTATATCCTACATAAAGGGTAAAAAACTGATACTATTATATAAATTTTCAAACTAACTAAGTACCTAATACATTATTACTGAGGAGGTATCTTCCATAGCTAGATGTTTTGCATATAACTTATATCTACAATATATAGAAAAGATCTGGAAAAATTGCAAAAAGATAGAGAGTATAGAGTGGGGATGACATGGGAAAGGGTGGTGACAAAATGGCCTGTGAGCACAACCACCCCCGCTTTGCGTTTTCCTGCTTCGCTCCCGTTCAGTCAGTTGGCGCGAAATTTTCGATCCTGCTGGAAGCTGGAACGAGGATACCTACGCGATAATCAGTTTCGGAACAATATTATTCAAAAGTGAATTGAATTGGGTGTTTTTGCAACATTTGCAAAAACCGGATCGTTGCGTCTGTACAAAAGAGACTCTTTCAAAATTGATTCTTCGATTTGGGGCAAAATCAGGCCCCCACCAGGTCGTAGGATGGGAACTGGTAAGACATATCAATATTAACTAAATTGTACTCAAGAGTTTCTACTCCATAGTCCATCAACATCAAAGATAAAATATTTTACCAATTATTATTGTAGTATTAAAGGGAACTTTATACAAGTTTTTACTAAAAATTCTACATTACATAATTACTCAGAATGTCTCAAATACCTAAATTGCATCTTTATCCATTTTTTAATCATTTGGTCAGCCTGTGAGGGCATATCTATAAAAATTCCTCATAATGGTTCTATTAAGTAGCCAGCAAGGTTTCCTACATAACGCATTACATAGGTAGGTACACATGAAATTCAACACATGCTTCCCAATGTGATAAATCAAGTTTATTTTCGATTATATTTCTCGTATCTACAACAGTAAAGTTGTGCATTTTTTGAATTCAGGATATCTGATTCAATTTCTATCAAATTTTGGTATAAGTTTACCAGCCAAACTCCAGCCCTTAAAAGAGTTTCAGTCGAAATTCTCGTCTCGTCTCGACCATCTTCAATCTTTTTTTCCTCTCGAAATCGAAACTAGAAGTTTTCGAGACGAGAAAGGAAAATTTGTTCTAATTTTTTGACATTTCGCTACTCTATGAGAGCCGGTAGTAATTAAAATTTGAACCATTACCGGCTTTTGTCGGGTTAAATCTATTTTTTGAGTTTGACTCGTAAGCTAGGTACTTTTTGAGCATACAAATATAAGATTCTGAGGATCCATTGTTTCAAGACAAATCAGTGCGTCCGTACGGTGCGAGTAAATCAGTGCGCCCGCAGGGTGCGAGTAGTTTAATTTTAATTGTGAGTCAATGATTCAATAATTTTAGTTCAAATTAGGTACAACTCTTGTGGTACCAAATTCAATCAGTACCACCTATATTCAATATTGAAAAGTGAATCAAAAGCCAGTAATAGTTTCATATTTTGATTACTACCGGCTCTCAGAATGCCTAGTGCGAAATGTGAATAAATTTTTCTTTAATTCTCGTCTCGAAAACTTCCAATTTCGAGAAGGAGAAGAGATTAAAAATGGTCGAGACGAGAAGAATTTCAGCTCTTGAAGGGACCGAAATTTATCCCAGAATTTGACTGAAATTCAATCAGACATCATAAGATTGAAATTGAGTCAAAGATAAAAAATTGACCAAAAAAAATAACACACATCTACTCGCACCTTGCGGGCGCACTAATTTACTCGCGCCCTGATCTACTCACACCCTGCAGTTGATCAATTCACTTGACAAGTTGGATAAACGTTCAACTTGAAAAATAAATTGAGGGAAACCACCTATTTGAAATATTATTTCTTCGAATCTTAACTTTTTAAAACGTCTACTATAGAAAAAAATGGTAAATGTTGCAACCATGTCTGCGCTGTGAAATTTAGGGTTGAATGAAGGCGCGCCACCAAGGAACGGTACCAAGGGTATACATATACATATAGTATGTATTTTTAATACCCATTTAGGATCCTTATTTATCAATCACGAATCATATGAAACAAAAAATTACCAATAAAAATGAACGTCGATTACTGATTCGTCAATTTCATGTATCATCGTCACCAAAAGTAACTGGGACAGCATCCTATTAGCTCTTGTACTATTATATGAATTTTAATTTCAAACTATGAATTAAATGCATTGAAATGAATGACGTTAGAATTAGTCCAGGAGATTATTATGCATTACTTTTGTCCCAGATACCTACTTTTGGTGACAATGGTACATATATAAAATTCGTAACTTAATTTTATTTGTGTGTTTAAGAATCAAGAAGTGACATACGTTAACCCTTTCCTGCCTTGACGAGCGAATATCCTAGCAAACAAATTGAAATAATCAATCTAGAGATATTGGCTAAAAAAAAACAACTATAGCTGAGTAGCCTCCCGTACAAGACCTCAGTACCTGCTAGTGAAACTGGCTAACTAACCAAAAACTATTCAGTATTGAATATAGGACGTGTTGATTAAATGTGGTGGGTAGAATTACAAATTTTAGCACAGGGAAGGTACCTAATTTAAACTATCATTGACTTAAATTAATGAATTAATGACTTACAATTAAAATCATTATTAAAATGATACAGTATGTTTTGATTCTTTAGGAATGTTTGATCGAAAGTTTCTCTGCCTTGCTCTTTCCTCTCATGAGTTCCAGGTTGAAAACGGTACGATTTTCTTCGATAATAAATTAGACGTTTCACAAATTTTTCGTTTATTTTACATATCACAACTTCCCTCAAATTTTCCTAATTTAGCTATTGTCCGGCGCATGTCCAGTAAGTAAAATTGAGTAGGCTTCCACAAGGTAGGTCCTATTTGTTTTTCATTTCGTTTTTCAGAAGATTTCTTAAAAGAGAAGATAATAGAAATTCAAACCGTTCAATCTTGCTGAACGAACCCAGGTATGTTATACTACAAGGTGGGCAACTGGAAATTACTGGTTCTGGAACGGTTCTCATGTCGGTTGGAACAAAGGTAATGATAATCCAAAGAACATTGCACACATCTTATGGGTTTTCGGGGACCGGTCAATATTTCTAAAAATTTGGTATGTTATAGTACTAGCAAAAATAAGCATCTTTAACTATACAGGGTGACCTAGTAAAGTGGCACTAACAATCATAAAACAAGGCTCTCAATTATCGATGTTGGCGCGCCCTGCAAGCTACATATCGGGATTTTTGTTTTCGATTTCGCAAATAATTAGTCTAAATAAGCCTAATATACTATACAGGGTGGCTTAGGTTGAGTATTCTTTTAGAAATCCTGCCCTATTCTTAGAAATAGTGTCGACAGTTTTTTATCCGATTTTCTTTCCTCACTTTCAAATCCAAAAGCAGTCATTTTCACCTCATAAAAGATATACTTTATTTAAAGCAGGCCTAAGCGTAGCTCATGACGTCTTTATAATTGACGTTCACGGTCCTTACTTTTTGGATATTAGGAATAATGACACGGCCATACTGCATAGTGAAATGGAACATCGAACAAGACATTCAAAATATAAGACAATGGATATAGGACGGGGATATATTTGTTGTTGATAGGGGATATAGAGATATTGTTGAGTTTCTTCAAACACTGAACCTCCACTGTGAAATACCGCCTTTTTTGGCCAGAAATCGTCAACAATTTACTCGTAAGATAACAAAAACACGTTGGATTGTGGAGTCAAGAAATGGACATTTAAAATCTTTGTTCAAATTTTTCAGGGATTTAATTCCTATGCAAAGTTGTTATAACTTATCAGATTTTTTAAAAATAGCTTGCGCTCTGATAAATGCATACCTACCGTCAACCAATTCATATGCAGGACGAATTAGCACACAGAATGTTGGAACTGGTGCAAAATGTTGATAATGCACTTCATGGAAGGATTCAAAAGGAAAACCTTCAGCTTAGACGGGGTGGTGGGCCTTGGGTCGATTTACATGAAAATGATATCAATTTTCCTATTCTTACTGTTGAGTATTCATGAACTAAGACTTTCGGAACATATCAAGTGAAATTATCTCCTGCATACATTCAGGATACAATACACCGTGAGGATAACAACGAAGTTTTGTTTCAAGTTCAAAAATTTGTGCCAGGTCTTATAAGAGCCAAAATATTTTCGCGGTTCACACAAGTGACGAAACATTTTCTTTTTGTGTCGTTTTTGTTCCCCCCTGTGTCATGTGCCAGATGGAGGAGTTCCATTATTGGGCACATACTGCACATGTAAAGTTGGTGCTAGAACTTTAGGAATGTGTTCCCACATTTCTAGCGTTGTTCGGTACTTGGGCTACGTTCGACATGAAAATAATGTGAAATATCCAATATCCATCAAATACGCTACTAAGGTGTATTCAAGATAATGCAAATAGGCAGTAGGTAATTACGATTTTTAAAGTGGGAATATTATTATAGTGTATTTAGGTTGTATTTTTAGTGTTGCATTGTGTTACCATTTTCCCGCTATAAGGGCAGGTATTATAAAACTATTTTGATAGAATTACCAAATACGTTACATCTCATAGAAATTCCAGAAGTTAACTCTTAGTTATCTGTCAAAATAGTTTCATAATACCGGCCCTTAGTATAATAAACTCGTTAATTTTTTGATACAAGACTTTGCATAAATTCACGGTGCCCCTAGGAAATGTTCACGCACTTTATTGATTGACTTGTGTGATATTAATTAGGTCTGTTTTTGCAGAAATCACAATTCCCAAACCAATCAGAGTGAATTTCATTGGTTGAAACCTCGATTGAAACTAGTTTTCTGACTGTTTCCGACTGTTTTCAACCAAATGAAATTCGCTCTGACTGGTTTGTGATTTCTGCAGAAACAAACCTATTATATCACACTGATTTTCAGGAATTGTGACAACTGATGAATTGTGATTAGGTAATAACTCAACATTAGCCTTTAGGATCCTGTTTTCAATTTCAAAATAGGTTTAATGTTCGGTAGAATCTACAATACTTTTATCACTTTTGTCATTTTTTCACATTTCATGACATCCCTGTAATATAAGCTTTATTCCAAAACCACTTTTTTTTTAAATCGGACAAAAATTAAAAAAGTTACGGTCAAATATAATCCAGCGCGACCTTTCTATTAACACTATTTCTAAGAATAGGGCAACTAAAAGAATACGCAACCTTAACCACCCTGTATAGTATATCAGGCTTATCTAGACTATTTATTTACGAAATCGAAAACGAAAATTCCGATATGTAACTTGCAGGGCGCGTAAACATCGATAATTAAAAAACTGTGTTAAAAGGCTTGTTTTATGATTTTCGGACCAGCTTTACTGGGTCACCCTGTATAGTTAGAGATTTGGTGCAATGATGAAAAATGCTTATTTTTGCTTGTACTACAATATACCAAAGTTTTAAAAAAATCGACCGGTCCCCGAAAACCCATAAGATGTGTCTTCTTCTCGAAATCGAGAGTTTTTGAGACGAGAAGGAAAAATTTATTCTCATCCTTTGCTTTTCACTACTTTGAGAGGCGGTGAATTTGAACTATAATTGGGTTACAATGATCAAATTTGTCTGGGACGATTGTAAAGCCGCGTACAGACCGAATTTCCAACGCAAGCCAACGGTACATGTGAACTATGTTGGAACGCGTTAACTTTGGTGTGTACGGCGGTATGTTCTGAAACCCTTTTCAATGGTTTCCGTTGTCAATTCCAACGCCAACGACAGCACATGAGCCGTTGGCATTGGTTTACGTTAAAAATTCGGTCTATACGCGGCTTAATTTCCAAATATTTTATTTTTAAAAAAGAATGAATTTGAATTACGCGCGTTTCCCAACTAGACAAGACAAATCAAGAATCAATTTAAATTTATTCCAGCTCCACCAAGGTTCAACCTTCAACCACCTATTCTTTATTGTGCTGTGCTGCCAGATGTTTAGATACCCTTTTACAAATGTTGTTTTTTCCATTTTTTGCTATTGTTGTTGACTAAAAATGCATAATTACTTAACAATTCAATAAACTAAATTTTTTCTACATCTCATAATGATTAAAATTTTCTTTACCTTTAAAATATTCGTTAAATAAATGTTAGAACTTCAAAGGCCTTTTTGCTTAAAAATGGTTGAGTTTGGACCACATGTTATATAAACTTTTTTTGTTCAAAATGGGCCGTATTTCACGTCTTTTTTGTAGTCAAACCTGATACACCCTGTATACAGCATACTGTGAGTATTTTATGTTTTAAAAATAGTGGCTTGCAATGCTCCCAATATCCAACCTTACACAAATAACGCACTGCTCTTTTTTGAACGACAAAAACAGAATCAAATAATTTATTAGAACAGTTACTCCAAAATGCAATGCCATACCTGATATGTGATTCAACCAACGAGAAATAAACCAACTTAGCAGTATTCAAACCAAGTTTATTTGACGCTATTCTTACAGCATAGCAACCACTTGCCAATCGTTTGTTCAAATTTGTAACGTGTTTATTAAACTTAAATTGAATATCCACATGAATACCAAGAAATTTACAGCTCGTCTTCAGAAATAATATTTTTCAACTCTTCAATATTTTCTCCTTTCCAGTAATGTCGTCAGCGAATGATGTTATTTTAGCCCTAATGGGAAGGAGGTTAATATTATTTAAATAAAGTAAAAAGAATATTGGTCCCAACACAGATCCTTGTGGAACACCATTGGTCACAAGTAAGTTTGATGACTGAGTATCACCAATCTTAACAAATTGTTCTCTTCCTGAGAACTGATTTCAAGTTCACCTTAACATTAAGGGTACCTTAGATAAATCTTGTTTCAAGATAACATTGAAATACCAACCCTTAATGGTGGTTTAAGATTCACTTTAAATTAAGGAAACTTTGATATACGGTGAAACTTGTATTAAGGATGACTTAACGTTAATCTGTACCTTAAAATGACATTAAAATACCGGCCCAATTTACTTCTATTGAATAGATTTGAATTATTAATAATTGCAATCTCATTTAAACTTTACAGGAGATCGACTGCTGGACATCCCGTGCAAAGTTTGCGGCGATCGTAGCTCTGGAAAACATTACGGCATCTACAGTTGTGACGGTAAAAACTTTCCTCTATAAATTAATTGCCCATCTAATTTCTCTGCAAATTCCTCCATAGGTTGTTCGGGATTTTTCAAACGAAGCATCCACAGAAACAGAGTGTACACTTGCAAAGCCACCGGCGAGCTGAAAGGACGATGTCCCGTGGACAAAACGCACCGGAACCAGTGCAGAGCTTGTAGACTGAACAAATGTTTCCAGGCCAGCATGAACAAGGATGGTAAGTGCTTTCTGGTAATAAATTCAGGACCACCCTGCATCGAAATGGCTCAAAAACGCCGCGGGACGACAATTGAATTTGCTTCGGGCGTACAAAAGATTCGATTTCCCCAGTTTAAACGATACACAATATTGTTAATTTTCGATCTGCCCTCCGGGTGCGGGGAATGTTTTGTACTTTGTGACGAATTGTTATTGGATTTCGCCAATGATGGAAATAGGATTATATATTTTATTCGCACTCGAAATCCTTCTCTTTAACCGAAAAACGAAATCCATTTTCTCCCCACTTTGCCGTTAGTGGAAAAACAAAAACGCGCTGATCCGAGAAAAGACTCGTCACGTCGCGGGAGCAGAGGCTCAATCGGCTCAATGTCGCTCTATTTGCGGAGCCGCCAATCCCCATTAGCTGAAGCAGAGATATATTCATGCGGGGAGAAGAACCTTCCAGAGGCGTACTTTTATTAGAACTTGTTGATGATTGCAAGAGGAAATATGTGTGTCATACATGATGAAATTATGTAAGGAGATAAGGAATAATTTATTAAATATTCTGACATAATCATCAATCATTGGATCAAAAGCCGGTAATAATCACAATTTGAACTAAAAGAGCTGTTGTTTCTTGTAAAAAAGTGAATCGGCGAATCAGAAGCTATTTGGCTATTTTCAGGACTTGGAATAATGCCACTAATTGAAAATTGAGACCTATTTATCTACAAAATTGCAATTTTTCAAGCCTAGAAAACACAAACAAGCTCTTGATTCTTCAAGAAAAGTGGCACAATAAACCTTACTATCTGAAAATTGTTGCTTGTTCTACGCTTCTGCACCAAGATGTTAAATCAGCGAATGCCTCCTCCCTCTAGGAACGATATCGTGGATTTTCACCCTCCGACGCCCTGCTCCCGTTATCATCAGCCACAACAGGAACATCCGGTTTAGTTCGCACGTTTGTCAAGTAACTAATTTTTCTCCTGTAGCTTTTCTCTTGTGCGCTAATTATTACAAAATAGCCGGAGGGTGGGCGAATTGGTTTTTTTTTTTTTGGGCGAGATTGTATTTTGAACTATTAAAAAAAAAGGCTATAATCTGGCTTTGTTTGAGGAGCTCAGACGGCGTGTTTAATTTTTTAATTTACGAGCTTTGCTTTGAGACGCTTTAGCGATTTTGTATATTGTTCCTTTTTTTTTCACTCTTTAAGAAATTAAGCTTCTTTTAAAGGCTTACTCTGTGCCTGTGTGCGAATAATTCTATTAGAATTTTTTCTCTTTAGATTCACTTCTGTCTAAAAACTGGAACAAAGATAATCAAATTCATACTACACTTCTAACAATATTATCCAAAATTTTGTCTCTTTGAGATACCCAAAGGCCATCATCGCATTACCAATTCTGACTATACGAGCCGTTAATTCTCTCACGCTTCGGTCACTTTACATCATCCTGTGCGGTGAATCTCATTCTCCTTTCCCGAAGGGACATTGTAGCTTTCTCTCCGAATTTGCAATTCAAACCCTTTTCCGAACATAATCGCTTTTCTAAGCTAAATTTCGAATTTGCTCGAGCGTATTTTGAAGATATAATCTCGAAACGGATGAGTTGGCGTTTATTGTATCGCAGATATACTTACCTTTGGCGAATAAAACGTAATCGTTGCGTTTTGGCTCCTCCAAAAACCCCTCCTAATATCGGTAAATTCGATAAATCCATTACTCTGCGACCTTTGAGTCATTAATAATGTAGTTCGGCTCGGCGACGAAGCCGTATCCTCCGCTTTCTCTCTTCTCTCTGCCTGCTCCTAAAAGGAACATCTGTATTTTTTGCTCTCGGTTCCCAGCCTTACGGCAATTTACCGCCGCTCTTATTTACCGCAACTGAAGCAGATTTTCGTGATGTGATTCAATAAGCTTTTTACTGCTTTGCTGCTTTTCTTTGCCCAACTTATTTCAAGCTTCGTTTCTTTTTCATATAAAACCGCAATAAGTAACTAAGCTTCAATACAAATTTATACTATGCATGTTGTATTTATTGTAAAAGCTAAAAAAATCCCCATCATTCATTAGTCAAAATAATGTTAATGTTAAACAAAAAGCAAATACCATTAAAAGGAAAGATCCTCATAAATCCCGTTTCGATGCTAAAAAGCCCCTTTTAAAAACTGTAAAAAGCAAACGAGAGAGAGAGAGAGAGACATGTTTAACTTGGACTCGGATGCGGGATCAGAAAAAGTGGAATCTTGAGACCCTTTAATCACTTTGCATGACTAAATTGATTCCGAGGGGATTTCGTAATCGATTCAGTCGGATTTGTTTTAGAATTTAGTTCATAGAAAAAGGGTAAGATAGGTATATCAAGAAATTATTATGGTTATTTGATTATATCTTCAATGGTGTTTGAGGGAATTGATTTTTTTCAAAAATTATAGTTTACAATGTTGTTGGATAGTTCATTAAATCTTCTACAAATTCTCATATTTTAATTATTATCGGCGATTGGTTGTAAAATTTTCTATCTAATCAAGAGCCGATAATTATTAAAATTTCGATTACCACTGTCTGATTCATTGGAATATGATTCTAAAGGTAATCAAGAGCCAATAAAAGTCAAAAATTTGAATTGTCAGCAGCTCTTTATTATTTGTAAAACCAGTGGCGGCTCGCGACTATTTCAAGTGAGGAGGCTAAAAAATAACGTATTACGGTAAGGTAACCACTGCGCAGCAAACAACATTTGTTTTGGGGTGCTCATGCCCTCAATAATTTATCTCAAATTCAATAAAAACCATGAAAACCATAATATAAAGGAATTTTATAGGATTTTGCCGGATTTTTTTTGTTCTAATTAAATTTTGTTAGATTTTTAAAGATTTTAAAGATTTTCAGTGATTTTAAGTAGATTTTACGAGTTTTTCATTTTGACCAACTTGACTCCTATTTTCCGAAAATAACTCATTTTGCAATGGAGTTAATACTTTTTGTGACTTTAAATGGTACTTGTATTGTTCATTTGCTATTTATATTATTGTTAATGCATTTAACACAAAAATTACACATAATGTTGAGATACAAAACAAAAATAATTGAGATGGTATTTCTAAATATCGCATTAAAACGCCCAACAAAGGATTTGTCAGATTTTTTCAAGAAAACATTAAATGGCATTAAGTTTGACTAAATAGGTTCTAAATGACTCTATCACCACCCAAAATATTTGCATCGACCTACCAAACCCCCTGTATAATTGAATCTTTAGGCATTAATTTTGTAGGATTTTGAGGATTTTGAAAAAAACTTCACGTGATTCTAAAAAATTTTAGATTTATGAGATTTTAGGTAATTTTGGATCATTTTAGAAACGGGTTTTATGACGTTTCTACCAACTAATTTAGGAGAGCCCTAACGATAAATATTCCATGGGAATTCCGCGAAAATTTTTGTTAATTCCGTAGAAATTCCTCAGAATCTTTCACTTTATGGAAATCCTTGAAATTCCATTCAAATGACAAATTTGAATAGAAAAACAGAAAATCCTAGAAATTTTATTATAAGATTTCATAATACTTTTTCGAATTCCACCATAAAATTCAATGGAATTCTTGTACAAAAATTCCTCGGAATTACAGTAAAAGATTTCATGTAAATTTCGACAGAAATTACTCAGAATTTCACTAAAATTTAATTCAAGTTTTCAGAATTTTTCGTGGTTCCATGGAAATTTCACGGAAAATTTTGTTTAATTCCGAGGGAATTTTTCGGTTTCCATATAATTCCACTGGAATTCCACAATAAGATTTCAAGGAATTCCATGTAGGTGTAATTCTACGACTATTCCTTGGAATTTGTCCAACATCGAACACAATCCTCCAAATTTTCCATAAATTTTTCCAAATTTCCTATAAATTCCCTAAGTTTCTAACAAAGAATTCCAAGGTGATTTGCCTCTTGAAAAAAACAGTCTCACACTTTCAAAGTTTTCCTGGAAAACTAATTCAGGGAAAAGTTGAAACTTTTTGCATATAAAGAGGAAGATTAGAAGCTTATTTTCTCAAAATTTCAAATTTTTCCAGTGGAAAATAACAATATAAAGAATCTTGGAAATCAACCTACAATAACTGAATTATTTGAAAATACAGTCTCACACATTTCAACATTTTTTTGGAAAACTAGTAAACGGAAAAATTTGAAACTTTTTGCATGTGAAGAAGAAAGTTAGAGACTCATTTTCCCATAATTTCAAATTTTTCCATTGGGAAATAGCAACATAAGGAACCTTGGAAATCAACTTACAAAAGCTGAAATAATTGTTAATACAGTCTCACGCAATTCAAAGTTTTCCTGGAAAATTCGAGGGAAAACTAATCAGGAGAAAATTTTGAAACTTTTTGCATGTAAAGAGGAAAGTCAGAGACTTATTTTCCCAAAATTTCAAATTTTTCTAGTGGAAAATGACAACATGAAGAATCTTAGAAATCAACCTCCAATAAGTCCAATAAATGAATTAATTGAAAATACAATCTCACACATTTTAAAGTTTTCCTGAAAAGTAGTGAGGAAAAAATTTTGAAACTTTTTGTATGTGAGAAAAAAGGTGAAGGCTCATTTTCCTAAAATTTCAAATTTTTCCAGTAAAAAATAGGATTTCGGAAAGATTTCGAAGGATTATTCACTGTGACAAGATTTCAAATTTAGAGCGATTTTGAGGGATTTTGGGTGATTTCGAAGGATTTCGGGTAAATTCGAAGGATTTTGGGAAATTTCGGAGAATTTCAGGTGATTTCACAAAGATTTTAATTTGATTCCAGACACTGGCGTAGCCAGGGGGGGGGCAAGGGGGCATTTGCCCCCCCCAAGACCCTTACATTTTATGAATATTTCTTCAAAATTAAGATAAACAGTCCCAAAAATAGCGTAAAGAAACCTGAAAAAGGGGCGTGGCACCCAAAAATTTCGCGCCTGCGGCGCTAAGCCTCCGGCAGCGGTCGCGGTAGGGCCGCAAAAGACGCTTCCTGCAAATTTGCCCCCCCCAAGACAAAATCCTGGCTACGCCACTGATTCCAGACTGTTACTTATCTTATAAGTCTATTCAAAAGTATATTAGTATAAACTGAAAAACGGCGCGTTGGCTGATTTATGAATTTTGAGCCAATGACGAGGGATTTTTGGGTTAACGGAAAGATTTCTGAAAGATTCCGGAGGGATTTTGGAGTGATTTCGTGAATTTCAGACTAATTTGTGACACGATTTCGGAGAGTGATTAACCCCTCGAAGATTTCATCAAAATTCTTTGGAATTTCACTAAAATTTTAAATTATTCCATGGAAATTCTGCGAAAATTTTAAGTAATTCCATAGAAATACCATAACATTTCAAAGATTTTATGGAATTCTTGGACAAAATTTTTTCGGAATTACAGTATAGAATTTCATGAAATTCCTCGGAATTCCACTAAGATTTCAATTTCAAAATTCCATATTTTTTTTTTAACATTACTAAAATTCCCCAAAATTTTACCACTGAAATTCCACAAAATTTTCATAAAATTCTTCGGAATTTCATTGACATTTCATGTAATTTCTTAAAAATTCCTCGGAATTCACTTAAATTTTATAAGAATATTCACGTTCATAGCTGAAAATTTCTCGAAAGTCCAATGAAACTTCAAGGAATTTTTCAAAATTTAATTTATTATTTTTCGGAATTTCACTGAAATTCTCTTTTAATTGCCAGGAATTTCTGAGAATATTAATGAAGTTTCAAGTAATTTCTTAAAAATTCATCGAAATATATTGAAATTTCATGTCATTACATGGGAATTTTTCGGAATATCACCGAAATTCCATGTTTTTAGCTGGAAATTCTTCGGCATTGATTCCGAAATTTCACTGAAATTTCAAATAATTCGAGATGGATTAAAATTTAATGTGAATTCTATGGAAACTCCGCAAAAATTTCACATCTAATTCCTTTTTCAGAATAACATAATTATTCTACCGAAATTCCTGGAAATTCCACTAAATTATGAAATTCTGAAACTTTAACAGATTTTTGGGGATTCCAAAAAATATTTTGGGAATTTTAAAGAAAATATTTTTCAGGAATGTTAATGATTTTATTTTGAATATTTCCGATGTTTGATTGGCTCCAAATTATCCGCTGACCAATAGAATTATAGACTGGGGGGCCCCGTGATTAAAATAACTCTAGCCCTTCCGGCTCACGTATAACTCCGGCCCTTCGGGCTCGCATATTACTCCGGCCCTTTAAACTCGCGAATAACTTTAGCCCTTCGGGTGTCTAATTCGTTGGGAAATAAATCTAGAGGCAATCAAGAGCCAATAGGAGTCAAAAATTGCAATTATCAAGAGCAATTTAGACTTTTCATTGGATATACAAGCTATCAATTTATGACGTCACAGTAATCATCAGTAATAAATTTTGAAAAATCTTACATTTCTTTGACGACTTCTAAAAGTTTATTTGCTGAATTGGTTTCCCGCCGCTTGACATATTTAAAATCAACCAATAGGATCATTATTCGCTTTTCACCATTCACGATTCGCAAGTATTCATATAAACTAAGCTTAACAAAGTTTTGCATTTTTGTTATATAAAAGTTACATAAATGTGACTTTAATTTACGTAAATCTTAAATAATTTAATTTTATATCCTCAGCTTTATTCGCTTCTACTACATAATCAACTACATAAAATTCTTTGTTCTATTTTCAGCCATTATAATTAGTTACAAATTTTTAGTTTTCATAATATTGGTAACAGCTTGTACAATAAACCCTATTTTTGAAACCTATTGGTCCATTTATTTAATACACAAACGGAATCAATAAATTACCTGTTTTGTTTTAATGTTGATCATCATCAGGCCGGAGCGGCAGATCAATCCGTCATGTCAACATCGTATGTGTGGAGGCCACCGTACGGCAGACGAGATGCTCGTGTGAAATCGTCACGTGTTGTGTAGGACGCGGCTAAACCCAGGTAATCCGACATAATACGGTTGTGTCATGTCATTCTGTCACGCTCGAGGGTTCAAACGTTTCTAGCCCCCGCACATTTCGCACTCCCTCTTCGCTGATCTATTGATATGTATAAGCTAGCAGGGGTGGGTGCTGGAATTTTATTATGGGATTTCGACTAAGTCCGAACACTTGTGTTAAGTGGCCGTATCAAATATTTAATTGGAAAAAATTTTAAATGAAAAATCAGGTCACTTGTTAATGAAGTTTTCAAGAAACTTTTCTACTTGAGCAACTTTCAAATAAAGCAGGCGGCAAAAGGGTTGAGATGGTGTCGTGTTTTGCGGCTCGACGATGCAGAAAGTTGGCGAAACATCGCGCCCTCTCAACTCCCGGGCTTGTACGCTTTTCAAAGTTGCTTGTCTTGTGAGAAGTTTCCAGTTTCTCGATTGGTTGATTGAAAACCGAAGCAACATAAAACTTTTTTTTATTATTTCTCATGTTTTTTTTTTTGTAGTTTGAAAGATAAAAATAACATAGGCTTCTTGGAAACATGCAATATAAAATTAATAGCCGCTGTTTATCCATATATACAAGGCTTCTAAGGTAATCCAGAGCGTGCGAAATGGTCCAGCTGACTCCGCCCTCTCTCGCTCCGACTCAGCCCCGGGGTTAATGATGACGTGTTGTGGCTCGGCTCGGGCAACCTACGGACTATTTCACTTCTGGCGGTCCGATAAATCTTCGACCCGGAGGCAATTTCGTTGCCTTTAGGGCCGCACAAAACCGATGAAAAATTATCGTATCTTCAAAATGTTTGTTTCCTTCGACAGCCCATTATTATCACTAACACAGTAATTGTTTCTTTTCTAGCGGTCCAACACGAGCGCGGTCCGCGCAAACCCAAGCTTCAACAACTTTCTAGTGTTAACAATCCTCCGGCAGCAAGTCACCCGCTTCAGTTACCCATGTCCGAAGGAGCCGCTAGTAAAATAACCCCGACATCCAATCCATTCCCGTTCACGCATCACAGTTTGTTCGTTCCGCCGCACCATCCTTTGAAAGTACTCACTTTTCCGCCTCCGCCACCAGGACCCAACGTGGATCAGTCGCCGTTGTTTCATCATCCGCAGTTGCCGCCTCCGCCGGGACTGTTGCACGTGCTCATGTCGGCGGAAAAATGTCAGGAATTAGTTTGGGGTACGAAAATATCCCAGCTCGAATCGTCGGCTTCGGAATCGAGCAGCGGATTGAGTATGTCCAGTCCTGGACTGCCTCTGGCTCAATTGAGTCCTACTTTACCGCCACCTTTACCTTTGACACCTACTTGGGAAATGTTACAGGTAAGAAATTTATATTTAAAATCATGAAATTTCAATTACATAAACCAAATTTCAGCTAGTTATATTGTAAATAATGTAATGTAATATTATAAAGATGCTGAGTAAGCGGTACTGCACTGGAAAAGTACCATTATATCAAGGTTAAAGATTTCGCCTACGCGATTGCAACCGTCAGCAATATTTTATTATAAATACGGCTCGCAGAGCTTCGCAGTTTTTCATTTGTATTCTAGCTTAGACTAAAGCAATTTGAATCAAGATTCTTTCGTCCTTATAGTTTTTAATAAAATAAATAGTTTTTAAAAACAAAATTTACTGAACTAAAAATATAATTAGCTCACAAGCTTTCTTATCTAGTTTTCAATAATAAAAACTTGTTTATATTATTCACTTCCAATATACATAACTCGTTCGAATATGACATACCGATTATATTTGAGGCTTAGGATCCCCTTTGATTAAAAATACACATCTCAAATCGAAATTATCTAAATCATAAACCATCTAAAGTATTATACACATTCTTCTTGCAATTTCAAACCACTACACACAAAATAGGCGTATCCTCGTCTCCGTTTTAGAGCCAACGAGAAATTCGCAGTCGAAAAGTCAGCACGAATGAAAGTCAAGGACCCTCCCCTTATCCCGACTAAAATCCCTCAGGACTCTAATAATTTTTGAATTGTTCCACAGGAAACAACCGCTCGATTGTTGTTCATGGCGGTGCGATGGGTTCGGTGCCTGGCACCATTTCAAACTTTAAGCAAAAACGACCAGCTTTTGTTGCTGCAAGAATCCTGGAAGGAATTGTTTCTGTTGCACTTGGCCCAGTGGTCGGTGCCGTGGGACTTGTCGGCCGTTTTGGATTGTAATCAGGCCAGGGAACGATTGCCGAACGACGTTCATACCGCTACGGAAATAAAAACTATACAGGTAAATTATTGGTTTGTGTCTTTTTGTTTGGGTTTTATTGGGTAATTTTGCAGGAAATAATGTGCAGGTTTCGTCAAATATCGCCGGACGGCAGCGAATGCGGTTGCATGAAGGCTATAATTTTGTTTACTCCTGGTAAGTCTTGAATTATTTTGAAGTAGTGTTAGACATTTTTCAGTATTTTACTTGAGACAGCTTTTTAATCAGTAAAATGCTGTTTTTACCCACTTTTGAACCTCAATCAGCAATTTACTTAATTATCAGTCTTTCAAATACGATTCTGAGTTAAAAAAATTAGTGATTTTATTCTGGAGAATTCAAAATTGATATCATTTGAATCACAAATCAAAGAGTTAGGCTATGGATCTGTATCTGTATCTATAAGTTTGGCCACATTAGGCCCATTATGCGCCTCCACAAAAGAAGAGGTAATTTTTAAAAAGTAGTGAAAATTCAGTCAAAATGACTGAAAGTCATAACAAAGGATTTATGAGCAAATAAGTGGAAATAAGATAGAAAAATAGATAATAAATTGACAATGGTAGGGTTTCCATACGTCCGGATTTACCCGGACATGTTTGGGTTTTTAGGGTGTCCGGGGAAGTCCGGCCGGAATTCGGAACAACATCCGGAAAACTCGGAGATCGTGAAAACACTCATACTCAGTTTACACAGACTATCCAAAAACGTAAAATTTCACTTCACGCATTAGTAAGTAAAGTAAGCCACTTTACATATTAAGCAATTTTTCGCGAGGATAACCAAGCATACTCGAGTATGATGGATTATGTGATGTGTCATTTATGTCATACTCCCCTAACTCACCTCACTCGAAGATTAAGAACACTTAACTTCTTCTGTGAAAACAGACCGAAAATCACCTTTCCTACATTTAAAACCGACGAAAAAATTAACTCACTAGCACAGCCTAAATCACAAGCATTCCATCGTGGTCTGCGGGTGACGTCATCACTATAAGCTACTGGTAGTAACGTCATTCGCAGGCCCAGAATTCAATGGTGAGGGAGTTAGGCGAGAATGACACAGTTGACATATTATCACATAACCCAGTACAGCATAATTAGATTATGCTTGATTATCCTCGCGAAAAATTGCCTACTAGTGCGTGAAATAATATCAATGACAGATGTCGACAATGTCATTTTTTTCTAGTAAATTTCTTCACTTTACATACTAGTGCGTAAAGGCGTAAAGTATTTGTCTAAATTCATTGTTTTACATATATTTTATTGGTAGTAGAAATTTTTTAGTATATTATGCAATACGTGTGTAAAGTGAACCTTTTTTCATGGATGTGAATTTTGTCGCACTCGCCTTTCACTTTACACACTTTCAATAGCTATTTCAGCGAAGTCCGGATTTTGTCCGGATTTCTTGAATCCTTTGTCCTGAATTCCGAAAAAAATTTATGGAAACCCTAGACAATGGGAAATATGTGGAAACTGAAACTTCACCTGCTTTGTAACTCAGGGCCGTAGCTAGAGTCAAATTTGTGATAGGGCATGACAAATTTGACATAGGGCATACACTACTTGCCCCCCATCCTAAAATTTTAGGTAAACAATCTGGTGGTAAAGGCGCCGAAGGAAATTTTTTTAATAAATAACATCTCTGGCAAGTAAACAAAATGGCGCTGATTCTCGCGCCGCCTTGTACCATTCGCACCAAGGATAATACACACTAATACTGAAATCCATTGGTAAGTTCAGAGCGCACTGAGTGCATTCGTACCCTCCTCTACTAGCATGATTTAAAAGAAAATGACAGAAATACATGTTTTTTGCACTAATTTCACCAATGGTTTTGCCATACTACTATTACAGGATAGCTCTCAAGCCCCACACCACGCCAAAGAACCAGTGATTACGTAGGCAGCGTGTCGTTTTTTGCCTTGGTGTAGGGTGTTTTCACCACAGGTTATGATCCCATGATAACATTTTTCATCATAAATGTATATTCTAAACTAGAACCGCTGGCACAAACAGCTGACGACGTAGTTGATGATGTCGTCAATAGTGTTACATCATATGGCCGCAATTTCCACAAATTTGGCCGATAAGCAATCCTCTGTAGTAGTGTGTATTATCGTATTATCCTTGAATTTGCACTCTTTCGAAACGAAAAACTTCCTCTGTGTAAACGTCAAACATTGTTGCATACATTTAGGAGTTTCCAGAAACACTTATCTTCGTACTTACTCGATTTCAGGCCTTTTCATTATCTACTCTTAAATTTCCTAGAGAAACCTTGATGCATGTTGCGTTTTAAAGGTAGGGCATGATCATTTGAAAGATAGGGCATTGCCTCCCTGCCCTGTTGTAACTATAACGAACGACTTTACACTGCACCAGAATCTGTGACCAGAACTGAATGAATCCAGAGCAACTTGAGGCATCTTTTATTTAGCGAGTTTGATGACGCTTTTAGTTTATCAGTTACAAGTCAGGCGACGTTTTCCAAAGACCCAGGGGTCAAGAGTCGTGGTTGTGAGACATCATCATCGCACTCTTTTCGAAACCGACTAATAGTCTTTGGCTTTTGGTACAGTTTCGTCAGAAATTTGGCAATTTAATCTAGCTGGTAAAAAGCCAATTAATTGTATTACAAAGCAAAAAGAAAGAAAAAAGATTTTAAGGCCAGTTTGTTACACATTCTAGTGATTCCAGGATGACACAAAGCTTGATGTAAATCGAATAAAGTTTTCTGACTATTTGAACCACATATTCGTCAAAATGTATCAGCTACTACGTTTTCTCGTCCTGAAGGTGGGGCACGAAAAACTTCCCACCCGGGTTTTCTTAGGTGTCAGGTGATTAATTGAAAATCGCTCGGATACGTCAATTTTTGTTTTCTGGGGTACATCTTCTATTGGTATTTTCACAGGTACCACCAAAATTTCAATAGGAAAGGGGGGTCGAGTGATTCCCCATTTGATAGATATTTTCAATAAGAATATATTCTCAAAGTTTTAAGTTGCTACTATTTACTCTGCCGAAATGGTGGCTTGTCGAAGTTAGGAAAAGTGCTTTTTCCAAGTATCTGAACTGTGTGGTTTTTACCACATAATAACAGAACAACATATTTTTAAAGGGCATAGTAATAAAATACCATTGGTATTTAATTAAGGTATTGTCATCCAACACAAGGACGTAGCAAATCAAAAGCGGGCCCTGGTGCAAGACTAGAGCACAGCGGGCCCACTACACCATGGGCATATCGGAAATTTCAAACTTTCAAATTCATTGACTGTTGAGGATTATGGGCAAAATGGCTCATGGCAAATTCGTAAGCGAGAAATTTTTGGGAGGTTAACCGACGATAGCTATTTTTGTAAGTAGGTAAAGTTTGTTTCGCCAAGGTTTGTACTTGCCACCAGCATTTATCTTCCTTGTTTAACAAATAAAAATTGACTGAAATAAATCAATGACGTCAAAAACGTTTGTCGGTTCTTAACCAAAAGTCATTCATTTTAATTTGTCAAAAAAATTGCATGTGTCATATGAATCAATCTACGACAACCCTTTTTTTTCAAGTTTCAAGGTCAAGTATGAACCCTGGTGAAACGGACCTTACCTAAAATGAGTTTTTTCGGCAACCGTTGTGAAAGTACATACCTTTCGAACGCGCTTTACTTAAGAAAATATGCCTTTTTAAGCTTAGGCCGGGATGTGATTACTTAGGCCAAGAAGCGATTATATACTTTCCGGCCTAGTCTGGAAAGTATGCTCTATTCGTAATACTCCTGGAAAGTGTTTTTTTGGACTCGCAGACTGGAATTTTGTCTAGTCGTCCAAAAAAACAGTACTTTCCAGACTCCTCACGCAATTTTTGATGAGACTAAAAACATCCAAAAATTGATTGAATTTCGTTGACAAAAATGTAAAGTAAATGTGACATCGAAAATTGATTGCGCATTGGCATTGGGTATATTCAGGGGGTCCCAGCGGCTAAGCTCAGCCACTCAGCAGGGACTTTATTCTCGAAACCGACGAACAGCGTTCTCATAAGAACGATTGCTCTGTCATTGTCAGTGTTATGGAAATATGAATACGGACGACGAAGACAGAACCTTCCTTTTCATTAGGACGCTGCTCCTCTGTTTTGAGAATAAAGTCCCTGCTGCGTGGCTGAACTTAGCCGCAGGCACCGCCTGAATGTATCCATTGTTGTGGCAAGAGCGGCAGGTAATTTTTTTCTGACTGCTATAACGACTTTTAGGGACTAGGCCGAAAATTTCGAACTGAAATGGGTCCGTAAAATCCTTGCGTAAAATAGACATTTTTGAGAGCTAATACACGACTGAGATTGACAATATTGACACGAGTAATACGAGTACTAGGAGTCGGAAGACTGACTGAGATCGATATTACAGTTTTCTGTTTCGGTTTAAAATTGCCAAAGCGAATATTGCTTGGGTTTTTTTTTTTCTTGTACCTTTGTTGTGTCCAAAAAGTAGCAGAACACGCCCGGGCCCCTTCGGGGCCCGGGCCCTTGTGCGCGGCACGACCTGTTGCTACGTCCCTGATCCAACAGTTCAGCTTAAAATGGTTCATGTTTATTCACTTGAAAAATCTGTTGTTTTGTTATTTTGAGCTAAAAAACAAGCAAATTTCACAAGCCCTCATTTCGACAGGGTTAATAGTAGCAATTTGAAACTTTGGGAATATAATTCTAATAAAAATAGCTATCCAATGGCGTATCACTCGACCCCCCTTTCCTATTGAAATTTTGGTAGTACCTGTCACCCCCGCCTAGGGGTTGACAGGTAGGGCGTGAAAATACCAATAAAAGATGTCCCCCAAAAAACAAAAATTAACGTGTCTGAGCGATTTTTAATTAATCACCTGACACCTGAGAAAACTTGGGTGAGAAGTTTTTCGTGCCCTACCCTGTATATACTACATCAAAGCTGTAACATGATAGTTCAAGTCGCCATCTTAAAATCTCCTCATTTTTTATTTTGCTACTGTGTTTGGTATCAGACATAAAAGATACAGATTTTTGAGTCAGCTGAAAATGACGACCAATCAGAAATGAATAAAAATTCTTTTAAATTATTATCCTGGTCTGCTTGATTTCTACCGCATATCGTAATATCATCTAAATATGCATAGACTTCAAGATTCTCTGATTTTATTATGTAGTCTCCATTACCCGGTGAAAATACGCAACTCCGTTTGTCACACCAAAAGGAATTCTTCGAAACTTGATATAATTTACCATCTGCTTCAAAAGCATTATAGGAGGAACTTGGTGATACGCACTTTGTAAACCTATAGTACTAAAAATTTTGAATTTCATGAGGGGGTTGTAAACCAGTGGCAACTCGTGGTCTATGCTGGAAAGGGTTTCAGTTTTAGATCAGATGATGTATAAGTAACCTCGCATAGCCGGCGCAGGATATCGCCGAAGGCGAAAAATTTTTTGGGATCCACGCCCAAAAACGTTTATTTTTCAAAAAAATAAATAATTTATTCAGTTCAGGGGTTTGAGGTTTGAACCCCCAAAACCTCCCCCTTATATACGTCCTTGTCAATAGAAATAAAGTATCTATCTTCTATTGAAAATCGTCTAGACTTTGTTGCAATTGGCCTGCAGTCGGCTGATACATTTGAAAATAATGTAGGCGGATCAATTTCTAGGAACGTCAAACTACAAATCGATGATGAATTGTCAATAAACAAGGGAGGCTTAGAACCTCCAAAAGATACTTCAAGGGTTGAATGCTGTCTAAGAATATTATGACCTAATGACATCAGTACATAAATCAGAAAGAACTGATAAACGTAATGTATGTATGTATGCCCCATCATTTCTAAGTCTACAGAGCAATAACCTGATATTTGAGACTGTAAGACTGTTGTGGCCATTAGTATATATCCAGTGTAGGAACATCAATAAATGAGACAAAAGTTTTATTACTGTATGTTTCAGGACTCCCTGTATCTACTAAAGTATCAGTAACGACCATAGGGGCCGGAATTTTAAAGGAACTCAGGCTCCAAAAACTAACATATAAGTAGAATTAATTATACAGACAGGAGGGGGCAAATTTGCAGGAACAGGAAATGATCCTTGCAGCTCCGCCAGTCTGCAGCCATCGCTTCACTCAATATACCCACTACACCCGCCCCCATAGCAAATTCACTACGGGGGCGCAAGCACCCATTGCCCCTATGGTTTCGGCGCCTATGATGGCAATGACATGGTTCAATTTAATTTTGATAAGGCATTTGGTTAAACTTCCAAGTTCCGCACTAAGGTATAACGGAGGCGAAGTTTTGACTTTTCTTTTGCTTAGACATATCTTGAAGAATCGTCCACGTTTACCGCATTCAATACACGTTAAATCTTTAGCAGGGTATAACGTGGAAAAATGTCTTTTAGTACTTCCACAGAAATAACATTTGTACACTTTCGTAGCAGCGGAAATGAGACCTTCATATGTTTCTCTACACACTTTCAGATTGAATTGAGTTGATTACACCATTCACACCTTGAGGGATGCTATATGCTTCTAAATTTTTTTGTGTCGATTGATAGAGCTTGATTCTTGGCTTCATCAAGCTTCAGAGTGGTACCTTATTCTCCAATAATCGTTGTCGAATTTGGAAAGAGCTTAAGTCACTAATGAAAGAATCTCTAATATAGTCGTTTTCACTTTCTTCAGCGCTGACAGCTTAGAAATTACAGTCTTTACTTAGATGTTTTAGTGCTTGTAAGTACTGATCAACGGTCCCTCCAGGTAAGGCAGTATCTGGCAAATATTTCATTTTTAGGTTTAATGAAAATTGAATCCAAAAATCTTAAAAGCTTCTGAGTAAGAAGAACAGCAGGATATGTGCTCATAATTGTTGTGGCTTACATAGTTCACCAAGAGTTTCAGTTACCCATCATTTTCTAACTTATCAACGGATGATATGAAATTGTTGAAAGTTGCTTTCCAGTGAGTCCACTATCGTGCAGCTTTTGGAGAGTTTTGATCAGCGTCGAATCGTTCAGGTCTTAAGAGTTTATCCATCTTATGAAAAACTAATGATAATAACAAATACAATATGATAATAATTAATATTGGTAACAAAAACTACCTCTACAATGTGTCTAAGATAAGGAGGGCCAGTATGGGGATTTCGGAAACAGTGAAAGATACGACATTGCTTAAATTAGGAAACAGTTGCGCAATTTTGTGCTCATCAAAATACCGCTCTGATATTTCGAAAATTCCGTGTGATACCAGAGATATCTGGGAAAACCCGAAATTCGACCAGAAGGATTTTATTTTTTTCTAACCTTATTTGATGAGATATTTCAAAATAAATGGAACTTCTTCATGGCCACTTTTCCTCTTCTACAATATGGCATTTCGTCTTTGGGAGACTTTATCATCAGATCCCCATACTGACCCTCCTTATCTTGGACACATTGTATACCTACTTACAGAATATATCAAAAGTACCACACCTATTAAAAAAATTCTAAAGCATAATTTCTTATCTAAATTATTTAGAAACTTCCGGTCTGTGTGACGTTCAACCAGTCGAAATGTTGCAAGATCAAGCCCAATGCATCTTGGGAGATTACGTCCGGATGCGTTATCCACGACAACCGACCAGATTTGGCAGGCTCCTGTTGCTCGTGCCCAGCCTGAGAGCCATCAGATCGATGACTGTCGAATTGTTGTTTTTCAAGGAAACCATCGGGGAAATACCGATAACTCAGCTACTAGGCGACATGTATTATATGGAAAAATGCGCCACTGGAACACAATAATAATCCAGAATAATGTTTAACCTCTATAATTTTGTACTAGTCTTTTTTCTGTGATATTGATTGTTATTTATTAAAACTTATTTGTAATTATTATCAATTTAGCCTAGAATATTAAGATTCCAAAAAAAAAAACATGTGTTTATGTAAGTGTATAATAAAACTATTACCGCAGTGTGTTTTATTCTTTAATAGCTTGCAAAATAATTTTGGTAAGCTCAAAATCCTCATAATATAAATTTTCAATTACATCAAAATGATCAACTTTAGGAATTACATTTAAATAACACTTTACTTGATTTTGTTGCAATTTTTCATAAAACTCTTCACTTTGCTTTACAAATGCAGGACTATCCCATTCACTAGCAAAAATGTAAATAGCAATTTTGCCGTAGTTAATTTTTCCATTTAAAAGTGGGCTAAAATCTTTGGCCTCTTGAGAAGATAGTTTTAGTAAATCGTTTGCCGACATTTGAATTAGAGGCTCTAAATTGTAGATTCCACATAGTAAAAAGACAGATTTAATTAAATCAGTTTTCAGGTTTTGGAGGATATAGGCAATGGCATGAGCTCCTACTGAGTGACCAGAAATATACATTCCTCTAAAAAAAATAGGTATTGTATAGTTTATACGAAGTCAATCCGAATAGCCTAAAAAATGCGTGCAACAGCTTAGGAATTCCTAAAAATGAAGAATATTCTGCTTAATTCCTTGAAGAAGATGCCACCTACATAATTTTTATGCTTTCCGGATTGACTTCATAACAACATTATCTAGACTCACCTAGAATTCAATTTTACAGCATATTTTAAACACTCCTTAAGTCCATTTGAAATGCCATCCAAAATTTGCCTTAAAGTTTTCTGCTGGCATAATTCATAGCCTAATAAAATAGTTTTAATGCCATTTTCATAAAAAATATTGGAAATAAATCCATTATTCGTATGTGTTAGAGCTTCTTCTTGATAATAACCTCCGTGGATGTGAATTAAAATTGGAGAATCGTCTTTTAAATCTGTTCCATATACATCAAACTTTTCTCTAGGGCTTTGCCCATACGATATGGATTCTGAAGGGATTTTTTCTTTTGCAAGTTTACTGTCTGAAAATTATTCAATATTGAACCAATATTATGTACAATCACTTACCTTACGGTTTTCTAAAAATTGAACGTGTTTTACTTGCACTTCAGTTGAGTTTCCTCTTTTTGACCATCTACTAGGCGAATATAACTTTTCCAAATTTTCCATAGTAAGGTTAAATAATGAAATCTTTAAGGCAAATAATGATTTGTAATCGCAAAGATAAAATAGTGAAGCCAAGGCCAGCAAAATAGGTCGACTACTAGTAATATACACGGTATTGTATTACGGTTATTTTAAGGTTTCTCAGGCCAGAATGTTGAAATACAACACAAGAGTCGTAAAGTAATATTCGTTTTCAATAAACTGTTGAAAAAAGTACCGAAATACATTCTTGGTTTTTAAGATAATGGAAAAATCCAGAAATTATGGAATTTTGAATTGATTTACTAAGTATATTAAGTCTCTAATCAAGCAAAAGCCGAAAATAATTCGAATTTTTGTTTTCCAAATCAAAATCCTTGATTCCCTAATTGGTCCATTTTTGTTTTTCACTTCAATTATTTATTACTATTCAACATCCTGTTTTCAAATCTCTTTTAGGTAAAATCGTTCCTAACTCTAAAAGAGATATATGAGTTGAAGTTTCCTGAAAAATACTTTGAGCCATCACAGCAACTTGAAATTTTCAGGATTCATTAACTAGAGTTTTCTCATGAAACAAAACAAGTTGGAAGTTGATATGAAACTGACAACCAAAGTTACCATTTTTTTTTTACTCATTGATACCCGAATAAATCCAAAATATCCTGTAAAATCACCTCTGAAGGTTCCTGAAAAATACTTTGAGCTATCACAGCAACTTGAATCTTTCAGGATTGATTATTTAGAGTATGTTCATGATACAAAATAAGTTAGAAGTTGATATGAAACTCACAACTAAAGTTACGAATTTTTTTACTCAATTGATACTAACCTGAAAAAAATCAAAAAAATCTTACAAAATCACCTTTGAAGGTTCCTGAAAAATACTTTGAGCCATCACAGCGACTTGAAACTTCCAGAATTTATTAATTGGAGTTTTTTCATGATACAAAACAAGTTGGAAGTTGGTATGAAACTCACAACCAAAGTTACGATTCAATACCTGAAAAAATCAGAAAGCACCTGTAAAATCACTTTTGAAGGTCCCTGAGAAATACTTTGAGCAATGTCAGCAACTTGAAACTTTCAGGATTTATTAATAAGAGTTTTTTCATGATACAAAACAAATTGCAAGTTGATATGAAAGTCACAACCAAAGTTACAATTTTTTTTTACTCATTGATACCTGAATAAATCCAAAATATCCTGTAAAATCACCTCTGAAGGTTCCTGAAAAATACTTTGAGCTATCACAGCAACTTGAATCTTTCAGGATTGATTATTTAGAGTATGTTCATGATACAAAATAAGTTAGAAGTTGATATGAAACTCACAACTAAAGTTACGAATTTTTTTACTCAATTGATACTTACCTGAAAAAAATCAAAAAAATCCTACAAAATCACTTTTGAAGGTTCCTGAAAAATACTTTGAGCCATCACAGCGACTTGAAACTTCCAGAATTTATTAATTGGAGTTTTTTCATGATACAAAACAAGTTGGAAGTTGGTATGAAACTCACAACCAAAGTTACGATTCAATACCTGAAAAAATCAGAAAACACCTGTAAAATCACTTTTGAAGGTCCCTGAGAAATACTTTGAGCAATGTCAGCAACTTGAAACTTTCAGGATTTATTAATAAGAGTTTTCTCATGAAACAAAACAAGTTGGAAGTTGATATGAAACTGACAACCAAAGTTACCATTTTTTTTTACTCATTGATACCTGAATAAATCCAAAATATCCTGTAAAATCACCTCTGAAGGTTCCTGAAAAATACTTTGAGCTATCACAGCAACTTGAATCTTTCAGGATTGATTATTTAGAGTATGTTCATGATACAAAATAAGTTAGAAGTTGATATGAAACTCACAACTAAAGTTACGAATTTTTTTACTCAATTGATACTTACCTGAAAAAAATCAAAAAAATCCTACAAAATCACTTTTGAAGGTTCCTGAAAAATACTTTGAGCCATCACAGCGACTTGAAACTTCCAGAATTTATTAATTGGAGTTTTTTCATGATACAAAACAAGTTGGAAGTTGGTATGAAACTCACAACCAAAGTTACGATTCAATACCTGAAAAAATCAGAAAACACCTGTAAAATCACTTTTGAAGGTCCCTGAGAAATACTTTGAGCAATGTCAGCAACTTGAAACTTTCAGGATTTATTAATAAGAGTTTTCTCATGAAACAAAACAAGTTGGAAGTTGATATGAAACTGACAACCAAAGTTACCATTTTTTTTTACTCATTGATACCTGAATAAATCCAAAATATCCTGTAAAATCACCTCTGAAGGTTCCTGAAAAATACTTTGAGCTATCACAGCAACTTGAATCTTTCAGGATTGATTATTTAGAGTATGTTCATGATACAAAATAAGTTAGAAGTTGATATGAAACTCACAACTAAAGTTACGAATTTTTTTACTCAATTGATACTTACCTGAAAAAAATCAAAAAAATCCTACAAAATCACTTTTGAAGGTTCCTGAAAAATACTTTGAGCCATCACAGCGACTTGAAACTTCCAGAATTTATTAATTGGAGTTTTTTCATGATACAAAACAAGTTGGAAGTTGGTATGAAACTCACAACCAAAGTTACGATTCAATACCTGAAAAAATCAGAAAACACCTGTAAAATCACTTTTGAAGGTCCCTGAGAAATACTTTGAGCAATGTCAGCAACTTGAAACTTTCAGGATTTATTAATAAGAGTTTTCTCATGAAACAAAACAAGTTGGAAGTTGATATGAAACTGACAACCAAAGTTACCATTTTTTTTTACTCATTGATACCTGAATAAATCCAAAATATCCTGTAAAATCACCTCTGAAGGTTCCTGAAAAATACTTTGAGCTATCACAGCAACTTGAATCTTTCAGGATTGATTATTTAGAGTATGTTCATGATACAAAATAAGTTAGAAGTTGATATGAAACTCACAACTAAAGTTACGAATTTTTTTACTCAATTGATACTTACCTGAAAAAAATCAAAAAAATCCTACAAAATCACTTTTGAAGGTTCCTGAAAAATACTTTGAGCCATCACAGCGACTTGAAACTTCCAGAATTTATTAATTGGAGTTTTTTCATGATACAAAACAAGTTGGAAGTTGGTATGAAACTCACAACCAAAGTTACGATTCAATACCTGAAAAAATCAGAAAACACCTGTAAAATCACTTTTGAAGGTCCCTGAGAAATACTTTGAGCAATGTCAGCAACTTGAAACTTTCAGGATTTATTAATAAGAGTTTTCTCATGAAACAAAACAAGTTGGAAGTTGATATGAAACTGACAACCAAAGTTACCATTTTTTTTTACTCATTGATACCTGAATAAATCCAAAATATCCTGTAAAATCACCTCTGAAGGTTCCTGAAAAATACTTTGAGCTATCACAGCAACTTGAATCTTTCAGGATTGATTATTTAGAGTATGTTCATGATACAAAATAAGTTAGAAGTTGATATGAAACTCACAACTAAAGTTACGAATTTTTTTACTCAATTGATACTTACCTGAAAAAAATCAAAAAAATCCTACAAAATCACTTTTGAAGGTTCCTGAAAAATACTTTGAGCCATCACAGCGACTTGAAACTTCCAGAATTTATTAATTGGAGTTTTTTCATGATACAAAACAAGTTGGAAGTTGGTATGAAACTCACAACCAAAGTTACGATTCAATACCTGAAAAAATCAGAAAACACCTGTAAAATCACTTTTGAAGGTCCCTGAGAAATACTTTGAGCAATGTCAGCAACTTGAAACTTTCAGGATTTATTAATAAGAGTTTTCTCATGAAACAAAACAAGTTGGAAGTTGATATGAAACTGACAACCAAAGTTACCATTTTTTTTTACTCATTGATACCTGAATAAATCCAAAATATCCTGTAAAATCACCTCTGAAGGTTCCTGAAAAATACTTTGAGCTATCACAGCAACTTGAATCTTTCAGGATTGATTATTTAGAGTATGTTCATGATACAAAATAAGTTAGAAGTTGATATGAAACTCACAACTAAAGTTACGAATTTTTTTACTCAATTGATACTTACCTGAAAAAAATCAAAAAAATCCTACAAAATCACTTTTGAAGGTTCCTGAAAAATACTTTGAGCCATCACAGCGACTTGAAACTTCCAGAATTTATTAATTGGAGTTTTTTCATGATACAAAACAAGTTGGAAGTTGGTATGAAACTCACAACCAAAGTTACGATTCAATACCTGAAAAAATCAGAAAACACCTGTAAAATCACTTTTGAAGGTCCCTGAGAAATACTTTGAGCAATGTCAGCAACTTGAAACTTTCAGGATTTATTAATAAGAGTTTTCTCATGAAACAAAACAAGTTGGAAGTTGATATGAAACTGACAACCAAAGTTACCATTTTTTTTTACTCATTGATACCTGAATAAATCCAAAATATCCTGTAAAATCACCTCTGAAGGTTCCTGAAAAATACTTTGAGCTATCACAGCAACTTGAATCTTTCAGGATTGATTATTTAGAGTATGTTCATGATACAAAATAAGTTAGAAGTTGATATGAAACTCACAACTAAAGTTACGAATTTTTTTACTCAATTGATACTTACCTGAAAAAAATCAAAAAAATCCTACAAAATCACTTTTGAAGGTTCCTGAAAAATACTTTGAGCCATCACAGCGACTTGAAACTTCCAGAATTTATTAATTGGAGTTTTTTCATGATGCAAAACAAGTTAGAAGTTGATATGAAATTCACAACCAAAGAAAATAAACCTCAATATTTTGAAATAGTGCAAAAACTACAACAAGCCTTCTGTATAAAAATGTTCATAATTGATTTGCCGCAATACAACTCCGTCTCTGATTTTCCTGCAATCCAACAGTCGTCGTCATAGCGACCTTTTCCAAATAAACAACCGTGGAAAATCAAACGATGGAAAAAATGGATTTAAACGAGGCTGAAGATGGAGATATCGGCTGTTACTGTAAGTATATTCACTATTAAATAAAATGCATAATTTCCTATTGCAGTTCTTCAACCCTCCGCTACTCCATACAACATTATCGAAAAACTACAACAAGCTAATTTTGAACTTTTCAACTCTACACCTCAGGCTATAAAGTCTAGCAAGGTAAAATTCAGAGATGAGCTTGTTTCATTTGAACCGGAATTGACTGATGACGATGTTAACAGCATTGAAAGTGATCATGTTGTTGATGAATTACCTCAGCAGATTGTAGCTAAAAATGATGAAGTATTGTATAATACTGTAGTACAAGAAAATGTTGATATTTATGATACTATTGAAGAGGAAATTGAAGAAACTGTTTTTGATGAATTAGTGCTTTCTGATATTGAAGTGGATAAGGTAACATTGATAACTGTTATTTTACACCTTTAAATAAGAAATTATTTCAGAACAATTCTAATGAAGAAATCCTCATGGAGAAAAAAATATCACCAATAATAATTAACGAAGACAAATCAAAAACAAAGCATAGTAAAAGAAAGAATAAATCAACATTAAAGAAACAAGATATTCATTGCAAGGAACATTGCATCGAAAGGCTGGACACTCATTTATCTATGTCCATTAAAAAGTTGGAAATACATGAAAAAACACCAGTAAGAAATCACATACATATTTCAAATATTTTTTAAAATAAAATGAGCAAATTCTTTAGGTGAATCTTCCTCCACTCCAATTGCACCAACGCAAATGCTGTGACAATCTTAAACAATCAAACACCGACAGAAATCTACCAAATTACAAAGGTTACAGGTCCGAATACGGATTGAGCTCTAGGCAAATCAAAAACCGCGACAGGTACATGGAAATGCTACGCCAAAAAGAATTATCCAGGCAAAAACTAATCGAAGATTATAGGGCGTTGCGGGTGCAACAAAACGAAGAAGTTTTCTGTCAGTGGTTGAAAAAGGTATCGAAAAGGGGTAAAGATGAGCAACAAATCAACTTTTTGAGTCCGAATGTCGATAAAGCGAAAGAGAGGCCTAAAACTGCAGGATTTACGCCTAAGACTACGATCAAGAAGAAAAAGCGACCTCATACTAGTCAATCTTGCGTTTACATTGAAGTGTCGCCTAGTGTTTTGAAAAAAGGGATTAATATTGGGGATTTACTTATTACGAATTCTAAGGCTCTTACTAAAAAGTTACATATTTTAACGGTTTGAGGTCTTAGTTTTGTCTATAGTGAAATATGATTTAAACAGAAAAATTAGAATATTGTAATCTATACATTTTATTCAATTGGGTAGCACATCAAAATGTCGTAATAATTGATAAGACATTATTGTTAAAAATGCTATAATTAATTCTGCGCGATCTTCCAGTTAAAACAATCATGCTATTATAACAATTTAAAGCTTGGTAATAATAATTAATATTTAAATATATTTGATTTAATATTGAAAAATACTGCTACTTATTAATGAATCAAACGAGGGGTGTTTCATTCATGTAGTTGGTGTACAAATATCATACATTCGTGTAGGTATATACATCAGTTCATATATTCTTCTGCAGTCCATACATTCTCATGCAGTCAATAGAATGGACTCGCATCATGCAGTCATAATACAGTCGCTTGCAATCATTATAAATTCCGTGCGGTCACATATGCAGTAGCGTATGTACATTTCTCGTATGCAGTCGCTACGAATGGAGCTGCAACCTTGTTAGATATTGCTTAAAAGCCAATACAGTACCTACTTAAACTATCATCTTTTACTGTATTCCTTTTACCCGTTGAGTTACTCAGAGCTGCTCAATGTCAAAAGCTGGAACGTTTCTTTTAAAAGTGCGTTAAGCACTCTAGTCGCTCATAGTGCATCCCCTTTTCCCCTGATGCACCAAATTTGCGGGGGGTGCAAGAAGCCCTTTTAGGTAATGAAGGTAATGTTAATTTTAAAAAATAATGATAAAATCTAAATTGTATGTTTTGGAGTCACTCCGAAGAGCTCGTTGGGTGCAACTCGATGTATAAAAGGAATACAGCATTGGATGCAATCAATGCAGTCAAATACGTGTACAAAATTTAGTCGGTGGTACACAAATCGTAATCAAATTTTCCTTTTTTTTTCTATTATTACCTATTTGTATTTTTCCAAATTTTCATGTAATAAATAGCATACCATAGACTAATAAATACAAGTCGAATAAACATCAATGCTACAAATTGTCAACAGCAGCTAAATGTAGGTAGCAAGCAAGCCCAAGTTTCTAACGGCAATCTTGGAAATCAACCACAATCTGACAACGTTACAATATTCACTAATTTGTAGCAGTGATATCATTGCTATACTTTATTTTTTTCCAAGATAGATTTTGACATTGTCAACAGGGCCGGCCCTACCATAAGGCGAACTGAGCGAGCGCTCCAGGCGCCAGACCTCGGGGGCGCCTTCGACTCGTTCCTTGGTAATACAAAAAAAGGGAAAAGTATATTTTCGCTTTGAATTCTGTCTCTGCTTTTCGATATCATGCTTCTCTGCTTGTGAGCAAATTTGTGCTTACTTAGTATGAGAATAACCTGTCCTGACGTTTTTTTGAGACGCGCACGGATCGTGGGTGTGGTGGCGCCCTTACCCGATCATTTGATCACGATATTTCGGATAGTGGTAACAGTCATCCGAAAGCAGTCCTTCAGGCGTTAGCATTTAGTAATTGGCAAGATACGTTTCCTTATATCTGGACAGCTCTCCGTATTTTTGTTACCATTCCTGTTACAGTGCCGAAAGGTGAACGGAGCTTTAGTAAGCTTAAGTTAATTAAAACTTACCTTAGCGGTCAACTCTAGCAGAAGAGAAACCTTCATATCTAGCCCTGCTGTCCATTGAAAATGTTATAGCTCAGATAATGTCATATGAGGAGATCATAAATAAATTTGCTAATGCAAAAGTATGCAAACACACAAAAATTTCGTATTTTGTTTGTTCGATTTTTATATTTATTAGGCCCGGTTTATTTATATTCAGATAAACAACCAATGGAATTAGAGATTGCATTTTTTTCGGTCGGTCAGATTGCATACCTGACAGTTTATCAGAAGCAGAAGGTGAATGAACCGGCCCTAATGGCCGTTTCCACAAACTAGAAAGTCCTCGTGCGTCAGATGCTACGCTAATACGGTACCTATCGCTAACAATACGGTATTTTACATGGTATTTTATAGTTCTCGAGCACGAAGACACATAAATCCTCTAATCCCTTATTCTGTTTACATTTTGACAGCTGAGTTGAGTAATCTAACCCCACTTTTTTTGCTTGTTTTCTAACTTTTATTTATTCTGAAGATTCCTAAGCTTGAATAATTTTCCCTTGGTGTTTTTTATGGAGGAATTATTAGAAGTTGCTGTTTTTGCAGGCATAAATGGAGCGTAAACTAGTTTTGACAGAGCATAGCGTTACGGCAAGGCATCCGGTAAGTTCCGTTAAATAGCGGGCTCCGCTAACGCTCATACCGTAAGAACTCTGTCATACTGCTTGTCAAGCGTTGTCAGCGTTACGGTATTTGAAATTTGAACGGCTCGAGAACTCTCTACTATTACGATAAGTATTTCCTAAACTGACATTTCTCCATGGAAACCTGTCAGTCTAGGGAATACTTATCGTTTAAGGCTTCCCGAAAATAACTAGTTGGTGGAAATGGCCATAAGTGTTATAAGTGATATTACCAAAGTCCAAAGTGGATTATTGATTGATCCCATCACAGAATGTGAACTAAATGTGGGTGTAAAACGCTTTAGTGCAACAAAAATTAACAAATTTTCAATAAAAATTAATGTGCGTTTTTATTCTCATCGATGGATTCACTGATGAGTTAACTATCTTTGTTTAGTGAATGGAAAATGACAATGACCGACATAGAATGGTGGATCCATCGGTAAAATTTGATGAGAATAAAAACGCAGGGTTAGTTGATATATCCTTTATACAGTTGGTTTTATATCAAATTAAGTGCGGATATTGACGTTTTTTGCCGTAGTAAGCGAATATTCACAATTTTACTTACACCTATAACCAGTAGATCTTAAACCAGTAGATATTATAACCAGTAGATATTAAACGAACTGTAACCCAAACTAACCAAAAGTATGCAAACTAACCCATACGAACCACGTAATACGTGCTAGTCCTTGTATGTTGATATTGAATTTGAAAAACAAAGCGCGCTTCGCGCGCTCTGTTGTCAATCAGTACACACCTATAACCAGTAAAACGAAACTAACCAAAAATATGCAAACTAACCAAAACTAACCCGTCCACGTAATGCATTCTAGTCTTAAAATGGTAATATTGAATTTAGAAAAACAAAAACGCGCTTCGCGCGCTTTGCTTTTAACCAGTATACTTATAATCAATAGATATTGAGCGAACTAACCAATAGTATGCAAACTAACCCAAACTAACCAGTCCACGTAATGCATGCTAGTCCTTGTATGTTGACAAACTAACCCAAACTAACGCACCTTAAAATAGAACCACTTTAATTTATAGATTTTTCTTAAAAACTAATATAATCCGCATATTTTTATATTGAAATCGGTCCAAAAAGTAGGCTAACTACAACATTAGGAATGCATCTTATAAGAAACTACGTGTTGCACTAAAGCGTTTTACCACCCTAAATGTTAGTAAATAAGAGAACTTTGTACCAACGAACAGAAATGTTTTGAATTTTCAATTGGTAAGATAAATAGAGACATTCATTGAGCTTTTGTTTGTTCCAACCCAGCAGGAAACCGTAATATTATCATCAGGATTCTGCGCAAAACCTAAAATTTTTGCATAGAAACTGAAATTCGTATACAGAGTGGTTCCTAAACCGTTCTGGGACGTTTTTTTGACGGGTTGGAACAAACCTATTAAATTAGATAATGGTCAAAATCCATACTCGCGTATGCGAATCACATTTAAACTAGGGGCGCCAAAGTCAGATCTCGCTCCATACTAAAAGTAGCCTCGGGCCGGCACTGATTGTCAACTTTGAAACATAAACAATGCCGCTAATGCCACTTATTGGCCGTTATTGTAAAACTGATGTCAACCTGCAGAAACACCTCATTTTGCGACCAATCAGGGTCAAGCGTTAGTTTATGTTTCAAAGTTTTCAATGTCAAAATCTATCTTGGGAAAAAATAAAGTATAGTTGCAGCGAATGACGTCATGTTCGGCAGGTGTTTGTAATGCTGCTGAATTCATATTTTTCATAAAATATAACGACAACTAAAGTTAACAAACCAGAATAGACGTAAACGCGTTGTTTATTTATCTTTGCTTACCCCGATGCCAATGAACTGTTTACCCTGGGATCTCTGGGACGCCATATTGAATTGAAACTAGCGCCATCTAACAGCAAACCACTACTACTTAAGAGCATTTGGGTATTTTTCTATTAAAAATAAAAAGGTAGGTAGGTATATGTTTGATAAAAAATAAGTGCAAAGTTCATGTTTTCAAATAAAATGGTACCAAAAAAAAGACCTACCTTACGATTTTCATGGCCCCAGCCAGCAAAGGATCGACCAGAAACCCATAATGTTTCTTATTGGCCAATGTCGAGTGTGCCAATCGAACGCGAAACACCCCGACGGACACTTTTAAACACTTTTCCGCATTAAAATCCTGAGAAAAATACAAAATTTTGCGAAAAAAACACGAGCGACCCGACTCTCGGACACGAAAAGAACTCTTGTTGACAAAATGGCCGCCAGTTCGGGTATTTACAAAGCCTACTTGAATTTCGGACATACGCAAATTAAATCAACAAGAAAAAAGCTAATAATAATATAATTTTTAATGTAAAATAAATATTAAAAATAAAATTAACTTTATTCCTGGCATTGTTTTAATTATTGACTTAGTTAAAAGAGAAATAAACTCCCCACAAAACTGGCGCTATCTAATCGTGAACTTGCAAACTACTACGTTGATTTAAAACTAAGGTATAAATCATGTATACAGAGTGACCCAAAAACAAATTATGACAGCAAACTTTATTTTTTCAAATGAAAACATTCATTTTTTATTTAATTTTCAAATTCTGAATCTATTTTATGTATCATGTCCAAAATTTAAAACTAGACAGAAAGACACCTTCGCCATCCAGTCAAGATTGCGTTTGCAATGTAATGGCTAAATTAGTTTAGGGTTTAATCGCTAGGTGGCGCAAAATTTTCTTTCCCAAAGTTATCGAAGCAAAACAAACACAAATGGGTAATTTAACATCAAAAAACAAATATAAGAAGTTTTTCCAGTTATTAATCCACTTAAGCTAATTCCAATTGCCAATCCGGATTATTATTTATTGATATTTTGGTTGCCATTTTTCCTAATCAAAACACACGCTGTGATTGGTCCGACAACTAGTCTCCTTGAAGGTTATTGGTCGTACGTCAGTGGTTTGACACATGTTCATGTGACCTTCCCCATCTTTCTAAGTTTCTTGGTTGCAAAGTGAGGTATTTTTCGTGGTTTTTATCGTTTTTTGGAAGCACTCGGCGCTCCAAATTGTTTTGAAAAGTGTCCAATAACGTTAATAAACAATAATCGTCCGTTGCCACGCACTGTCAGTGCTGCGAAAGCGGACAATTTGTGATTTGATTGTTGCAAACTCATTATGGTGTCCTAACCAACAAAAGTTGTATTTTTAAACCATCCACATTATTAAATCTCAAGCTCAAGGCTTTAAGTGAGTATTTGAACTATTTGAAGCTTCCCTATACTCGATTAAACATTATTGGTCGGGTCAATTTGCATATTTTTAGATGTTTGTTTGTGTATGTGAGTGTGACCATTTTCTTAGAATTTATTGATTTTCCAATGTTTGTAAACAGGAGTTGTTTTTGTGGGAAAGAAAAAATGGAAAGTGGGGACTTGGAGACACGTGTAGAGCTTGTTTACTTTTACTTACATTCCTGAATTTATTGCAAACAGTGGGGATTTACAAGGTTTGCACTATTTGCAAACACCTGATTGGTCAAATTATAAAGTTGTTTTTGTTGTTTCGCTGAATATTGAATGAATTACAAGCTGATTCATTTTTAATTTATTACTTTTAAAATTTAGGTATATATTGTAAACAATGATGCAATGATTAATTATGTTCCATGTTTAATGGAGATGTGTTTTATAAGGTCTGTTCTTACAGGAATCAGAAACCACTGAGAGTGAATTTGATTGGTTGGAAATAGGCAGAAAACTGGTTTGCACCAATCGAAAATGCTCTGACTGGTTTGTGATTTATGTGAGAACAGGCCTAAAGTCTTTGGTTTTATATAAACTGGTTGTAGGTATTTCATATAATGGAAAATGATGAATCAAGACTAGGTAGGAATAATGTTAATGATCATAATAAATTATGTTTATTGTTTTTATTTCCTATGTAACTATTATAACCATATAATACCTTGGTTACGATAATTATAAACAGGGTCTTAACTCCCAAGGGAGCTAAAAGATTTCATAACTCCCAAGGGAGTTAAGGATTTCTATAACTCCCGCTTTTACCTTGAATAGGTAAAATTTTGAGAAAAAATAGAAATTTTGGTGGTAGATAGATAATTTTATATCCTACTGAATTTACTGTATTCTGTCTATTTTTATAAAGGAATAAACCATAAACCAAAATTTCTATTTTTTCTCAAAGTTTTACCTATTCAAGGTAAAAGCGGGAGTTATGGAAATCCTTAACTCCCTTGGGAGTTATGATATCCTTAACTCCCGCACGGGAGTTATGAAATCCCTTACTCCCTGGGAGTTAAGACCCTGTTTATGACTATCATAACCAAGGTATTATATGGTTATAATAGTACAGTAGGATATAAAATTGGTAATTACCTTAACAATACAATCTTCCACCAATTACAGTCTCTTGATAAACTGGTTTAGATATTTAATGAAAAAACTCTACTTGATAAATCCTGTAAGTTGCAAGTTGCTGTGATGGCGCAAAATATTTTTCAGGAACCTTCAAAGGTAATTTCACAGGATTTTTTTATTTTTTCAGGTAAGTATTAATGAGTAAAAAATATGGTAATTTTAGTTGTGAGTTTCATATCAACTTCCAACTTATTTTATATCATGGAAAACGAGGGGTATTTCATTGGCCACAATATATGTACAAATTTCAGTATAGTGTTGCAGCAGTTATTTCTCAATAGCTCACAATGCTCTTGCAATTGTCTGCAATACTCTCACAATAGCCAGCAATACTCTCACAATAGTCTACAATATGCTCGCAATAGTTGACAATATCATTACAATAATTTAAAATACTATCGCAATAGCTTTGCAGTAGTTCTTCACTTCAATTTTTATACTCTTGTCGATGAAAATCTTTGAGATTATATCTAAGATTGTTGTGTTTTGGTCAGAGCTGTTGTAAGTACCAAGAAAAAGTACTTAAGTATTAAGTACAAGTTTCTTTTTTAATACGAATCAAGTACCAGTACAACTATAAATACAGAAGGAAATACTTAAAATATCAAGTAAATTGACTTGAATTGCCCAAATTCAAGTACAAGTACCAAATTCCATAAAAATCAGAGTCAAGTTTAAGTATTTACTTAAACTTGCGTACTTGAAATGACATTTAAGCAGAAATACTTCAAAAAATAATTTAAGTATTTTTTATTTCAAGTAATGTTCGAATTAAACTAACAAATTAAATTATTGCTATCGATAATCCTAATGGCAGACTACAGACACACTAATTTTTTACTTCAAGTAATTTTACTGGTACTGAAGTAATTTTTAAAACTTAAGTTCAAATTTTCAAAATATTTCAAGTGAAATATACTAAGCTGATATTTTAAGTATCAAGTAGGTACAAGTAAAATTTTGAAAACTTGAAATTGCAAGTACAAGTACCAATGTTTGGATTAGTACTTAAGTCAAATACTTAAGTATATTTTTGTACTTAAGTATTTACTTCAAGTATTTAAAATACTCAATACAACAGCTCTGGTTTTGTTGTATGGTTTTTTTATATTTTATAAATTATTTGGAATATTTTTGAAGTAGCATGCAGCATGCTATATATTTATTTTTTGCATTGGGACTACATCAGCGTCTATCACTCGTTGGGTATAAATTTGAATACGGATCTCAATTTTTGTTGCACTTTATCTCATCATAACTTTAACTCACGAGTGTAGGAAAATAGAACAACTGTAAAATATAAGGGCGGGATTCTCTTTTTCTCTCTTTCACTTCTTCCTACGCTACGGTTCATCTTTTTGGTCTCGTGTTTGAGTCGCTGTTCTTCAGATGTTAGGAATCAAGGGGAATCAAACCACCTTAGCATTATTTACCAAAAATGTGGGAAATTTGGATGAATTTATGAGGAATTTAAAAAAAATTGTAAGGTCATGACATCAGTGAGGTTCACATCCTTATTATAGAAAACACAAATAAATGGAAATTAAAAAAAAAAAAATCTAGTTTTGTCTTGGACGTTGGACATTAATTTTCATTAAAAAAATTCTCCCAAAATTTCACTTCATGATTTACAGGTCCAAATTTAAAAGAATAATGAGTACAGTTTTTGTAGGCTGATTTCCAAGATTTTTCATGTTGTTATTTTCCACTGGAAAAATTTGAAATTTTGGGAAAATGAGCTTCTCATCTTTCTCTTTACATGCTGAAACTTTCAAAATTTCCCTTCACTAGTTTTCCAGAAAAACTTTGAAATGTGTGAAACAGTATTTTCAATTAATTCAGATATTGAAGGTTGATTTCCAAGATTCTTCATGTTGTTATCTATTTTCCATTGGAAAAATTTGAAATTATGGGAAAATGAGTCTCTAACCTTCCTTTTCACATGCAAAAAGTTACAAATTTTTCCGTTCACTAGTTTTTCAGGAGAACTTTGAAATTTGTGAGACTATATTTCTAATTTATTCAGTTATTGGAGGTTGATTTCCAAGATTCTTCATGTTGTTATTTTTCATACTGGAAAAACTTGAAATTTGGAGAAAATGAGCCTTTAATCTTTCTCTTCACATGCAAAAAGTTTCAAATTTTTGCTTCTACTAGTTTTCCAGGAAAACTTTGAAATGTGCGAGAGTGTATTTTCCAAAGTATTTTCAATTAATTCAGTTATTGTAAATGAATTTCCAAGATTCTTTATGTTATTATTTTTCACTAGAAAAAATTGAAATTTTGAGAAAATGAATCGATAACCTTCCTCTTTACATGCAAAAAGTTTCAAATTTTTCCCTGGATTAGTTTTCCAGAAAAACTTTGAAATGTGCTGACTGTATTTTCCATTAGTTCAGTTTTTGTAAGTTGAATTCCATGATTTTTCATATTGTTATTTTCCACTGGAAAAATTTGAAATTTTAGGAAAATGAGCCTCTGACCTTCCTTTTTACATGTAAAAAGTTTCAAAATTTTCCCTTAATTAGTTTTCCAGGAAAACTTTGAATTGTGTGAGACTATTAACAATTATTTCAGCTTTTGGAAAATAATTTTCATAATTTTTCATGTTATTTTCCAATGGAAAAATTTGAAATTATGGGAAAATGAGACTCTAATCTTCCTCTTCACATGCAAAAAGTTTCAAATTTTTCCGTTCACTAGTTTTCTAGGAAAACTTTGAATTGTGTAAGACTGTATTAACAATTATGTCAGTTTTTGTAAGTTGATTTACTTAATTTTTCATGTTCGTATTTTCCACTGGAAAAATTTGAAATTTTAGGAAAATGAGCTTCTACTTTTTCCTTCTTCTTCACATGCAAAAAGTTTCAAATTTTTCCCTTTACTAGTTTTTTATAAAAATTGTGATATGACGTGTGAGACTGTGTTTTCAATTAATTCAGTTTTTGTAAGTTGGATTCCAAGATTTCTCATGTTGTAATTTTCCACTGAAAAAATTTGAAATTTTGGGAAAATGAGCTTCTAACCTTCCTCTTTCCATGCAAAAAGTTTCAATTTTTCCCTCAATTAGTTTTCCAGGAAAATTTTGAATTGTGTGCGACTGTATTTTCCAAGAGGCAAATCACCTAGGAAGTCTTTGCCAAAAATGTGGGGAATTTATAAGGAATTTGGAGAAATTTATGGAGAATTTGCAAGAATTTGCAGGAAATTTAGAAGAATTTATGGGGTACTTGGAGGAGTTTGTGATGGGGTATCTGGAGGAATTTCTGGAGAATTTGGAGGAATTTGCAGGTATTTTTAGGAATTTTGCGTAAAAAAATCCCTCGAAAATTCGCCTTTGAGGAATTGTTTGCCCAAATTCTGGAGGAGTGCTTTACCTCTTGTTAAGAACAGACAATATCCGAGAATATACAGTTAACTGTTTTGATGAACATACTATTCCATAAACAATAATTAACTCTGAACTTGACGCCAATTTCAATAAAGTTGAAGGTGAACCTCAATTCGACTGACTCATCTGAGGCTATTCAGGGGGAAACTGATAATGATGTTGTGATGGCAGACAAAGAACCAGAGGAGCTCAACTCTCTTAAAAATTATATGAAAAGGGTAGCCTTTAATATTAAAGATTAAGATTACTATGCTTAGGTAACAGACATCAACAATGGAAGGTTTTTAAAAATACATTTAAAAAAGAGAAAGTCAAATACAGTAAGAAAGTTAACATCGCAATAGTACTGCATACAGACAACAAGAAAAGCAAAGTGAAGTTTGTAAAATTAAATGTATGCCATTTTAGATGGTCTGAAAAAATAAAATTGATGATCTAATCCATTTGATTTAGATCATAAAGATTTAAATATGTAGTATGAAAGAAAAATATAAAAGTTTGAAGAAATAGGGAATACCCAAGGGGAATACCTATATACTGCAATAACTTGCAATAGTTCACATTAATTACAATGGTTTGCAATATCTAGAATCAATGGGCAATAGGTTGCAATAGTCCACAATACTCTGCAATACTTGAGTATTGCACAATATATGTACAAAAAAACTTCAGTGAAATACCCCTCGATGGAAAAACTCTAATTAATAAATCCTGAAAGTTTCAAGTTGCTGTGATGGGTCAAAGCTCAGAGGGTTCAAAATATTTTTTAGGGACCTTCAAAGGTGATTTTACAAGGATTTTCTTAGGTATCAATGAGTAAAAAAAATCTTAACTTTGGTTGTGAGTTTTATATCAACTTCCAACTTGTTTTGTATCATGAAAACACTTTAATCAATAAATCCTGAAAATTTCAAGTTGCTGTGATGGCTCAAAGTATTTTTCAGGATGATTATATAACAATTTTATGATTATTAATGAGTAAAAAAATGCGTAACTTTGGTTGTGACTTTCATATCAACTTCCACTTTGATTTGCACCATGAAAAAATTCTAATTAATAAATCCTGAAAGTCTCAAGTTGCTGACATTGCTCAAAGTATTTTTCAGGAATCTTCATATACCTACATACCTACACAATTTAAATTCTGTTGAATCATTGGCCCTTTAGATAGGTGGGTAAAACAAAATAATTGTTGGCTCTAATTTTTCAACAACAACAACAACATTATGTTGGTTGCCAATTTTCCAATTCTCCCAGACATTCATTGCCAAGTTCATTACTACAGGCAAAAATGTTTTTAACCTTTCAATGCTATAATCGACTTTTTGTAACACCTCTGGTCTGTAGTATGAGCCGAAGACCTTGAAACCAACCAGGTAAATTCTTGTGTTAATTAATTGCTCGATGGCCAATTATTCACTCAGATTTTTATATTATTCAACTACTCATTCAGATTTGATTTCACAACAAAATATCAGATAACTTTTTACAAGATAAGATTAATGTAGACAATACGCATTGTTTAGGAATAAAAAAATTTTTTTAGTAATAAACATATTTTCTACTAGTCAACACACGTGGAAGTAATTTCGAATTGAAACTGTAAACAACTTGATAGTAGTTTGCAACCTTACGAGCAACATTAAACAAGTGAATTTTTTCTATTAATAAAAAGTAAAAGTTTTAAATTTTTTTTGCCATTATGATGCAAACTAATACTTTTGTACATGATTATTTGAATGCAATGTAAGTGCAGTTGTAATTTTTTTTCTAGAATTAAAATTCTATTTTATTTTACTAGAATTATGGGTGATTATCACAACTACAACCACAACAGCGAAATCAGCATAAAACAAGAACCTGAATCGAATAACATAATGATTACATCAGCCTCTGTCCCAATTCCTGTAAGGAGAGATCCTCCAGAATACCGTGACTACATTTTTGAATTAGACAACTCCCAAAGCCCTTTATATGGTACAATAGGTAAAAAGTTATTTATAGTGAAAGTAAAACATTTCTTATACATTATACACTCGTAAGGTTTAACATCAGATCAAGCCTTATCACCCACCAACCCATACGGTACCTATTGGGACAATCACATTTTGGGTGAAAATGAGCTTATGAAATCTGAAGCCTTAATCCACATGGACGAAGATGACATTTTTCAAGTGGACGAAGCTGATCTCATACAAGGTCCCACTTTGGCTGAGCTCAATGCCAATGACGAAAATCTTTTGGGCGATTTAAATTTCGACGATTTGCTTTTACCCAGTGATACTAGCTATACTATTTTGGAGAGTACTCAGGGTGGATATCCTCATGCCACTAATAATAATCAGATGATAAGTGCTTCAGCGTCTTGTCCGCAAGGTGACAATTTCCATTTTATTTGAATTTTGTATAATAAGTAGCTTTTTTTAGGTTTGATGTTTTATAAAGAATTGGAACTTCCATCAAATTTGACTGCTGCAAACTATGATGTTAACTCTAGAACTCCGGTTTCTGCACTTTCTCCAAGCAGTCCGGCTAGTTCTAATTCGTCTATAGTCAACTCTCCGATGCACGTGCATAATTTACAACCCAAACAGAGTACTCTACATGATTTGCTGATGAGAAAAGATAAATTCGAATCTTCACCAGACAGATCATTATTAGGTGAGTTTATTTCATTGAATAAAAACTATTATAGTAAATATTGTATAATGCAGGCACCAGTTTATCACTATTGACCTCGCTTCTTTGACATCCATAATGTACACATGCACTAATGCATAGATTAATTCAAATTTATGGATTTGTGTGTGCTAAATAAATTTCATGCCTTTTGGACTTTGTTTCTCAATAGACACATTTTTTTATTTGTAGGTCACTCTGTTCCAAATCGTAACACGCCCCTCCACTGTCAAAATGTGAAAATGTATCGAAATCAAGCCTCTAGATTGTCCTCTTCTGCTCCCACTCACCTAAATTTGGATCAGATATGGCAAAGGAGGGAGCCCAGAAAACATTTATTGTCGACCAGGTATTTTTATTTTATAATATTTCGTCATCGAGTTTTATCATCCAATGCATGTGTAGATTTTATGGGAGATGGCCTTGATGCATAATAATAAATTATATAATAGTTTATTTTAGTTTTGAAAAATAATATAATTGAAATAATAGATAATGTTATCTGAAACACTGACATTTTTTTTAAAAATGAGTTTGAATTTTTTAAATTTTTTTCTAATTTTCTATCTTCAATAAGTAATCAAAAGCTGATTGGAAACTAAGTGAAAATACTTGAACTTGATTAGTTAATTAAGTTCAAAAGCAACTCACAACTGATTTCAAATGCTCGGAATTGGACAAAAATGACAATGTGGTTTCATTTCAAATTGGGATTAAGTAATCACTTTTGAAGGGCCTGCTAGATCCAAACCTCTGGCCTGTAGGCATTACTGTCATGGAGTTTCATCCTCATCGTATGGGGGCAAAACCCTCCACAGCAAATTTTTAGAAGTCGCAATAGATTGTGCTACCTTTCTGTACTAAAATGTAAGAGGCCTAAGCATCAGTGGAGGAAACATGGGTGTCAATGACGCCGGGTGACTTGGTCTTATGTATTGCCACTGCAAATCACTTGTGAGTGCCTGTGGAATTTTTAATAATGTGCTTGTTCTTGGAGATTATAATCTTTCTCAAATAAAGTGGTCCACTATTGAGGATCTCGCTGGTTTATCATCTGGAAATGTAAGGTCAACTAAGGAAATATTGTTATGTGATGTTATTAATCTGTCTCAATACAATGGGGTGAATAACGATCATGGTTCAATCCTGGATTTATGCTTTGCCAACTTTGAATTTGTTTCAATTGTGATACCTGATGGTCTGTGACTGTATCATCTAATGTCCGCCCAGCGACTCTGTGTCTACGGGGCAACGGTGAGGGGAATACAATTGCAAAAAAAAGGCTGATTTCATTCATAAAATACCCAGCTGCGTGCGGAACTTTTCAGAAATGTTATCATATTGCAACATGAAAATCGACAATGACCAAACCCCCGCCACTGGATATTTCAATATAAATCGATATACCAAAATGGGAGGAAAAAATAACAGAAGCCCTGGCCAATAGCGAGACGTAAGGTGACGTTAACCTATTGACAACCGCAGGGTTCCCCGTGGCAACGGCCATCCTGACAAAAACTCCACCAATCAGGTTCATCCAGGCCGGATCCTTGCCAAATTATCAAAAGCTGATGGTATCTTTAGAAAATGTTTATTTTTTACGATAGACAAAATTAAAGAAATCAGTTATTAAAATAAGCATAGATCTAACAACCACGTTGAAATATTAAGCGTTTTATTGTTATCTATATTTTATAATTAAAAAATGGATTTTCAAATGAACTATTCGCGTGTGGCTAAATTCAACTGGTGTAGGCACCGTGGTGGAATGGTAGAAAGGGCAGTGTTGTTAAATTAAACAGGATTTGACAAGTTGTGGTTTGGCATTGGCATTGGTGAATCGCAATCACCGCATCCGTGGCGGTGCAACATTTTGGTGAATTTAGCAACACGCGGTATACTTCATGCCTAGTATTTTCGCTTTTTTATAATTAAACGTGACAACATCGCAAATTTACGTCCAAATTCCTTCCGTAGACTCAGAACGGCTGGGCAAACAATAGTAATAGCTTTGGAGTTTTCTATACCTGTTGATGAAGCTAAATTTCTGAGTCCTCTTTATTATTTTTCCTATGACTTGTGTAGCACTCACCAAGGAGTACTACAAATTATACATTTGGGGTATACAAGGCTCTCTCACTTGGGTCACCTTATTTATCAATGATATAGGATCGTTGCTGTCCTCAAATTTTTTACTCTTCAGTTGACGTCAACTCAAGACATACTAATTCTGCAAAACAATCTTAACATTGTTTATGATTGGTCTTAGCTTAAGGACATGTTCCTCAACATTGATAAGTGTTGTTGTATAAGATTCAGTAGACTCACCTGTAAGGTTCCTTTTCAGTATTGCTTAGGTGATGTTCGCTTGTCTGAAGTTTCTGTCATTAAAGATCTTGGTGTCTATCCTAGATACTAGATTAATGTCCATCAAGCATTTTGAAGTGGTAATTGGCAGAGCTAATAGAATGTTGGGTTGAGAGCTACTAGGGATTTTACAAGTATACCCCCCATCAAAATTTTTTACACGTTATTAGTCAGATCTGTTCTTGAGTTTTCTTGCATAGTTTGGTCACCTCACCTTACTATTAATAGGCTTAAGAGTGTTCAACACAAATTTAGCAAGTTTGCTAAGTAAAAACTGTCTCTGAGACGTGTGATTCTCAGTGTTTACCAGACTATGACTTACTTAGACTTAACTAAGCTGGTAACTTTGATGTCTGTTTTGTTTTTAATATCATTAACTACTACATAAAAAGCCACAAATGTCTTGAATGTTTTTATCTACACACTCTAAGTTATTGGAGTAAATCTTTACTGCACATTCTTTACTGTCATACTTGGTACTTTCTAAAACTCTGTACTACTTCAAATGTATATATTTTTTTTATACATTTTATACATATACAATTCTTTTACAGTTCATTGGCCGAATGCGGTTCAACTTCCTCCTTATCAACCGGAGGAATTTTGAGCCCTGAACTTCCAGACTACTCTCACGACGAATATGAAACCGATGAAGACAGTGACGCCCACTATGAAGATTATTCATCTGACATCAGTAAGTTTTCCAGTAATAAAACCAATAATCGTAACACATTTGCTAATAGATTCTGATGATGATGACGATACACCTAGAGCCTCCTCGTCAAAAAAAGAAAAATTCTTTTGGCAATACAACATTCAATCCAAAGGGCCCAAAGGGCAACGATTGGTGATGAAATCGAAAATGGAAGATCCGCACGTGTTAAATGAAGTCACTGACCCTGTGTTTAGTACCGATTGTTCTGTGAGGGGCATTAAACATAGTGGTAAGTTGACCATTATCAGACACAGTGGTAAGAATAATTAACACAACAAACCTTTTAATTTTATATTACAATAAAATCTATTTCAGGTAAAGCGCGCAAAGGAGATGGTAATGATTTAACTCCTAACCCGCGTAAACTTTACACTATTGGCAAGGAACTTGACAAACTTGGCAGAACTATTAACGATATGACACCAGTAAGCGAATTACCATTTAATGTAAGACCAGATTCAAGAAAAGAGAAAAACAAATTGGCTTCAAGAGCCTGCAGACTGAAAAAGAAGGCCCAACATGAAGCCAACAAAATCAAATTAAGTGGACTGGAACAAGAACACAGTAAGTAATGATTGGACAACTTTTGAGCCAATAATTACTTTTGCATTTTAGGACGGTACATAAACACTATACAACAAATCAAGCATCTAATTGCAATGAAACTAAACAAACAGGACAGTCAAGAAGATGTATCTCAAACCATTGACAAAATCTCTAAATCTTGTATAAGTAAGTCAACAATTATTAAAAATAATCAATCTATTTTGCTTTTTTTAGAAGGTAAAGTTGCAGGCCATACCACAGAATACGTCAACAAAGTTTTAGATAAGCTAAAAGCTGGCATCAGTGCTAACACGGCTTTGTCCTCTAGCTTTATTGATGACCTATAGACTGAGGATTGGAGAAAAATTGATTGAATCTCTCTTAGGAAGCGTGTGTCTACAACTAGTCATGTGTAGTGAAACAGGGAAAAAAAAATTCTGCTGGGTTTTGTTATTTACCTCCGTTTATTACTGTTAAGTTCCTACAAGAAAAAATTGAAATGTTGCCTTGTTTGAGCCATATTAATAATAGTAATATCCATATTTTTGTACGCTCCTTGTAAGTAAGTTTTAGTGAGTTGAGTATTAAGTTTATAGAATATGAAAGTAGGGGAAAGGAGGAGGTGTATTCTGTAAACTTTGGTTATGTGTGATAGTACAACAAAAATCTTTCTACAAGTTACATATAAATTATATTGCTTTTTTTGTCCAACTCTGTAATTGTTACAGCAAATGTAATTCTTGTATTTAGAGTAACAATTTCTTTTGGAATTTGCATTTGCTGTTATTTTTTTCATGCATATATTATAATATAAAGTAGAAAGTATTTTACTTGGCTCTTGTATTACTGGCTAATTATTTATTCTTGCCTTTTAAATGTTTAAATATTTGAAAGGCAGTTTTATATTTGTACAAATAACACTTGAAAACAGGTAAAAAAAAAAAAACTTCCTTCCATTTATTTCATTAGAATCCCATATACTAGTCTAGCATATAAATTATTTGTACATAATCCAATATTTATGGTTTTCATTTATCATTACTTTCCCAATCTGAAAAAAAAAAAAACAATAAGAAGGGTTACAAAAATATTGTGTTCATATTGTGATAAAAATCGTAACTAATAGGTGATGAACGGAGCTGGCCTCTTGCAGTTAAAAATATAATTTTTATTTTACGTTTATTTGAAAGTAAGTGCGGTCGTACACCAATGAAATATCAATCATGCAGTACTTACACGCTGCATTTTACGTTTTTATGCAGCAGAAGTTTATCTGCGGTATTTACTTCATGTCGCATGTTTGATGTTTCATTGGTGTAGGACCGCACTAAGTACGATATTAAAATCAAAACTGTTTTTTTTTTACGCTCTCTCTATATTGGGCGGATAAATTCATCTTTTTAATGAATTCATAGGACGACGAACCGTTAATCAAAAAATAGTTTTGGTGAAAAACTGGCTGTGCGAACGATAGTGATAAGCTTTATTTTTTTTTAGATGTAAGGTTTGGTTATGCCAAGTAAAATACATTATTGAGATTAATTATTATGTAATTACTCTGTAGAATAGCTAGTTTATATTAACTATAATTGTATGTATTTAAATTGCCTTAAACTCATAAATATCTAGCTATTTTTTCAGGATACCTGGGAAAAACACTTTCCATGTAAGTTGGGGATTTTTTTTTTTCACGAGCGTAAGGAAAACAAAACGAAAATAGAATTTATTAAATAGATTACAACTATTCAGAAATAACAAGTTATTTGGTATTTATATACATCTTTCTATGTAAATAAGTGTGCTCAAAAGTGCCATTTTCTGCACGCTAGTAGAAAAATTATATTTCTGGCACATTGTGTTTAAATTTGAAAAAAAAAAAAATGATTTGTTTTTATTTAGATATTAGGAGTTAAGTAATTATATATGTATTGCAATAGTTTTATATAGCATATCTAAAAGAATTGATTTTGGATACACGAAGCTTTAGTTTATTGTTACATTTGTAGGTATATATATTTTGGTGTTTTATAAATATATTTTTTTAAGTTTTCTTCTTCATGAATATTCTATAGTTTAATTTTGGTGTAAATTCAAATTAGACAATGTTTTTTTAAAAAAAATCAAATTTTATTTGGTTCTCTTTTAACAAATTATGTACAAAACGCGAGAATAAAAAAAATGTAATAAAAATCCTTTTTTATTCGTAATAATTCAGGAACAGTCTTTATGTAATAACAATGTGACAGGTCCGAGTTGATGTCTGTCCGGCCTTGACCCACAATAACCAATAATTATTCAGACAGTGTTGAAATTCTATAATTAAATTTATTCTTGGAAAGCTATTCTATAGACTTCCTCCACGTGACTGACAAAATGCACTTCGAGCCCTTCCGTTATAAATGTGGGCAGATCATTGAAATCCTTTTTATTCTCTTCAGGTAGTATTATGCATTTTACACCTGATCTTTTAGCCTGAAAATAATTTACGAAATCAAACAATATTAATAAAAATGTAAACATCCACTAACCGCTATCGTTTTTTCTTTAATCCCTCCCACAGGTAAAACTTTTCCCATCAAAGAAATTTCTCCTGTCATGGCCAAATCTTGTCTGGTTGGTTTGTTTTTGGCCAATGACAAAAGGGCAGTTACTATTGTACAACCTGCACTAGGACCGTCTTTGGGTGTTGCTCCTTCAGGAACGTGCAGATGGAGATGACTGAAAAGTATAATTAAGAAAATGTCTATGAGCTAAAAAAAAATTGGTTACCTATTCAGCAGAAATTTATTATTTGGATCATTTAATGACAAAAAATTTCTAGCCACTGTCAAGGCAATTTTTGCAGACTCCTTCATTACATCCCCCAAATGCCCAGTCAACTCCATACTACCTTCAGAATCTTTTTCAGTTGAAGGTAGCCTTCTTGTTGTTGTTTCTATGTATAATGTAGAGCCACCTTCAAAAAAAATTAATCAATAATTACCAATATTGATTTAAAAAAGAATAAAATATTTTACCCATAGCAGTCCATGCTAAACCCATAACAACCCCTGGAGGAGTAGTTGGATACATCCTATCATGAGTAAATACAGGTTTACCAACAAACTCTTGTAAATTATTAGAACCCACATCAATAAATTGAGTTTCATCTTTTACTACTTTATACGCCACTTTTCTCACTACTTTCTCTATATGTTTCTGCAAATTCCTAACTCCACTCTCCCTACAATAGCTCCTAATAAGAATCTTTAAAGCCTCATCTTCCACTTTGATGTGGTCATCTTTTAAACCACTATCTCTCATAGCTTGCGGCAATAAATATTGCTTGGCAATGGCCAATTTTTCTTCTGCCACATAGCCAGACATGTCAATCATTTCCATACGATCCCTTAAAGGTTCTGGAATAGTGTCAACTACATTGGCAGTGCAAATAAATAAGACTTTTGACAAATCCACTGGCACATCCAAGTAATGGTCTAAAAAGTTGGCATTTTGTTCTGGATCTAATAGTTCCAAAAGAGCTGAACTAGGATCTCCTGAATAACCCCTAAAAATTATAAATAACAATTTGTATTAGAAAAAAAAAAAACATCTACTTGCTTTCCAATTTTATCCACTTCATCAATCAAAACCAAAGGATTTTCAGTTCTAGTTTTCTTAAAACATTGAATTACTTTGCCAGGCATCGCACCCACATAAGTACGTCGGTGGCCTTTGATTTCAGCAACATCTGTCATGCCTCCCACTGAAAATCTAAAATACTCCCTGTTCAGGGCTCTGGCAATTGACCTAGCTGAAAACAAGTCTCGGTTATTTTATGTATTGCAATTTGGCCCAATAAAACATACCTATACTTGTTTTTCCCACCCCAGGTGGTCCGTGGAAGCACAAAATTTTCCCCTGGGTGCTACCTTTGAGCTGGCTAACAGCTATGAATTCTAAAATTCTTCTTTTTATATCTTCCATACCGTAATGGTCTTGATCTAGAATTTCTGAGGCTCTTTGCAAGTTTAAGTTTTCTTCGCTTTGGACTCCCCAAGGAAGTGATGTTAGCCAATCTAAATAGTTTCTGGTAACGTTAAATTCTGAACTATGGCTTTCCAGGAAACCTAATTTGTTTAGTTCTTCATCTATGACTGCACTGACTGCTTGAGGTAGTATTTTATCTTTTATTCTTTCTTTGAATTTGTCGCCTATAGCGTCTTTATCGTCTTTTTCTAGGCCTAATTCTTTTTTAATCACTTTAAGCTGCTCTTGTAAAATGTATTTTCTGTGATGTTGCTTTACTTTTTCTTCTACTTCTCTGCCGATTTTTTGTTGCAGTTTCGAAAGTTCATATTCTTTTTTTAGGAGAGAAAGAGACAACATTAGTCTTTTTGGAATCTGAAATAAAAATATTCAATATACAATGATTGTTTTTGTAAGGAAATTCATACATCCATTTCTTCTAGGACTTCTTGCAACTCTTTGCTTTCAGCAGCAGTTAATGCAGCTCCTAAATCTGAGAGATAAACAGGGTTGTCAACAACTCTTTGTCCTTGATGCATCATTTGTTGTAGACTATCTCTATTGGTTGGTAATAAATATTAATTATTATAGTTTGTGTTTAGGTATAGAGGAAAATGAGTTACCTATACAAGGGGTTTAAACTGATGATATCTCTTATAGTTTTTATAACTTCTTGAGTCAATGCTTTTACTTCTTCTGTTTGTCTAAATTTATTATGTACAACATTTTCTACTTCAGCCATGAGCAAAGGTTCAGCTCCTGGTGGTGGTGGTGCAGTTGCAGTTGTAGCTCCTTCTTTAGGCAACTCTCCAGTTTCCTGAGTAATTTTTTGTGTTTGTGTTTTTTCTTCGACATTTCTAATTTCTGGGTGTATTTTCTTGATCCTACTGGCTCGGCTTTTTCTACGACCCCTGGTGTCTTCTTCTGAAATTTTTTGGGGTACTTTAATGGTTGTGTTGAAAGCAGGAAAGTGAAGCTTCAAGGGTTTTGCTTTTGCTACTTCTAGAAGAAATGAGAAGACTCAGGGTTGGCTAAAATCCTGCTTATTGTATTATAGTGCATAGAGAATTGGATTTTTAATGTATTATTTATTTGCATGTATTAAACCTAGGAATTCTTTGCCAAAAATGTGGGGAATTTAGAGGAATTTGTGGGGAATTTGTAGGAACTTATCCGAATTTATGAGAATTTGGGGAATTTATAGGGAATTTGGAGGAATTTATGAGGAAATTGTTAAATTTAAAAAATTCAAAAGAATAATGAATGCAGTTTTTGTAGGTTGATTTCCAAAATCTTTCATGTTACTGTTTTTCACTGGAAAAATTTGAAATTTCGAAAAAATGATCTTCTCACCTTCCTCTTTACATGCAAAAAGTTTCAAAATTTTCCCTTCACTAGTTTTCCAAGAAAACTCTGAAATATGTGAGACTGTATTTTCAATTAATTCAGTTATTGTAGGTTGATTTCCAATATTCCTCATGTTGTTATTTTCCAAGACAACTTTGAAATGTGGGAGACTGTATTTTCAACTAATTCAGTTTGTGTAGGGTAGGTTGATTTCCAGGATTTTTCATGTTGCTGTTTTCAACTGGAAAATTTTGGGAAAATGAGCATCTCAGCTTCCTCTTTACATGCAAAAAGTTTTAAAATTTCCTTTCTCTAGTTTTCCAGGTAAACTTTGAAATGTGTGAGACCGAGTGTGAGACTGTATTTTCGGGCGAGTTTTCGGGTGTATTTTCAACTAATTCAGTTTTTGTAGGTTGATTTCAAAGATTTTTCATATTGCCGTTTTCTACTGGAAAAATTTGAAATGTTGAGAAAATCAGCTTCTCAGCTTCCTCTTTACATGCAAAAAGTTTTAAAATTTCCTTTCTCTAGTTTTCCAAGAAAACTTTAAAATATGTGAGACTGTATTTTCAACTAATTCAATTTTGTAAGTTGACTTCCAAGATTTTTAATGTTGCTGTTTTCTACTGGGAAAATTTGGAATTTTGGGAAAATGAGCGTCTCACCTTCCTCTTTACATGCAAAAAGTTTTAAAATTTTCCCTTCACTAGTTTTCCAGGAAAACTCTGAAATATATGAGACTGTATTTTCAATTAATTCACTTATTGTAGGTTGATTTCCAATATTCCTCATGTTGGTATTTTCCACTGGAAAAATTTGAAATTTTGGGAAAATGAGCTTTCAACCTTTCTATTCTTCACATGCAAAAAATTTAAAATTTTTGCCTTCACTAGTTTTCCAGGAAAACTTTAAAATATGTGAGATTGTATTTTCAACTAATTCAGTTTATGTAGGTTGATTTCCAAGATTCTCCATGTTGTAATTTTCTACTGGAAAAAATTTAAATTTTGGAAAAATGTGCTTCTCTCCTTCCTCTTTACATGCAAAATGTTTCAAAATTTTCCCTTCTCTAGTTTTCTGTAAAATATGTGAGACTGTATTTTCAACTAATTCAGTTTCTACGACTTCCAAGATTTTTCATGTTGCTGTTTTCTACTGGAAAAATTTGAAATTTTGGGAAAATAAGCGTCTTATCCGAGGTCTCACCTTCCTCTCTACATGCAAAAAGTTTCAAAATTTTCCCTTCACTAGTTTTCCAGGAAAATTCTGAAATATAAGAGACTGTATTTTCAATTAATTCAGTTTTTGTAGGTTGATTTCCAAGATTTATCATGTTGCTCTTTTCCACTGGAAAATTTTGAAATTTTGGGAAAATGAGCCTCTCACCTTCCTCTTTACATGCAAAAAGTTTCAAAATGTTCTCTTCACTAGTTTTCCAGGAAAACTTTGAAATGTGGGAGACTATTTTCAATTAATTCAGTTTTTGTGGGTTGATTTCCAAGATTTATCATGTTGCTGTTTTTCACTGGAAAACTTTTAAATTTTGGAAAAATGATCTTGTCATCTTCCTGTTTAAATGCAGAAAGTTTCAAAATTTTTTTTAGAGGAATCTGTGGGGTATTTGGAGAAGTTCGTGGTGGGGTATTTGGAGGAATTTGTGGTGAGGTATGTGGAGGAATTTGTAGGAATTTTGAAGAATTATGTGAAAAAATTTCCCTTTGAGGAATTGTTTGCACCAATTCAGGGATGGTGGTTTACCCCTTGACTTAAATTTTAAAGAACATTCAGGAAAGCTTGAGATACTTTAAAGTACAGGTTTAGATCCAAGTTAAAATCCCCAAGAGTATTTCGGAACGCCCTAGAACACTATACAAATCATATGGAAACAGCCTAAATAGAACTGGAAACCTTCAGAATGTCTTGAAAATTGTTACACGACATTTTAAAACTAACTTAAAACTTTCATGAACATATTAGATCACTCCAAAACATGTTCAGAAATTAGAATTTCAATAGATTAGTAGTATCAAAAAGCGCTTGGGATTGGGACAATTCTGATAGCTTCTAGAACATTCCAGTGCATCAAGAGCATTAGTTATATGTTACAGGTTATAGGCTCAGAGTTATAGGTAAAAGGAGTACGTGTGAAAAACGGTTTCATATATGTCTTTTATCGAGGGGTCAACCACTCTGTAAAAATGTGTACACGTATTGCGAAAATGTCGGTATTTCGTAAGTATTTCGCGAAATTCAAAGTATTTCGGTGGTGGTAATTCGAACCTAGTTTTTTGTGGTATTGCCGTACTTCGAAGTATTCGGAGGTAATTCGAAGTATTTCGAGGTAATTTGAAGTATTTCGAGGTAATTCGAAGTATTTCGAGGGAATTCGAAGTATTTCGCGGTATTTCAAGCTATTTAAAGTAGTTTTTATTTATTTACTGAGAACAATTAATTCCTTATCACCTGAAATTGGAATATCACGGAATAAAAACCATAGTCTATCTTCGAACAAGCTAAATATGTTGACATAATTAAGAGATACTGCAGATTAATAGAAACAAATGGAAAGATATACTACCTGATATGTATAAGTGATCAACTAACCAATGTCAGTTGGTTAATAGTACAGGGACATTCAACGAGGACTGAACAGGGAATTATTTTTGACTTTCCCTGTATTTTTGAGAAAATTTAAAATAGCCATTTGGAACATTTTTTTTCTGGAGAACTCAAAAATGGTACCAAAAAATCATTTGAACCAAAAACCAAAGAATTACGCCCATGGATGAGTTGTTTTTTAAATGGAACACCCTGTTTTTTGTATGATTTTTGGAGAAGTCTCATTTTTTTTATATCTATCTATTAAAAATATTTGATGTTCCAATAGCTATTTTTATTTTATTTTAATGTTTTATTCTTATTAATTTTGCCTTTACCTGTTTAATACCTGGCAACAAAATTCAAAGATTTCATCATGTATGAACCAATTAAATCCAACAGGTATAGCTAAAATTATTAGGCATAAAACATTAAAATAAAATAGAAACAGCTATTGGAACTTTATTGGAATATCAAATATTATGTTCCACAGAATAGACGTAAAAAATTAGACTTTTCCTAAAACCATACCAAAAACACGGTGTTCTATTTAAAAAACGGTTCAACCATGGCATAATTCTTTGGTTTTTGGTTCAACCGATTTTTTGGTACCATTTTTGAATTCTCCAGAGAAAAATATTTCAATTGGCTATTTTGGATTTTCTCAAAAATACAGGAAAAGTCGAAAATTGCCCCTGTCCAGTCCTTGTTGGATGACTCTGTACCTAACAGCATTGTAGAAGTAACAGTCACCTGCATCACTAACTATTGATTCAATTGTCTATCCTGTGTGTCCGAATAAAGTCCATCATATCAAAAGACACAAAAACCCAAGCAAAAATTCTTCACTGCGATCCACAAGAATACTTAATAGTTATCAACGAGAATTTTTTAGAAGTATTGCGGGACTTCGCGCCGTAGTTCGAGGGTATTTCGCGTACTTCGATGGTAATTCCATGGTATTTCACGTACTTCGACGGGAATACCTGGTATTTCGAGGTACTTCATGGTATTTCTAGGTACTTCGAAGTATTTCGGAGGTAATTCGGGCCAAATGTACACGTATTTCAGGAAGTGGTTGACCCCTCGTCTTTTATTAAATATTTGTTGGGAACTTCTAAGATTTTGTATGTGTCAATAAAAAAATGTTTGTTTGCTTTTCCTCTTGTACAAGTTATCAAGTAACTTTTTTACACAAAAGTTACAGGGGGTGGTACTTTATATCTTGACATCTGGTGGGATTTTACTGTGTGTTAATTTACATGAAAATATCTATCCAAAAAGTAAAGAAAATTGTTTGCCAACCCTGTGAGAAGTCCAAAAACCTTAACCCTCGGGCAGGCGCGCTATTGGTCTTTTATACCGCCTTTTTACTAATTCAAGGATTTCGCAATTATTTTGGATTTTATCATATTGTCCGTCTAGAGATGCTCAAATGACTATATTAGCAAACCTACTACGCATAATTTACGACCTTAGCGCGCTTGTTCAGACGTCAGTGAGTTCTTGAACTTGCAGTTGTTGAGTTTTCGGCATTCCGTGCCGCCAGCGCGCCTGGTCATGTAAGTAAAATTAAAAGCGAATAATACAAATATTATGAATATTATTTTTGTGTTTTTGCGAAATTAGTATTAAGGATTTCATTTAGTTGCCTAGAATTACAATTTATCCAATTTTTTTTACTGTATTTAAAGATAAATTTTGATATTTTGAATTATTTCGTACATTTTCCTACTGGCGGCAGGCAGTTCCGCAGCGCGCCTGCTAATGTGATTTTCAAATGCGCGCCCGCCCGAGGGGTTAAACAACTACTTTTTTACCTTTGGGTTCTTCAGTGGCAGTATCAAAAATTTGACCGGTAATTTTAATCCTCCTATGTGCCATTACGACTAATCTTAATCTATCTCCCAAATCTTGCAGTTCGTGAATTTGAGCAAACACTCCAACTTTGTAGACATCTTCAAGATTATTGACCAACTACAAATAGCAATTATGTATTATACCACTGCAAACAATAATCAATTAGATTATTATTACATACTTCTGATTCATTTTCTTCATTTTTCTTTAAAAATATACCACAGTAAGGCTGATTTAACTTGACTTTTCTTCTAATTAACTCAATTAATTGGGGATTGGCGATTTCTATAAGTTTGATGAATCTTGGAAAAACTATGTTTTTACTTATGGCAATGACTGGAACGTGGGGCCAAACCTTGAAATAATTGATAATTATAGCTACGAGTAAATTGTATATATTAAAACTTACCTCTGGAACAGCTACTGTGGCAGGCAATTGAGGATTGTACGGTTCTTCTTCTGGAGGTACATCATCAGTTCCATCCGGGGTTTTTGAAGTAAAATACCTTGCAGAAACTAACGAGACACTTTTATCATAAAAACTATTGTTTGGACGTCTTAATAAAGAACTTTTCACTCGATTCAATCCTAAAGTATCCAAATTCCTGCATTGTGTGAATTCTCTGGAATAACGCAGCAATGTTCTAGCAGAATTAGTCAAGCGTGGGTTTCTAGCAAGCTTTAGAAAACTCATTATAATAATTTGTAAGTTAAAAGAGCATTATTGTATAATTATCAAAATTAGGAAATTTCAAAGTCAAAATTCGAACTAGTTCTGGAAATTCTGGAAAATATTTCACATAACCTCAAACTTTTGTTGGCGACGACTACAGAGCCATCTATGGACCAACTTATAAAGCTCAACCAATCAGAGAAAAATTAGAATTTTTCTTGAATGCTCATTGAAAATATCATTTCACTGTTGCCAAATTTCTTTTTATTTCAGAAATACAAAGGCCCATTTATGAGAATTATCAGAAACTGCTTAAAAATCGAAGAAAAATGCTCCCTTGCCCTTGTTGTTGCCAAATTTAGCTAAAATATTCTCTGAACTGGCAACACTGGTCAAATACATAATGACAAATGTCACTCAATAATCAATCATTTTTTGAAATTTCAAAAATGTCAGTCAGGGTTGATTCAATAACGGACAACAGTAAACACATCATTTTCCAATTAAATTTCCAATTTACATTGAAAAACTTGTGTTGTAATTAACGAAAACAATGTGCCCAATGACTAGAAGCTCACAAAAAATGGAAATCAGATAATAAATCCCTATTTCCTAACCTCAAAAATCAAAATGTTAACCGACGAAGATACAGAGGATGGAAATTTCATTGAACTTTTCAAAAAGGAACACAACGAGCAATTTTACGTTCTTGTTAAAATGCACTTGTCGTTTCTTTTACATATGACTACCGAAGAGTAAGTACTCGTGCATTTTTTACACACAAATCATTTAAAACATGATAATTTTTTAGAAGCGAATGCTTCTACGAAAAAGTCAAATTAAGAAAATGGAACATAGTGCCTTTCGGCAAGAAATCTAAACACAAACAATCGCTGGACGCAGCTCTAAATCAAAACATATTAAAACAAGTTCATCAGTTGATTAATTTTCTTAAATTGGATTCCAGTATGTACCCACCTTTATAAGTACAAAAAAAAAAATCAGTACTAATACTTTTATTGTAGATTTAAATTCTGAAGGCATATTTAGGAGAACAGGCTCACTTGAAAGACAAAACGAACTCAAAAACCTTCTCCTGCAAGGTTGCACCATAAATTTTTCAAATAATCATTTCACTGTTCATGATTGTGCTTCAGTTTTAAAATGGTTTTTAGCTGATTTACCTGAACCCATTACAACCGACATACAATTTCCTATTTATTGTCAAATAGCAGAATCCTTTAAGACAACTGAGGCTGCACACGAAATCAAAATCCTACAAAGTGTACAATTATTGTTCCTGCTACTACCAAAAGAAAACAAAAATTTACTTCAAGACATTTTTGAGCTTTTACATTTGGTGATGCTCAAAGAAGACACTAATAGAATGTCTTCTGAAAATTTAGCTAAACTCTTTACACCTCATTTATTATGCCCCAGGAAACTTGCCCCTGAAGTTTTACTTAAAGACTCCCAAATCCTGTTCAGTGTTGTAGCATTTATGATCAAAAAATACCCAAAACTATTCAAAATCCCAGCCCAATTGATGCTGGACTTTAGGACGCATCACGAACAAGGCACTGTATTAAATGACTCTATCAAAGGAGCAGCCCATACAGTATTTAGTTTTGTTGACAATAACAAAACCGCCAAAGAAAACCAGGAAAATGTAACTGATGCGGCTTTAGCAGAATTGTATGCTCACATACAAAGTTTGCCTGAAACTTCAAAAAAAAGAAAACTGGTCAAGCAGTTTAATAAGCAAAACGGACAAGGAACTCCGTTGCAAGTTATCAGAAGCTCTGCGCCAAAGAATAGGAGTTTTGGGGATTCAATTAAGAAGCATATGTTTCACAAGAAGTTGTTGAAGAATGTTAAAAAGTCTGGTTTAACTCAGATGAAAAGTTCTAGCAGTGAAGAAGTGTTGAATGTGAGTATTTTTGGGTTTTTAACTAACAAGCAAAGCTGTTGTATTGAGTATTTCAAATACTTGAAGTATATAGTTGAGCTACAAAAGATACTTATGTATTTAACTTAAGTACTGATCCAAATGTTGGTACTTGTACCGTACCTGCAACTTCATTTTTTTTTCAAATTTTACTGGTACTTATTTGATAATACTTACTTAAATATTTTACTTGAAAAACAAAATAAATCCAATAACAATCCAGCACTCAGTTATGCAAGAAGCAACATGTTAGTGTGCGTGTAGACTGGGTAGAAGCACAGAATGTAAAAGCTACTCAAATCAGTCAGCTCAAAACTAATTAAATTATTTTTTGAAATATTTCTACTTAAATGTCATTTCAAGTACTTATGCAAGTTTAACACCATTATATTTCTGAAACTATAAGTCCAAATGAGGCGATTGTAGTCCTTTGAAAGGGATAAAATTCAGTGAAAGATTCAGCTTTCTATCTATAATAGAAAAAAAGTTATGACCTTTCAAAGTTTTACAAAAAAATCATAAGGGGGGTACCTTCTTACTAAAACGATGAAATTTCAAATTTTTTTTTGTCGAGATTTTGTGCCCTAATGGTCCCTCGTGATAACCTGAACTCCATAAACGAAATTATTCTCAGATTTGAAGCCGAAATCTATGAAAAAAGGCACTCAGAAAAATTGAAAAATTGATAAATCACCCTAAATTGCTTAACACGATTTTATCTCAGGAACTATAAGTGCGAATGAGCTGAAATTTTCAGGTATTGTAGTCCTTTGAAAGGGATAAAATCAGTGAAAGATTCAGCTTTCTATCTATAATAGAAAAAAAGTTATGACCTTTCAAAGTTTTCCAAAAAAATCATAAGGGGGGTACCTTCTTACTAAAACGATGAAATTTCAAATTTTTTTTGTCGAGATTTTGTGTCCTAATGGTCCTTCGTGATAACCTGAACTCCATAAACGAAATTATTCTCAGATTTGAAGCCGAAAATCTATGAAAAAAGGCACTCAGAAAAATTGAAAAATTGATAAATCACCCCAATTGCTTAACACAATTTTATCTCAGGAACTATAAGTGCGAATGAGCTGAAATTTTCAGGGATTGTAGTCCTTTTGAAAGGGATAAAATTCAGTGAAAGATTCAGCTTTCTATCTATAATAGAAAAAAAGTTATGACCTTTCAAAGTTTTCCAAAAAAATCATAAGGGGGGGTACCTTCTTACTAAAACGATGAAATTTCAAATTTTTTTTTGTCGAGATTTTGTGCCCTAATGGTCCCTCGTGATAACCTGAACTCCATAAACGAAACTATTCTCAGATTTGAAGCCGAAATCTATGAAAAAAGGCACTCAGAAAAATTGAAAAATTGATAAATCACCCTAAATTGCTTAACACGATTTTATCTCAGGAACTATAAGTGCGAATGAGCTGAAATTTTCAGGTATTGTAGTCCTTTGAAAGGGATAAAATCAGTGAAAGATTCAGCTTTCTATCTATAATAGAAAAAAAGTTATGACCTTTCAAAGTTTTCCAAAAAAATCATAAGGGGGGTACCTTCTTACTAAAACGATGAAATTTCAAATTTTTTTTTGTCGAGATTTTGTGTCCTAATGGTCCTTCGTGATAACCTGAACTCCATAAACGAAATTATTCTCAGATTTGAAGCCGAAATCTATGAAAAAAGGCACTCAGAAAAATTGAAAAATTGATAAATCACCCCAATTGCTTAACACAATTTTATCTCAGGAACTATAAGTGCGAATGAGCTGAAATTTTCAGGGATTGTAGTCTTTTGAAAGGGATAAAATTCAGTGAAAGATTCAGCTTTCTATCTATAATAGAAAAAAAGTTATGACCTTTCAAAGTTTTCCAAAAAAATCATAAGGGGGGTACCTTCTTACTAAAACGATGAAATTTCAAATTTTTTTTTTGACGAGATTTTGTGTCCTAATGGTCCTTCGTGATAACCTGAACTCCATAAACGAAATTATTCTCAGATTTGAAGCCGAAATCTATGAAAAAAGGCACTCAGAAAAATTGAAAAATTGATAAATCACCCCAATTGCTTAAACACAATTTTATCTCAGGAACCATAAGTGCAAATGAGGTGAAATTTTCAGGGATTGTAGTCTTTGGAAAGGGATAAAATTCAGTGAAAGATTCAGCTTTCTATCTATAATAGAAAAAAAGTTATGACCTTTCAAAGTTTTCCAAAAAAAATCATAAGGGGGGTACCTTCTTACTAAAACGATGAAATTTCAAATTTTTTTTTGTCGAGATTATGTATCCTAATGGTCAATCAACATACCCCGAACTCCATACAATAATTTATTCTCAGATTTGAAGCCGAAATCTATGAAAAAAGGCACTCAGAAAAATTGAAAAATTGATAAATCACCCCAATTGCTTAACACAATTTTATCTCAGGAACTATAAGTGTCAATGAGCTAAAATTTTCAGGGATTGTAGTCTTTTGAAAGGGATAAAATTCAGTGAAAGATTCAGCTTTCTATCTATAATAGAAAAAAAGTTATGACTTTCAAAGTTTTCCAAAAAAATCATAAGGGGGGTACCTTTCTTACTAAAACGATGAAATTTCAAATTTTTTTTTGTCGAGATTTTGTGTCCCTAATGGTCCTTCGTGATAACCTGAAACTCCATAAACGAAATTATTCTCAGATTTGAAGCCGAAATCTATGAAAAAAGGCACTCAGAAAAATTGAAAAATTGATAAATCACCCTAAATTGCTTAACACGATTTTATCTCAGGAACTATAAGTGCGAATGAGCTGAAATTTTCAGGGATTGTAGTCTTTTGAAAGGGATAAAATTCAGTGAAAGATTCAGCTTTCTATCTATAATAGAAAAAAAGTTATGACCTTTCAAAGTTTTCCAAAAAAATCATAAGGGGGGTACCTTCTTACTAAAACGATGAAATTTCAAATTTTTTTTGTCGAGATTTTGTGTCCTAATGGTCCTTCGTGATAACCTGAACTCCATAAACGAAATTATTCTCAGATTTGAAGCCGAAATCTATGAAAAAAGGCACTCAGAAAAATTGAAAAAAATTGATAAATCACCCCAATTGCTTAACACAATTTTATCTCAGGAACCATAAGTTGCAAATGAAGGTGAAATTTTTCAGGGATTGTAGTCTTTGGAAAGGGATAAAATTCAGTGAAAGATTCAGCTTTCTATCTATAATAGAAAAAAAGTTATGACCTTTCAAAGTTTTTCCAAAAAAATCATAAGGGGGGTACCTTCTTACTAAAACGATGAAATTTCAAATTTTTTTTTGTCGAGATTTTGTGTCCTAATGGTCCTTCGTGATAACCTGAACTCCATAAACGAAATTATTCTCAGATTTGAAGCCGAAATCTATGAAAAAAGGCACTCAGAAAAATTGAAAAAAAATTGATTAAATCACCCTAAATTGCTTAACACGATTTTATCTCAGGAACTATAAGTGCGAATGAGCTGAAATTTTCAGGGATTGTAGTCTTTTGAAAGGGATAAAATTCAGTGAAAAGATTCAGCTTTCTATCTATAATAGAAAAAAAGTTATGACCTTTCAAAGTTTTCCAAAAAAATCATAAGGGGGGGTACCTTCTTACTAAAACGATGAAATTTCAAATTTTTTTTTTGTCCGAGATTTTGTGTCCCTAATGGTCCTTCGTGATAACCTGAACTCCATAAACGAAATTATTCTCAGATTTGAAGCCGAAATCTATGAAAAAAGGGCACTCAGAAAAATTGAAAAATTGATAAATCACCCCAATTGCTTAACACAATTTAATCTCAGGAACCATAAGTGCAAATGAGGTGAAATTTTCAGGATTGTAGTCTTTGGAAAGGGATAAAATTCAGTGAAAGATTCAGCTTTCTATCTATAATAGAAAAAAAGTTATAACCTTTCAAAGTTTTCCAAAAAAATCATAAGGGGGGTCCCTTCTTACTAAAACGATGAAATTTCAAATTTTTTTTTGTCGAGATTTTGTGTCCTAATGGTCCTTCGTGATAACCTGAACTCCATAAACGAAATTATTCTCAGATTTGAAGCCGAAATCTATGAAAAAAGGCACTCAGAAAAATTGAAAAATTGATAAATCACCCTAAATAGCTTAACACGATTTTATCTCAGGAACTATAAGTGCGAATGAGCTGAAATTTTCAGGGATTCAGTAGTCTTTTGAAAGGGATAAAATTCAGTGAAAGATTCAGCTTTCTATCTATAATAGAAAAAAAGTTATGACCTTTCAAAGTTTTCCAAAAAAATCATAAGGGGGGTACCTTCTTACTAAAACGATGAAATTTCAAATTTTTTTTTGTCGAGATTTTGTGTCCTAATGGTCCTTCGTGATAACCTGAACTCCATAAACGAAATTATTCTCAGATTTGAAGCCGAAATCTATGAAAAAAGGCACTCAGAAAAATTGAAAATTGATAAATCACCCCAATTGCTTAACACAATTTTATCTCAGGAACCATAAAGTGCAAATGAGATGAAATTTTCAGGGATTGTAGTCTTTGGAAAGGGATAAAATTCAGTGAAAGATTCAGCTTTCTATCTATAATAGAAAAAAGTTATGACCTTTCAAAGTTTTCCAAAAAAATCATAAGGGGGGTACCTTCTTACTAAAACGATGAATGAATTTCAAATTTTTTTTTGTCGAGATTTTGTGTCCTAATGGTCCCTTCGTGATAACCTGAACTCCATAAACGAAATTATTCTCAGATTTGAAGCCGAAATCTATGAAAAAAGGCACTCAGAAAAATTGAAAAATTGATAAATCACCCCAATTGCTTAACACAATTTTATCTCAGGAACCATAAGTGCAAATGAGGTGAAATTTTCAGGGATTGTAGTCTTTGGAAAGGGATAAAAATTCAGTGAAAGATTCAGCTTTCTATCTATAATAGAAAAAAAGTTATGACCTTTCAAAGTTTTCCAAAAAAATCATAAGGGGGGTACCTTCTTACTAAAACGATGAAATTTCAAATTTTTTTTTGTCGAGATTTTGTGTCCTAATGGTCCTTCGTGATAACTGAACTCCATAACGAAATTATTCTCAGATTTGAAGCCGAAATCTATGAAAAAAGGCACTCAGAAAAATTGAAAAATTGATAAATCACCCCAATTGCTTAACACAATTTTATCTCAGGAACCATAAGTGCAAATGAGGTGAAATTTTCAGGGATTGTAGTCCTTTGGGAAAGGGATATAAAATTCAGTGAAAGATTCAGCTTTCTATCTATAATAGAAAAAAAGTTATGACCTTTCAAAGTTTTCCAAAAAAATCATTAAGGGGGGGTACCTTCCTTACTAAAACGATGAAATTTCAAATTTTTTTTTGTCGAGATTTTGTGTCCTAATGGTCCTTCGTGATAACCTGAACTCCATAAACGAAATTATTCTCAGATTTGAAGCCGAAATCTATGAAAAAAGGGCACTCAGAAAAATTGAAAAATTGATAAATCACCCCAATTGCTTAACACAATTTTATCTCAGGAACCATAAGTGCAAATGAGGTGAAATTTTCAGGGATTGAGGTCTTTGGAAAGGGATAAAATTCAGTGAAAGATTCAGCTTTCTATCTATAATAGAAAAAAAGTTATGACCTTTCAAAGTTTTCCAAAAAAATCATAAGGGGGGTACCTTTCTTACTAAACGATGAAATTTCAAATTTTTTTTTGTCGAGATTTTGTGTCCTAATGGTCCTTCGTGATAACCTGAACTCCATAACGAAATTATTCTCAGATTTGAAGCCGAAATCTATGAAAAAAGGCACTCAGAAAATTGAAAATTGATAAATCACCCTAAATTGCTTAACACGATTTTATCTCAGGAACCATAAGTGCGAATGAGCTGAAATTTTCAGGGATTGTAGTCTTTTGAAAGGGATAAAATTCAGTGAAAGATTCAGCTTTCTATCTATAATAGAAAAAAAGTTATGACCTTTCAAAGTTTTCCAAAAAAATCATAAGGGGGGGTACCTTCTTACTAAAACGATGAAATTTCAAATTTTTTTTTGTCGAGATTTTGTGTCCTAATGGTCCTTCGTGATAACCTGAACTCCATAAACGAAATTATTCTCAGATTTGAAGCCGAAATCTATGAAAAAAGGCACTCAGAAAAATTGAAAAATTGATAAAATCACCCTAAATTGCTTAACACGATTTTATCTCAGGAACTATAAGTGCGAATGAGGCTGAAATTTTCAGGGATTGTAGTCTTTGAAAGGGATAAAATTCAGTGAAAGATTCAGCTTTCTATCTATAATAGAAAAAAAAGTTATGACCTTTCAAAGTTTTCCAAAAAAATCATAAGGGGGGGTACCTTCTTACTAAAACGATGAAATTTCAAATTTTTTTTTGTCGAGATTTTGTGTCCTAATGGTCCTTCGTGATAACCTGAACTCCATAAACGAAATTATTCTCAGATTTGAAGCCGAAATCTATGAAAAAAGGCACTCAGAAAAATTGAAAAATTGATAAATCACCCTAAATTGCTTAACACGATTTTATCTCAGGAACTATAAGTGCGAATGAGCTGAAAATTTTCAGGGATTGTAGTCTTTGAAAGGGATAAAATTCAGTGAAAGATTCAGCTTTCTATCTATAATAGAAAAAAAGTTATGTCCTTTCAAAGTTTTTCCAAAAAAAATCATAAGGGGGGTACCTTCTTACTAAAACGATGAAATTTCAAATTTTTTTTTGTCGAGATTTTGTGTCCTAATGGTCCTTCGTGATAACCTGAACTCCATAAACGAAATTATTCTCAGATTTGAAGCCGAAATCTATGAAAAAAGGCACTCAGAAAATTGAAATAAATTGATAAATCACCCTAAATTGCTTATCACGATTTTATCTCAGGAACTATAAGTGCGAATGAGCTGAAATTTTCAGGGATTGTAGTCTTTTGAAAGGGATAAAATTCAGTGAAAGATTCAGCTTTCTATCTATAGTAGAAAAACAGTTATGACCTTTCAAAGTTTTCCAAAAAAATCATAAGGGGGGTACCTTCTTACTAAAACGATGAAATTTCAAAATTTTTTTTGTCGAGATTTTGTGTCCTAATGGTCCCTCGTGATACCCTGAACTCCATAAACGAAATTATTCTCAGATTTGAAGCCAAAATCTATGAAAAAATGCACTCAGAAAAATTGAAAAATTGATAAATCACCCCAATTGCTTAACACAATTTTATCTCAGGAACCATAAGTGCAAATGAGGTGAAATTTTCAGGGATTGTAGTCTTTGGAAAGGGATAAAATTCAGTGAAAGATTCAGCTTTCTATCTATAAATAGAAAAAAAGTTATGACCTTTCAAAGTTTTCCAAAAAAATCATAAGGGGGGTACCTTCTTACTAAAACGATGAAATTTCAATATTTTTTTTGTCGAGATTTTGTGTCCTAATGGTCCCTCGTGATACCCTGAAACTCCAATAAACGAAATTATTCTCAGATTTGAAGCCAAAATCTATGAAAAAAGGCACTCAGAAAAATTGAAAAATTGATAAATCACCCCAATTGCTTAACACAATTTTATCTCAGGAACCATAAGTGCAAATGAGGTGAAATTTTCAGGTATTGTAGTCTTTTGAAAGGGATAAAATTCAGTGAAAGATTCAGCTTTCTATCTATAATAGAAAAAAAGTTATGACCTTTCAAAGTTTTTACAAAAAAAATCATAAGGGGGGTTACCTTCTTACTAAAACGATGAAATTTCAAATTTTTTTTTGTCGAGATTATGTATCCTAATGGTCAATCAACATACCCCGAACTCCATACAATAATTTATTCTCAGATTTGAAGACGAAATCTATGAAAAAAGGCACTCAGAAAAATTGAAAAATTGATAAATCACCCCAATTGCTTAACACAATTTTATCTCAGGAACTATAAGTGTCAATGAGCTAAAATTTTCAGGGATTGTAGTCTTTTGAAAGGGATAAAATTCAGTGAAAGATTCAGCTTTCTATCTATAGTAGAAAAAACAGTTATGACCTTTCAAAGTTTTCCAAAAAAATCATAAGGGGGGTACCTTCTTACTAAAACGATGAAATTTCAAAATTTTTTTTGTCGAGATTTTGTGTCCTAATGGTCCCTCGTGATACCCTGAACTCCATATAAACGAAAATTATTCTCAGATTTGAAGCCAAAATCTATGAAAAAATGCACTCAGAAAAAATTGAAAAATTTGATAAATCACCCCAATTGCTAACACAATTTTATCTCAGGAACCATAAGTGCAAATGAGGTGAAATTTTCAGGGATTGTAGTCTTTGGAAAGGGATAAAATTCAGTGAAAGATTCAGCTTTCTATCTATAATAGAAAAAAAGTTATGACCCTTTCAAAGTTTTCCAAAAAAATCATAAGGGGGGTACCTTCTTACTAAAACGATGAAATTTCAATATTTTTTTTGTCGAGATTTTGTGTCCTAATGGTCCCTCGTGATACCCTGAACTCCATAAACGAAATTATTCTCAGATTTGAAGCCAAAATCTATGAAAAAAGGCACTCAGAAAAATTGAAAAATTGATAAATCACCCCAATTGCTTAACACAATTTTATCTCAGGAACCATAAGTGCAAATGAGGTGAAATTTTCAGGTATTGTAGTCTTTTGAAAGGGATAAAATTCAGTGAAAGATTCAGCTTTCTATCTATAATAGAAAAAAAGTTATGACCTTTCAAAGTTTTACAAAAAAATCATAAGGGGGGTTACCTTCTTACTAAAACGATGAAATTTCAAATTTTTTTTTGTCGAGATTATGTATCCTAATGGTCAATCAACATACCCCGAACTCCATACAATAATTTATTCTCAGATTTGAAGACGAAAATCTATGAAAAAATGCACTCAGAAAAATTGAAAAATTGATAAATCACCCCAATTGCTTAACACAATTTTATCTCAGGAACCATAAGTGCAAATGAGGTGAAATTTTCAGGGATTGTAGTCTTTGGAAAGGGATAAAATTCAGTGAAAGATTCAGCTTTCTATCTATAATAGAAAAAAAGTTATGACCTTTCAAAGTTTTCCAAAAAAATCATAAGGGGGGTCCTTTCTTACTGAAACGATGAAATTTCAATTTTTTTTTTGTCGAGATTTTGTGTCCTAATGGTCCTTCGTGATAACCTGAACTCCATAAACGAAATTATTCTCAGATTTGAAGCCGAAATCTATGAAAAAAGGCACTCAGAAAAATTGAAAAATTGATAAATCACCCTAAATTGCTTAACACGATTTTATCTCAGGAACTATAAGTGCGAATGAGCTGAAATTTTCAGGGATTGTAGTCTTTTGAAAGGGATAAAATTCAGTGAAAGAATTCAGCTTTCTATCTATAATAGAAAAAAAAGTTATGACCTTTCAAAGTTTTCCAAAAAAATCATAAGGGGGGTACCTTCCTTACTAAAACGATGAAAATTTCAATTTTTTTTTGTCGAGATTTTTGTGTCCTAATGGTCCTTCGTGATAACCTGAACTCCATAAACGAAATTATTCTCAGATTTGAAGCCGAAATCTATGAAAAAAGGCACTCAGAAAAATTGAAAAATTGATAAAATCACCCCAATTGCTTAACACAATTTTATCTCAGGAACCATAAGTGCAAATGAGGTGAAATTTTCAGGGATTGTAGTCTTGGAAAGGGATAAAATTCAGTGAAAGATTCAGCTTTCTATCTATAATAGAAAAAAAGTTATGACCTTTCAAAGTTTTCCAAAAAAATCATAAGGGGGGGTACCTTCTTACTAAAACGATGAAATTTCAAATTTTTTTTTGTCGAGATTTTGTGTCCTAATGGTCCTTCGTGATAACCTGAACTCCATAAACGAAATTATTCTCAGATTTGAAGCCGAAATCTATGAAAAAAGGCACTCAGAAAAATTGAAAAATTGATAAATCACCCCAATTGCTTAACACAATTTTATCTCAGGAACCATAAGTGCAAATGAGGTGAAATTTTCAGGGATTGTAGTCTTTGGAAAGGGATAAAATTCAGTGAAAGATTCAGCTTTCTAATCTATAATAGAAAAAAAAGTTATGACCTTTCAAAGTTTTCCAAAAAAATCATAAGGGGGGGTACCTTCTTACTAAAACGATGAAATTTCAAATTTTTTTTTGTCGAGATTTTGTGTCCTAATGGTCCGTCGTGATAACTGAACTCCATAAACGAAATTATTCTCAGATTTGAAGCCGAAATCTATGAAAAAAGGCACTCAGAAAAATTGAAAAATTGATAAATCACCCCAATTGCTTAACACAATTTTATCTCAGGAACCATAAGTGCAAATGAGGTGAAATTTTCAGGGATTGTAGTCTTTGGAAAGGGATAAAATTCAGTGAAAGATTCAGCTTTCTATCTATAATAGAAAAAAAGTTATGACCTTTCAAAGTTTTCCAAAAAAATCATAAGGGGGGGTACCTTCTTACTAAAACGATGAAATTTCAAATTTTTTTTTGTCGAGATTATGTATCCTAATGGTCAATCAACATACCCCGAACTCCATACAATAATTTATTCTCAGATTTGAACCCGGAAATCTATGAAAAAAAGGCACTCAGAAAAATTGAAAAAATTGATAAATCACCCCAATTGCTTAACACAATTTTATCTCAGGAACCATAAGTGCAAATGAGGTGAAATTTTCAGGGATTGTAGTCTTTGGAAAGGGATAAAATTCAGTGAAAGATTCAGCTTTCCTATCTATAATAGAAAAAAAGTTATGACCTTTCAAAGTTTTCCAAAAAAATCATAAGGGGGGTCCCTTCTTACTAAAACGATGAAATTTCAAATTTTTTTTTTGTCGAGATTTTGTGTCCTAATGGTCCTTCGTGATAACCTGAACTCCATAAACGAAATTATTCTCAGATTTGAAGCCGAAATCTATGAAAAAAGGCACTCAGAAAAATTGAAAAATTGATAAATCACCCCAATTGCTTAACACAATTTTATCTCAGGAACCATAAGTGCAAATGAGGTGAAATTTTCAGGGATTGAGGTCTTTGGAAAGGGATAAAAATTCAGTGAAAGATTCAGCTTTCTATCTATAATAGAAAAAAAGTTATGACCTTTCAAAGTTTTCCAAAAAAATCATAAGGGGGGTACCTTCTTACTAAAACGATGAAATTTCAAATTTTTTTTTGTCGAGATTTTGTGTCCTAATGGTCCCTCGTGATACCCTGAATTCCATAAACTAAATTATTCTCAGATTTGAAGCCGAAATCTATGAAAAAAAGGCACTCAGAAAAATTGAAAAATTGATAAATCACCCTAAATTGCTTAACACGATTTTATCTCAGGAACTATAAGTGCGAATGAGCTGAAATTTTTCAGGTATTGTAGTCTTTTGAAAGGGAATAAAATTCAGTGAAAGATTCAGCTTTCTATCTATAATAGAAAAAAAAAGTTATGACCTTTCAAAGTTTTCCAAAAAAATCATAAGGGGGGTACCTTCTTACTAAAACGATGAAATTTCAAATTTTTTTTTGTCGAGATTTTTGTGTCCTAATGGTCCCTCGTGATACCCTGAATTCCATAAACTAAATTTATTCTCAGATTTGAAGCCGAAATCTATGAAAAAAGGCACTCAGAAAAATTGAAAAATTGATAAATCACCCTAAATTGCTTAACACGATTTTATCTCAGGAACTATAAGTGCGAATGAGCTGAAATTTTCAGGTATTGTAGTCTTTTGAAAGGGATAAAATTCAGTGAAAGATTCAGCTTTCTATCTATAATAGAAAAA